>VXBL01001264.1:471432-560813 GCA_013400195.1 Aramus guarauna
GGCATTTCAGCTATGTGAGTGTTAGAGAGATTTTCTTATTAATTGATGCTTTTATATAACATTACAGAAAAGTCTGTAATTCTAAGAAAGATCAGATTCTCCATAGCGAATGGTTGGTTATGCTTCAAAGGCTATACCATTTACAAACAAAACATGGACAAATAATGAGTGTCAGGAAATTTTTTCGATTCTGTTTAAAAACATAAAATAATTGTAAATTTAGTCTTTATTGTTAAGAGTATTTATCAGCTTTAAAAACCCTTTGGGGCATCTCTATCAAATGTAATGACACAAATTTTATAGGCAGAATAGGTTTGGTGCTTTTACATTTTAGCTTATTGTGAACCTAAATTTCATCCACTATTTGCATGAAAAATGTATCAGTACATGAAGGTAATTAGGTATTTGTCATTGCCAGATGCTATTCCCTTTTAAAGATGGTGACATTTCAGCATTGAATTATGTCTGGATTTGAATACAGAGTTAACAACAGACCTTCCCTACACTACTGTCTTATCATAAAGCGCACTGTACTGAAGTAATTGTAGCTTTCTTCATGCCATTTGCAAGGAATGCTGTTTAGGGTGGAAAACGGGACTCAGAATTTGTGAGGAAAGCTGGTACTTCAAAGCTAGCATGAGTTAAATTGTGTTTATGACTGAAAGTTTGCAGAGATAAGACTATGGAGTAGTGTGCCTCTCCCAGCACAACTGGCTTCATTATCAGCCAGCAAGCAAATGAATGAAAGCAAAGGAGTAGTAATCAGAGCAATAATCTTATCTTTCTTTACTTGGAAGTTTTCAGTGAATAAGAGCAGGACATCATATGAAAACTGTGATGATCGCTGCTTTGGGGAATTCCTGTATTCAAGTGCAGGTTGCCTGACCAGGTGGGGTTTTTCATAGGGAAGAGTTTCTGACTTACTTTTTTGCACTTCAGTGAAACCCAAGATCTTTTATGCTAGTTAAATTTTCTGTGTCTATGGAAGCAGAGATCAAAGAAATATTCTTCATCACCTCTATGCTCCATTTGAAAAGCTGATGAGCTATAAAATATCTTTTTGCTTTGGTTGGTCTCCACAGCACTTACTTAGCTGGGTGTTTCCTTCATGTGGCATTAACAATTCCTATAGGCAACGTTTTAAATGCCAGAGACTTTCTTTGAAATAAGATACCCAAAATGCAGGGATCCTGATTTTTTTTTCTGGCTATGGGAGGGTTTTTGTTGTTCTGGGGTTTTTTTACCATGTGTAACTGAATTTAATGTGGCAGACAGAAGACTGGAATGAGTCAGCAATACATCTATTGACTTAGTATTTCCAATTTTCTTATATCAAATCCAAAAGACACTTTCGTGGTTCTGCTTTTGTTATGTCAGTTTATGATGATGTGTCTCAGTCATTTTCTGACAATTACCGCTCTTGTAATGAAATTGTTATCTACATGTAGGGTTGATATAGTAATATTTTCAAAAATAACTAATAGCTTTGATTGCAGCTGTTGATTTTTGCTTTTTAACCCTGTTTCTTTTTTTGAGTGACTGCAGTATAGTGCTATCTTTTCACAGGTGCATAGACAGTAAAGGTAATACCTAATGGGAAAAGTCCTATAAACTGTAAGCAGTTGCCTGCACCAGCACCCTCTCATCTTGTGGTCACTGCTAGATCTTTGGGTTTCTAACCACTTTCCAACTGCAGCTGCCTTCCTCAACAGGTTTGTTTCTTCATGATGCAGGTGAAATTCAGGCCTTCATCCCGACTCCAGACTAGGCTAGGTGTTGAATTTGGGACAGATTTCCTGCGTATCACCACAGTTCTAACTGAGTTATGGTACCCCAGTAAGACATTTTCAGGTGTTGTTGAAAAAGATCTTAATGAGTGAATTTGTTTTTAGCTCTGTCTCTTTTAAAACAGCAACCGCAGGAAAGCGTAGTGAGTGCAGTAATACACACTTACAAGACACAGTTTCACCAGATCCGTCACAGGATGTTAAGCAAGTTTATTGTTTGACATATCTTTATTAAAATGCAAATTCTGGCATTTTCCCAAGCTGGCAAATCCTTTCCACTGAACAGTGTAAAGCAATACACACAACTGTATTCAGAGAGAATGTAAAATTGCCAGGGCAATTTGCTAAAAACAGGAAAAATTTCAAACTTGGGTAAAAAAAAATTATCAGAAGATTCTAAAAGGAAAGAAATAAAATCATAATCTGGCTTTCAGTGCTGTCATTCTCCTACCTTTCTTACTCATCAGCCAGTATTTTCTTAGTATTTTCACTGTTCAGTACTGACCTGCATGTTTTGCAACTGTACTTCAGAACAAAATGACTCAAATAGTGTCCTAAACATTTTTGACAACAATTTATTGGTATAAGCATTCTAGCTCATGTATATTAGAAGATAACTTACATAAATTGGCAGAAATTGAATAGTTACATTGTGAAATAAATGAAGAAAAAAAGGGAAACATTTCAGTAAAAAAGAACTGTGTTTTACTATTGGGGTGGGCACTGAGGTATTCAGCATGCTGTATGGAAGGGAGTAAAGTGTAGCATATTGAATTATATTCCCTTTGATTAGTTAATATCTCTACTGGCAAAACTTTTTTTTTTTTNTTTCTTGCAAAAATTTTTTTTTTTTTTTTTTTTTTTTTAATCCAACTGACAGAATTGGCTTTATAGCATCTAGCAAGCAGCTTAATATTCAAATTTACTATCATTAAATAACTACACAAGTCAGACTGTGACACCATGTGAAAAGTTATACAAGTTAGAGAATATCTAGCAAGTCTCGAACAAATGAGATTGTATTTAGCGTAAGTAGGGACAGAGGAATTGTCACTGGTCAGAAGGTCTCTAATTTATAAAGGGGTGAAAAAGATCCAGAGGGAAGCACTTAATGCTTAAGCTGTGCATGCAGCAGTACAGTACTGCAAATGAAAAGGAAATTAGTCCTCAGTCCTGGGATTATGTGCTATGATAAGATATAAAGTAGCACTAATTAATTATAGGTATGACTGGGCTAAATTAGTTGGTATGCACTGCTTCAATTTACACAGAGAAGTCAAAATATTAGTATAATGCTAGAATCAACCAAAGCCATTAAAATCTTGTTTAACAACAGAACAGAAACATTACAGCAGCTCTTTTGTAGGATAAATTTGTTACAAGGCATGCTGGATTGTTTAAAAAATATTACAGACCCACCCTGGCTTTATTTATGATTTATTTTAGTACCAGATAGTTGTGGGATTTACAGGTACCAACACGGGAACTGTTGAACTCTCAGCAAACTAGTCTGAAAGTGGAGGCTGAATGGAAGGACTACTTTTTCTCGTGAAGACCAAAAGGAGTAGAGTCTTGACTGTGTTTCTCTTGGCAAAGAGCCAAACAGGATTCTGAAAGAGTTTGGATGATGCATGATAAAAAAGAAGTCATGTTTTAACTCAACATGTAATATGAGAAAAGGATTACCCTGTATCTCCAGTGACTTCTTTTACATTTTCACTGCCAGAGAAGACAGACGGAGAAAGAGGCTGATTTAAGGATTTAGATCTTTATTTCATCCAGAACGAATGGGACTTTCACTTTAGTGTGAAGGGCTAAACTTTCATAAGCAACAGCTTAACACTGAGGGTGAAATAAATCACTGCAATTTTAATAATCGGAAACTGGCAGATGAAAAGAACTGTTGCAGGTTTCACCTAATAAAGAAAAGAATACCCTAATCATATCCCCATAGAGTCCAACATACTTAGCAGACATTAAAAGTCTCAACTCATTAGATTCTTTTAAATTGGGTTTTACTAGTACTGGAGACTATACTTCTTGCTCATTCCCACCTTCAGGAAAACATAGCACATACCCTTGAATAAATGTGCTCTTAAAATCTTAGAAAATGGAATAATTCTGTGTTAGCTGGTTTGATAAAGCAGTCTGATGGTTTGATAATGGGATTTAATTTCCATTTTCAGGACAGTGGTCCTTAATATAGGTTACAAAGTATATATATATTTAAAGTGGTCTTTGATGTGGTAGGCTTAATGTTTGAAGATGTCTCAAATACAAATTATATACATAAATCTAAGACTTTCGTATTGTGAGGCAAAGCCAAGTGGTATTAGTGGCAGGTTAATCTTCCTTGCCATGGAAGATTACACTTGACATACATAATGACTGAATTTCTATAACCAAAAGAAAAAAATATCTGAAAAACCTCTTGTGTAAAATTTAAAGTCTAGTCATCACATGATAAGTGACTACTCAGGTATATGAAGTTATTTTGTTAGGAAAATGAGTAAGCTATTGCCTAGAGAATGAGTGAGAGAACCAAAAGAAAACAAACCCAAGAAATTTCATCTCTAATGGGCATTACTAACTTAAGATGATAATAAATTTTTAAGATCTTTAAAATAGAAATATAAACCCATTAACTGTAATTTCAAGTTCTTCTTGGAGGATAAAAGTGAGCATTCATTCTCTCTCACTTTTATCAAGACTCCGGACTCCTTACTCTGAGCTGCATGTCTCTAAAATGCACCCACCTTTCACAAGTTGACAGAACAACAGAATTAATCAAGACTGATGTGCTGTCATTTCAGCTAGTTCCTTGTAATACATCAAAAATATTTCTGTAAAGATTGAATTAGCCTAGAGAGCATTCTAAAAAGTTACAATTTATAATGACCACGTGCTTGAACTCCCAAAGCTTAAGAAATTATGCATATATATATGTATAGGTCCAAATGCACACACTTTTTTTTTTTTTTTTAATTCCACTTTTTGGAGACATTATGATACTTTTGGTAATTTTATTAATCTTTTATAGTTCTTTAAAGTTATTACAAAATAGTGGTCCTTTATATTTATTATTTTATGACATCAGAAAAACAAATTTCAATTTTGAATGTTGTAGTCCATGTCCATGTTCTTTATTTGGTCCCTTACTCTGTTCCAGTTTTCTCTTTACCACCATCCTAGAATTCAACTCTAGAAAGTAAGTTGCTCCTTAGTATCACGCTTTTAGACACATAAAAAAATAAGATGTATGTTCCTGAAGAATCTTGTCTTTTTCCTAGAATGTAACAGTTTGTGCAGAAGTACTAATTGTGCTTCTTCTTAAGAGCCATATATGCAGTAATATTTTTTTTTTAATATCTATTTTTCAAATATACTGTACAGAATGATGGCAGCAGGAGATTCCACGATCAGCTTCTGTCATCATTCATGTTTGGAAATGTGTTTTCTTTCTTCTTCCTTTTCTGTAGTCACCCAAATAGCTACTGCCTATTCCTATGACTCCTCCTGTTTCTTTTTCCTTATATTTTTTCTTTCTTAGTTACATTTTCATTCTATTTTACTTTATTTTTATTATTTTTAATCCCCATTTCCTTTTTCTTTTTTGTTGTTTGGTTGTTTTTTTTTTTTTTTTCATCTCAGAGATATCACGTCTTCTGTCATGAATGTGTCTTCCACAAGAACAGAAAACGTTTTACTATTTTCCATTCAACTCATTTGTTTGCATTTATAAGGATATTTGCAGGTATTTCCATGCCTTCCTTTCTATAACCCAGCAGAAAGTTTGTGAATTGTTATCATAAAGTGTTATTAGTCTCAAGAAACTGAGAAAAGTCAGTAGGAAGTACGGAACATTTTAATGTTTTAGTTTGGAACATTTTAGCTGTACAGGAAGGCAATGAGCATTATTATGAAGGTTAAACAAGAATAAAACCTTAAAAAAGAAACCCTCTCTTAATCAGTATTTTTCCAGATGATAAAAAGAAAGCCAAAGAGATGAAATTGACAAATGTAGCATATAATGGTCCTTCTTGGAGCAGTACTACAGGGGCCTCATTAGTAGGCATTTTAGTACAATCATTTTTACCCCTGTGGCTGTCACTTCAGACTACTCAGAAAAGGTGGCTGTAGGAGCTAATCACAGCGATGCCTTTCTCAATTTTATTTTCCTTGTAAAAATGAGGCACAAGAGAGCTAGTAAGTTCTAATTGAAATCAGAATTATCATTGCCACGGATGCATGCTGTGTCTGTAGGGTATGTTTGTGCCAGTGGAAAATTTCCTTTTTCCCCCATAATAAGTTTGGGGGCTTTAGACTGAAATGTAAAGTTGTGTTGAAGTCAGTATTAGCACAGATTTTGTTCTGTTATTTTGAATAGTGTGTCCATCTTGCTGAATAGAAGTACAATTGTCCATTTATGTTTAAAATTACTAAATGTTGTTGATAAGGGGAGGGGCAGACTTCAAGAAGATGTGCCATTTACATTGCACTTTAAAGTTTAAAGGGGCTCCTTTTCCTTCAAAATTCCCCTATTTGTCTTATAAAAATAATTATAAATACCATTTGCTGCTTGCAGTTTAATTGCCACCTTGAGAGAGACACTGCAAGATCTCCATTGCTCAAAAACTTGTGTAAGATCAAAGCAAAGTATTGTAACGATATTTTAAAATGGGGGGAAATCTCCATTTTATTCAGCTTCAGGGAAATATTCACCTGTAATGGTCCATGATGAAGATACCAGAAAAAAAATTAAAAATAGAGATTCCTGAAATTCCATTCTTCTCACCATTGCATTTATATGCTAGTGATGGAGTAATAATTTGCTGTAGCAAGTATTCAAAAATATCTCACCCCTTTTCTCTTGGAAAAGAGGAATCGGTTAGAAAGCAAAACAGAGAAAGAAAAAATTATTTAGAAAGTTTTGAGCTCCTTTGAAGATATCTTGCAATTTCTCTTTGTGTCCTAGAACTTTCTAGTTTTGGACAACTTTCTAGTTTTGAAGGACTGACATGTCTACATCCTAAATTGTAAAAGGAAGAATCCCATTTTACTGTATGAGTAGCTGATGAAATCTAAAAAAAACCAAAACCCAACCAAACAAAAAAACCCAACCCCCAAAAAACTTGAAGAGTTTCTCTGTGGAAGAGGGTGATACCACAGAGAAAAAGAGCTAAGTCTCAGTAAAAACTTAAGTTAGATATATTGAGCCTTGCTTTGGTTTTAGTACAGCCTTTTGATAATTGAGAAAATGGAGGCTAGATGTCAAATACCTTTCTACCCAACATTTTTTTTCTGTGTGTGTTTTATGCAGTTTTACCTGTCTTCCAATGTCTGAAAATGCTGTTTATAAGTTACAAAGCTTTTATACCATGTTGTTATTCCTTCTGGAATGAATTGTTAAATGTTGCCATGACTTAACATCTGAAAGTGAATGTAAACCACATGATTATTCTTTAAGTCTTAGAAACTAGAAAACCTTTCAGTAAGTTAATGAACCATGATTTTCAGATATAAGGGTAAAGAACCCACTATGGCACAGCAGTTAAGTGTCATTGCTATCAAGCCAAGGCATGCTTAAAAAAATGTGAAATCTTAAGAACAGAAATTCTGACAGTATGCCATCAGCAAAACTGATATTCACTGCATGTGGTTCTTGCTATGGCTGAGAGTTGAAGAGAAAAGGTGAAACTGTTCATTGATAAAAGTTGCTAGCAGAATTATAACTACACACAGAATTTTTAGACACCATCTATAACGTGGCTACTTTATTCATGATCTCCCCACCTTTGGCCAAGGAAACAAAATTGTGTTGCGGAGTAATAACTGGGATAGAGCAGACTTTTTTTGAATGCTTCTAGTTATCCGGAGTGCTCTTGAGGCAACAATAAGCAGGGAGTGTGAAAACAGGCAGCTATAATGGAAACTATTTTTCAACTGTAACTGAAGCCGGTGCTATCACATAGTTTTTGTGATACTGACTTCTGTGGAGGTGAGCATCAGGAGTTATTAACCCAAGAGGTTATACTGACTGAAGTGAAATTAATGTCAACAGAAGTACAATAAATCTTTACATTTCATGAATGTCCAAGTCCAAGCACAGGTTTTCTGAGTGGTTTTATTTGTGACCAGCAGAACTATCTTTTCTTTTTTTTTGGAGGGGGGGAACAGTATTACGGTAATGATTTTACAGGTTTTGGGGAGCTGAGAGAAGCAATTATAAAGCTGATGACTATAGGGATAGACACAACTTCCAGAACAATTGTTGTAATTGAGATCTAACTGTGTTCCTAATCTAACTGGACAGAGCATCTTAGCTAGCTGACAGGAAATTGCATAAATTAAATTTATTTATGAATTGTAAACTTCTTCACCAATCTGCTGCATAGTTTTATAACTGCTATATAAGTAGAAACATTTTGTCAGAAAAGCACTTGTATAAGTTTCTAACTACTTCATTATGACTGAAGATCTCTCAAAAACTATAAAGGCAGAACTGATTCCTTAAAAATGGTGTAAAGGCCTGTGCATCATCTCAACTGTATATCATCTATATTTTATTAACAAAGCATTAAGAATGGAAAATTCAGTTTTAAGGCATGAGAGGAACAACAGGAAGTGCTTCTGTTACTATTAAACTTTGATAATTTTAATAATTTTAAGCAAGATGTAAGTCAGAGGGAGAAATAGGAAAAGATACGGGAAGCAAGAGATCAGTTAGTACTTCAGGAGTTAGAAATGGGAGGCAGAAAGAATTCTTGATCTCTGTTTAGATCAGCAGGAGACAAGTACCAGAAAATGACCCAGACGATGTAGGGATAGTCTATGGGTTGAGGAAGCTTTGGAGGTCATAGAAGGAGCTGGAGTGAAGGAAACAGCACAGAAGCCTGCTAATCCTGTTCCACCTTTATTGATAGTATGGATGATGATGTCAGTTCTGAACTGACTTTCTAGTTAGTTGTCTGGGGTTTGTGTCTGAAAAAACTAAATACCTTTCAGACTAATTTGGTTCATTTATCCGGCTAATCGAATGTCTGGTTCCTTCACTCAGGGCAAAGAAAGTAGCTTTCATATTTTTTTCCATTTGAGATCTAAGCCTTGTATCGTGGAACACTCTTATTATCCTTTCATCCTCTGTTCTTCTATGAAGAGGGACATGGTGAGAGATGTATTTGAAGCAGTTTTGTTATGGATGATATATTACCTTTCCCACTGCCTCCTTCCCTCATATCCTGTTGTCCATGTGTTATGCTGAAAGTATGCATAATTAAGAAAGCAAGTAGTGAAATGCTGGTAAGAAATTATTACAAAATTCTTTTAGAGGACGAAACTACATAATTTACAGATGTAAATCTTCAAAATCAAAATGTCTTTGTCTTGACTTTCCTTTTAGCTTTTTTATTAAATTGTTCTTCTTTACAGAATAACAGAAAATGCTGAAACATCATCAGCATTATATTTCTGTATTGAATTATGTAAAGGAAAAATCACGTTATCATAGAAAGTTATAGTTGCATAGAGCAGTGTCATGCTAGATATATGGAGCACTGATACTGTGGGCATTGCATTGGAAGAGGCACACATTCTTGCCACATTCTCTTTTCCAAGCTGCGTTCAGTGTATCTTTGTGTGCTTGATTTCTGCACGCTTAAACACTTTTGTAAGTAGGACAGACTTCAGTGTAGGCTTACATACAAGATTTTAATGATTTTTTTTTTTCCCCTTTCATACTAATTTCGTTCTAGAAGAATGTTCACTGAGCAGTTTGGGAATATTATTTATCTATAAGAGTGGATATTTCCTTCCTTTCTCTGTTTTAGTTTTAAGGCAAATAATGTTAATAAATTATACTTGTATCACACACCAATGAATGTCATGAAGGGCTCTGTAGTTCATAGCAATTCCAGTTTGTTTCAGAGACTAAGTTTCAAGAGTCATTCCCCAACCTTTGAATAAACAACCTCCTATTATAAACCAGAGCGTGTAATGTATATTATTAATGATGCTCTCCTAGGGCTGTGTCTCTCTCTCTCAAAAAAAAAACCCAACCAAAACCAAAAAACACAAACCAAGCAAACAAAACAAAACCATTGTCAGTTGTCAGAATCGCATTCAGAGTGAAGGAAGGGAGGGCAGAAAAGACCGAAGAACCAGACTCGGCACTACAACTCTATATTCTGTTAATGCAGATGTTGTAATTCATCTTTCAAGTCAATTACCCTGCTGGTGGCTTATGGGGAGAGCACAGACATTAATATTTCCAATAAACCTGATTGTAGTCAGATGAAATTTCAAACAGTTTTCAAGCGGGAAAGGAAATTGGGTCAGGAGAAATAGTCACTACAAATTAACGAGCCCACTGATAGCCTCACCATTAGCATCACTATTTCCATAAACTATTCCAATGATGTAGAATTAAATATCAGACACTATTTCACTGAATAAGGAGAAAATATAGTCGTTATCTCTTTTTTTTTTATTTTTTTTCTTTCTTTTAATACACTGAAAAGTTTGCTGCTGGAGTAACTGGAGTATAGATTTTAAAAAATCATTAAATATGGGGGGTTTGGTGTGGTTCTTCTTTTTCTTCTTCTGTGCTTTTCTATATGCTAAAGCATTTATTCTGTAGAGAATTAATTGCAGGTCTGTCTCATAGCAGTGCTGCTGTATGATATCAGAGGTATCCAGAAAGAAAAGACAACTGAGGGGGAGAGGAGCTTTAAGTATGTATAAATATAAATCAATCTATCCTTTAAAACGATCCCCCTAACAACAGGTTTATTTTAGAATGTGAGAAAGATGTGAGAACCATATTCTCTGTTTCTCTCTCTTGCTCTACTATTAAAAGGTATCTACGTATCTGCAAAATAGATAATTATGTGCGTGTGTACACACATGCAGTGACTTCAAGTAATTGTTCATACACTGGGAATTCGTCTCAGGCCTGGATAAAGAAATAAATCCTCATACTCCTTGTATCTGATGTATATACGTACACCTGTGTACACATATGGTAATATACTCATATAGGCCACCACAATAGGCACCATTCTCTTTGCTTTTCATGTCTTTCCAAGGTGATTGCTTTAGACTCATTTTGTACAGAAAGGGGAAGAAAAACACTACAAACCCGTGGAACTTCCTAAAGACGACACTGACCTTTAAGAAAATAACAGTCAGGTGGAAGAGCTGTGTATGTTTTATAATGCTTCTTGGTTTACTGTGATGAATTTTGTAAAAGTCCCATGAGAAAATTAGTGTGTAAACATAACATTGCAATGGAATGTATCTCTATATACTAGGATGTTAAGAGAACAGTGTGATGGGAATGTGATGGGTGAAGACTCCAAAACCAGCCAGCTTCAAGTTTCAAAATTACTTTTGACTGGATTGACTGGGCTCGTTAACAATGCACATTGCCAGTAGTTAGCACTTAATCACTATCAATCATCCATAACGAGCTTATCTTAAATTAGTTGCTAGCATAAAATACCACTGAAGTGATGCCATTTTAGTTCATATTGATAACTGTGATCCATCAGTCCAGAGAACAATTTGAGAGGGAAAGCCAGCACAGAGTCTGCCACTTTCTTTACTCCCCATCCTTCCCCATAAAACACCATTGATGTGCTGTGCTCCTCAGTCTCCTCCCCAAAAGAAAATCTTCTTCTCTTGACATTTATTTTTGGGATGAGGGCTTCTTCTGGTTTTGCATATTCTGCAGGATTATTCTGGTTCCATCAGACACTCTGCCTGCCTGCTCTGCAGGATTATTTTGGTTTTACCAGACATCGTTCTTGCCTACTCTGCATCCTCAGTTCTTATCTTGCAGAGTTTAATACTTGCACATTTTTATGCACCCTGTTTGTGCCACTCTATCACAACTGCATCTGCTCCTTGGCAGTTAAGGCTATTATTTATGCACTAAAGCTGAGCCGTATTGCAAAACGTTATTAATGTTTTTACAATGCTAGAATATGCTTATATACTGTACCTGGTTATGCTGTTTTAGTGTGCTTGTGTCTGTGTTTCAGGCAAGTAAATACTAATTTTCTTGTTTAGCAGGCATCTAATTGCTGTATGTAAAACCAAATCATGGTTTGGAGGCAAGAATACTTTAACATAGATCGAGACTCAGTCCTATACATGCATCAAATAAAGGTTAAAGCTCGAGTAAAGTTCTAATTTAACACACTTTATTCTAAAAAGGAGTGTCTCATTATAACTTACTCAAGTTTAAATACGACCTGGCTGGTGTATTTAGCAGGCACAGATTGAACTGCTCCCACAGGAGAATGCTCATATATTCATGTTTTGAAAACTTAGGCTCGTATAAACTTTATTTGCCGTGTTAGAGAATGAAGTCCACATGGCAATCACTGAATTTAAAGCAGGACCCTCTTTCCATGCACAGCAAGTCCAAATTATGAGAGTCTGCGTTAATCACAAACACAAAATAGTGGGAATTTTGACAATCACAAAGCTATTCTGAATATGTCTATGAAAACTGTATTAACACATTTTTTCTGTACTTTTTCTTAATATTTGTTCATCTAAATGAGTAAATTTCAATTTTCCACAGTTAATTAACTTGAAAACCTGAAGGAAAGACTTGGAAAAATGTTGTATTGGGTTTGCATGGCAAGGTTTTGGTAGCAGGGGGGCTACAGGGGTGGTTTCTGTGAGAGGCTGCCAGAAGCTTCCCCCATGTCCTATAGAGCCAATGCCAGCTGGCTCCAAGACGGACCCACCACTGGCCAAGGCCGAGCCCATCAGCGACAGTGGTGGTGTCTCTGGGGTAACAGAGTTGAGAAGGGGGAAAAAACTGCTGGGCAACAGCAGCCAAAGAGAGGAGTGAGAAGATGTGAGAGGAACAACCCTGCAGACACCAAGGTCAGTGCAGAAGGAGGGGGAGGAGGTGCTCCAGGCACCAGGACAGAGATCCCCCTGCAGCCCATGGTGAAGACCATGGTGAGGCATTTTGTCCCCCTGCAGCCCATGGAGGATGATGATGGAGCAGATATCCACCTGCAGCCCGTGGAGGACCCCACATCAGAGCAGGTGGAGACACCTGAAGGAGGCTGTGACCCAGTGGGAAGCCCTCACTGGAGCAGGCTCCTGGCTCCATGGAGAGAGGAGCCCATGCTGGAGCAGGTTTGCTGGGAGGACTTGTGACCCCATGGGGGACCCACACTGGAGCAGTCTGTTCCTAAAGGTCTGCACCCCATGGAAGGGACCCACGCTGGAGCAGNCAGTTGTCATTGGAAGAAATGGAGAAACTATTGCTAACAGGAAGCACCTTGTGGTATTGAATACGCTGAATCTCCTGTAGCATTTTAGAAAACCTTACAGAAATTGTGTGCATAAGTTAACTGTGTGTGCTTAGGAGACAGCTTTACTTAAAATCACTCAAGGCAGCTGAGCAGCAGATCCCCTTTGGCTGTTACTGTGTTTGGCTATATTAGCATGTCACATCTGCACACAGATATTCAAGCTGGTTTGGTGGGTTTCTTGGGGTTTTTTTTGTTTGGTGGGTTTTGTTTGCTTGTTTGCTTTTTAATTTAGCATTAGCCACATGCAGGCTTTCTTTCACATTTCCCTTTCCCTTCCCTCCCTTCCTTTCTCTCTCTTTTCTTGCTTTTTATATGGCAGATATGTAGAGATTTAACTTTTTTATTAGGATAGTATAGATAACTTATAAGGGCTCTCACAGGAACTCAGGTCAAAGTGAGCAGCTAACAATGCTGTACATCCTGATACAGAACATTAAATTGTTGGTTTCAAATTATGCTAACTGAAATTTGGAAGTTAGCTGCAAATCAGGTTAGAAAAACTCGAGCTGTTTTAGAAAAGCGTTCAAGTTTTCTCTGCATGTTTTGTGGGGAGCCTGTTCAATATACAATGAATACTTGAATTGCCAGCCACCTCCTCGTTTGTGGTACTCTGCTGCTCATTGTAAAAGAACATCCTTTACTTACGACATTACTTGTTAGGCGCAGCCCAATCCAACCTACTCACATTCTTAAAGGTGGTTTTTACACCCGACTAAGTGACAGAAACCTTTGGAAGATTTTCCTACTGTTCTTTTTCCCTATCTCAGGCTACAGATAATTTAACATCTTTGAACCTCAGTTTGCAGATATGTAAAATAAAATCTTAGTTTCATAGTTAATTTCATTGTAACACTGAAATGCCCATACGGAAGAGTATTGGAAATTTTTGGAAATTAAGTATGTCAGGGCTTGGAATCATATCTGTTTTTTAATAATATTCCCAAGGCCCATTGGGAAGGAAAGGGGTATTGGCTTTCCCAGTATGCCAAGTGGCATGGGGAACATGAAAGAACTATCTACTTGACCAGCAAACTACATGAGACTTGTAGTTTCATAGCCGAGTAAACTAAAAAAATATTTATAACTATTATTCTTATAAGACATTTATACCATAGGGAAATATAAATATCCTTGTATTATAGAGGACTGTCACATATTGGAGAACTGGCTTCATTGAAGTAAAGGTCAAAAATTCTACCTACTTCAAAGGAACCAAGAATTTATGAAAGATTATCAGCCCCATGTTGTAAGCGAAATTTCAGGAAAAAAAGAATTCTTGCTGTCACCAGATGCTTTGTCCTTTCCTTAGACCAACATATTGGGATCGTACATGCCCTGGGCAAATCTCCATGCTCTGCAAGTACATAGTGAAAAATGGAAAGGCATACGAAATAATAATAATAATGGAATAAGAAACATTTAACTTGTGGCATTTCCATAGCTTTAGTGGCGTAGAACTTTAGAAACGACGTATTATTTTTCTCCAGAAGTGATTTCAGTTTTAGGGACAACAAAGTTTATTATTCTCACTGGGCCATGAGTGTATCCAGAAAACATATTTTGTCTTGTTACCTAAAAAGTATTGTCATGAGTAAAAAGTGCAGAGGAGGTGAGGACAATAATGTTTTGAACATTGGTGTTAGGAGTTGTTTTCCAGCTTCCTTTCAATGGCAATAATTGTTTTTTCAACTAATTTCAAGAATGTGTATAATTACTTGCATGAGATGTGACTTGTAGTGGTAGGTTTTCCTAGAAAAATAGAGTTGTGTCAGGTAGGAAGGTCAGGTGAAATTACTGGAAAATCTTTCCAGTTCGGATTTAAGAGCTCACATTTGAGGAATCACACTTTGCGTACGCTGCCTTGGTAAAACAATGTGCTATCTGCATTGAAATGCATTTTGAGTTAATCTCTGTCTGGAGGCCAGTGGAGTGCTGTGAATGTTGAACGTTCTTTGGCTAACACACTGAGCACACACCACAGCCGTTCCCGCTGTGTTGAAGACCAGCTGGGAAAAAGATATGTACTCGGAAGTTAAAATAGTCAGAACAGGTCCCCTACTTGATAACAGCTGAGTGCTGTAGTCAAATACAGCTATTGCAGCAGGATTCTATTGGACAAAACTGGTGCTTTCATCAAACAGTTTTGCGGCTACTCAGCAGTCTGTGTCAAGCCATAGGCAAAGATTTTCAGGAAGTTCCTGGCATCCAGTGAGACAGAGAAAACTGGTTATTATACCAGGCAAATCGCTCAAATCACTTAACAGCATGCCTGCTTCAGTCAGATGGAAAGCACATTCACGTTATTCGGATTATTCTGCAAGCCAGCACAGCAGAAAGATTAGGCCTCACAATTTTCCAGGTAGTGTTTAAAATCTTTTCCCCAGCCAAAGGATATAGCTGACAGTTCACACTCCAGAGTCAAGTTAATCTGTAACATTATCCGCCCATTTTGCACTGAGCAGTCCCCAAAGCAGTTTGTAATATGCATATGAACTGAACCATTGTTGTGATCAAATTTTAAATACCCTTGTGAAATGGGAAAAAAGGAAAGATAAAATAAAACCCTGCTGCTCTGGTACTGAAGATTGACAGCAAAAGGAAAAGTAGTGCTTCACTGAGTGCATGGCTCTGGCTACAGTGGCTGCATTAAGTTGCTGGTGGGACTTCCAGTCCCTCCTCTAATGCATGGCTAATAGCTCAGCATTAACTCTGTAGAGTTGGGAGATGAAGCTTTCCCATTTCAGGATATTATGAAATTACAGTGCTGTGAAATTAGAGTGATAGTTACCGTACATTTGTTTCGGACAATGATACTTGGTTAATATAGCTCGTGGATGTAGTTTTGCGTGGTAGGTGTTTCACAGTAGCTCACTACTGCAGCAACAACAGTGCAAAGCAATAGCAGTATATACTGAGTTTTCTGAATTTGATGGCTTTTAAAATTATTTCTTGTACTGAGGATCACACATCTGTTCGAAATTGAGAGGAGAAATGGAGCACAAGGAAACAATTGCCATTATGGCAAAAGGTAGAGAACAACACATCCTTGTTCGGTCTTCTGCTGGCATCATGCCCTCTCCTGGAGTGGTTGACACCATAATTAATTATATTCATTTGTTTCATACTAGTGAAATTCACTCCTGACTTTACTGTGTACTTAGAATTGATCCCATTTGTAAAAGTATATAATTCACTTTAATAACCTCAACATCATCAGTATGCCGTGAGATTAGTAAAAGCTTCTATACTTTATGACTATCTTGCTAAATTAAAGAGCTCTCTGTTAGCCTAGTCTTCACAATACAGGATGGATTTTAAAAAATAATCTATGGAATTTATATTATTCTGCTAATATTTTATTTACTTCTCTAACTTATTAGCTATTTACTTTTTCTTATCATTGTCTATAGTATGGCTTATTCTTGCAAAAGGCAAGTTAGAAGAAAATTATTTTTCTCTCTTTACCTCACATGGGCTTGGAAAAACACAAGTATTTAATCCAGGTTTCCTTACACAGAAGCAGATAAACCTGAGACATATTTCCTCCACCTTTCATAAACCACATTTAAATAATTATTATGATGAATTATGACTCTGCTATTTGACAGACTGTGTTTTAGTAGCATGTTGAAACAATCTTGCAATTCAAGCTAAGAGAACTAATAGGACTTTTGTAGAATCAATACCGGTTATTCAGTACTGAGATGATTTCAAAGCAGTTTCTTTTCTCCCAAGGCTGCATTAGAAGGACAAAGACACTCAGCTTTTGGTCCTGCAAGCTACTTCTATAAACATCACATAAACAATTAAAAAAAGCTCATCATTGAGGGAAAAAAGATACAAGCAATGATGTAACGTCCAGTGATGTAGTAGATCTTAACGCTTGGCGATCTAAAATGTATAATGAAGTCAACAAAAATGTTCAGTATCAGTTTGCTTTTAACTGGTAAGTTAGAATGGTGTATGATGTAACTGATATGAATTGTATTTGATTCCAAGCCAAACACAAATGCAGCTTATAGAGATAATATTGTAGGATAATACTGAGTTTTCATAATCACCAGAAATTAGTATGAAAAAATAGTGTTAGCTAGTTGTGCAAATTCAGCAGCAAACCCATTAGTTTAGTAATACTGTGGCATGTTTCTTAATTGATTTACTCACTTTATTGTGGAAGTCTTTTTTATGTGAATATTCATGTATTTTATCTTGAAATAAATGTAATTATAAATTCTGACACAAGTATTATTTGCATAGCAATTGGTCACAAAGAGTAATTCATTAATATTCAATGAAGTGTTAATTTGTGCAGAGCCTAGAGTGATTGTAAACTTCATTTTGCCTTTAGATGGAAATTTGTTGCAATGCAAATATAACTGTGTAAAATTGTATTAATCAGTCCCAAAGAGTATTTGAGGTTGAAACATATACTGTTCTTTTTTTTTTTACCTACAGTGGCACAATATGAAATAGTTATCATGACAGAGAATGTTTTTTCTTATATTCCTAACATCCTGCTCTACAAATACAGTTAGAAGCACCTGAGTTATTTGATGAAGACTTTATTATCTTTGCTATTTTTTACCTGAGTTACGAATTCAGAAGAATTTTCCCTTGTCCTTTCTGCTAGAAATTTGGGAAAAGGGAGAGGGAGAAGGGCATAAAGAAGTGACTTTTGAGAGAGACATTTTCAGAGCAACATTTGTTCACTCTGATTTTTGGGGTTCTTTATTGGACTGTGAATATGAACCGTATTTAGTTTGGTTTTAAAAAGATCTTTTGTATGCACCTATACAGCTGAATGTGAATGGAGGTGCACATCAGCAACTGGGAACATCTACCTATATTAGGCTTAAATTAACACACTTTGTAAGTGGAAGCAGGCGTGTGAATCCCTGAGCCTTGTGATAATACGGATTTCTCAACATTTCATAGTTAGGAGTTCAGTGGGAAATATACAATTTGAAGGAACAGTAAGCTAACATGAATCAAACACGATACCTAAACGGGTTCTTCTTCTAACAAGCTACTGATGACCTGTATTATATGATTATAAAATGTGCAAAAATAATGCTGAACATGCTGCATATTGAAAGTGCGTAGGACTTTGCCACTGCAGCTGGTATTGACCTTTCTCTCAGATCTTATAATCTTCTTGTGCTATATTGTTTCTGGATTGTCGGGAGAAAATGGAAAATTAAGAGAGAGCAAAAGGTACATACACTGCAGAAATGCCCGTATCACCAAAAACAATTTGGGAGATCAGCAAGTAGGGATACCTGCAGTTCTCAGCAGTTCTTACTGGAAGATTACTACCTGCTGAGAAGAAGAAAAGCTTGTATCACTGTAGGAGGACATCATGGAAGTAGGTCAAATGCCCACAGGTGACTGACCAATATGGATATGTTAATACATGGATGTTGCTCATACATTTTCTTTCTGTTTGTTAGTGGGGTTTTTTTGTTTGTTTGTTTTGGTTTGGTTTGTTTGGGTTTTTTTGTTTTTGGTTTTTTGTTTTTTTTTAAAGTGACTTAATAGCTGGCTCCTTACAGCTTGTCAGCCATCTGTCATTTAGCAGAAGTCTTTTGATAGCAGACTACTTGCAGTATGTTGATTCCTGCTTGTTATTCAATCCAAGTGCTCAATTACCTGACCTTTAGATGTAAAAACTACATACAGTATTTTCACATGAAAGGATAACCTAAAGAAGTCTGGTTTGAAAATGATATTTCATGTTAGAGCAGTTAGCTGGACTGGCAGACTTGGCAAACTAGGATTATTGTTTCTGAAGCCATAAAGAAATGTAATGATAGGTTCAAAGTTCATTTTTATTATGTAAAGATATCTTGCAAAGGCAATTTCCTTCACTGAAAATGTTAAAAGATGTAGTTCCTTAGTAGCTTGTATAAATTTCAGCACTCCAGTTACAATTAACGGGAATACCTCATTTAGAGAGAACTGATCAAAAGAATGTAGGACTTTTTGATAGAATGAACAATGGATGCAGGGATGGAGTTTATGTACACTCAGGTGTTTAGCAGCCATGAGCATTTGGTTTCATGTGGAAAAACAAAACAGCAAAATAATTACAGCACAAATAGAGATACAAATCATGTTTTCAGAGCCAAAGTATACAGATTACATTAAGCTTTCACTGTTATCCAGCTTCAAGCTTTTTGATTCTGTATTCAAGATGGTAGAAACGCAGTTCTGAGCCATTATTTTGAACAAACTAGAGTTTATAGTGTTTTTTAAATCTAAAATCTCATGTTGATTTAACAGGTAGGAAAACTTTGATCTTGTCTGATCATATCTCAGCACTAGCTGTTTAGTGGATCTCTCGTACAGATATAGCACCCAAATCTCCTTTTCTATCAATAAATGAGATTCCGTTTAACATCAGTTAGGCTATGCCCATTTATTTTGGTAGTCTCTTTGCCCCACAGGATTTATCAGAGGAACTTCAGTTTTGCATTTCCTTTACAACTCAAGCTAGAGAATCCTCTTTTCTGCAGATTTGAATAGGATTTCACCTGCAGAAGACAGAGCTGCTTTTTGCAGCTGACCTTTCGAATCTGTTCTCACATGTCCAGTTAAAAAAAAAAGTAGCTCTCATAACAATATTCCTTAATTCAAACCTGTCCCATTGCACATAACTCATCCCAAACCCCTGAAAACAAACGAACAAACTGAAAAGAAGGGATCAGATAAAACAAGAGGAACTCTGTGAAACGGCCCTCCAGGAGTAGTATCACATTAACAGTGTCAGCTGCACATCATGAAGATCTTTTCAATCTTTTCCAGTGCCATTTGCTTACCTGTAAATTAATTGCATAATATTTTCAAACAAGTCCATGCCCTTGTCCTCTTTTCCTCTTCGCAGCCGAAGAGTGTGGCTGGTGAACAGTAGGTTTCCCCAGTTTCCAAATGGGAGACAAGTTTGCCTTGGCAATGCTGCCAACAGCTAAGCAGGCTGGGGGCACAGCTTAACTGACTGTCGCTAATTGAAGGGAGAAGACTAATGGCTACATGTAATATTTCCACAGTAATGAGAGCACAGTGCTGACACTGCTGGGTTGCTCTGTGAGAGACTAAAATGTTTTACAGGGATGGCAAGGCAGTACCACTCTCAACCCCCTCCACCCACACAGCCGAAATGTCATAATGTAGTGAACAAGCTGACTTGGCTGAGGAATTTCAGGCTGCTTCTTTTCCAATTCAAAATGGGAAGAAAATTGGGCCTAGTGGAAAAACACCGGCCAGCTACAAGTCAATGCCAGGAGCACTGCTTAACCGGCATCTAATGACAACCAAAAAAATGTCCCCATACAGACCACAATAATTACTGTCCTAGTGATGCCACGTTAACGTGATTGCTTAAATTATTTTTGAAGGTATGCTATATTGGTGACTGTGACATCGTCACGCTAATAAATAACTAATACATCAAATTTAGGGTGAAGAGGGAGAGAGGAAGAACCTGCCCCAATGGGTTCAATGTACAAGGGAAAGGTTGGACAGCATCCACCATCTCCCATCAGAGAAACGAACAGATTTCATTCAGGAGACTGAAGCAAATCACTCCAAGATAGTTGGGGGGAGAGAGCAGAATTATCTGTTTAGTCTCTCCAAAAGGTGTTCTTTAATAGCTCCAGTCTGCACTCAGATTTAGTATAAAATGTTTTTTCTTAATTGTACAGTATACTCTGGCTTAGAAATTCATTTTGTCAACACGAGCATGTTTACCGTTGCTTTCAAACTCTCTGACTAACTGGCTTGGCAGGCCGGTAGCTCAGCTATGGAGAAATGTGGGACAGCAGCTGCATCTGTCTGCCTGCTTCATAAAAGGAAAGGAGGAGTCTTCCTCTGAAACTTTATAGCCGCTCAGGGCAGTCTCACCGATCATTGTCCACCCTTACACATGTCCTATTCTAAGGAAAGTAATGGAGAGGATAATAAAGTGTGAATGGTATATTATGATGCATGAGCTAGAAAAAAAGAGGAGGTCGTGTTATTCCAGGTAATTTGGACAGAGTTATACATTTAGATATCTATCAGGAAGATATTCAGCTAGCAGGAAATTTACCTTTGTAATCTGTTCTCATTGTGTTCCTTTAGACCTGAAGACATTAAGCTTTTAACAACCAAAACATTACCATTAGAAAGCCCTTGGTGGGATTTTAACATAGAAATGTATTTGTAATGTTCATTTGGCCCTCCTTAGTTATAGAACTGATAAAATGCCACTTCCATGCCAAGGACAAGTCATAGGTGACATAAATGCTTTTTAATTAGTACCTTAACATCAGAGAAAGTATAAAACAATGTTTATGTGCCAAAGAATCATTGAGGTCATATTGTTTCTGGAAGAACATAGATATCAGATCATACAACAGTACTTGCTTGGTATTACCTCTTCCATTTGGTCCTACTGCAAGACTTCAACCTGTCTCATATTTTAGGATGATATAGGTCCCCAACTGAGGTAAACATTTGAACATGCTTTAAATGCTGTTGTAAGGATTTTTTTTTTTTCTTCTCACTTCTCCAGCTTAAAGGCCACTAGCTTATACGTTTTCTCACAGCAGTATTGAGATGTCACACATATATCAAAATCTATGTCTTCTGACTTTGGTCCTGTACATCTGTAAAAAAATTCTCAGCTGCACTGGTATGTAAAAAACATGTAATGTGGTCCGTGGCACTATTTACTCATATATTTGTTTATTTTAATGAGAAGTAAGGATTAATGAATTGTACTTTCTGGGGAAAAAAAGTAAAAATAAAAAACCCTCTTTAAATTAAACCCCTTTTTGTTCACTAATAGATAAATTAAGCCTGTATTTTCATACTATACATATTTATTATTAATCCATTTGCCACATTATCTGATTAACAACTTTATAATTGAAATGTAATTTAGGATTAGTGGTGATGTTACTTCTGTCTCTTGAGATTAGAAGTAAGCTGCCTGTGGTGTAGTTTTGGACATGGTGCGAGGGCTGGTATTTATATATAATGCAGTTTTCTCTCAGTGTACAACATGCAGACATTTGTTTGACAATTATTTGCTGTAACACTTTAAAGAAGTGGTAGGATTCTACTGTCAAAAAATTTTGGATGAGGGATAGTTACTGAATTCATGTAGGACCAGGTATTCACAGAGTTAAGGCTACAGGACACGTCGAATGAGCTGGAAGTGGTGGGATACCCCTAGCTGTTCTTCAGTGTAGATCTAAACCTTAATCCATAAAGATTGTTAGAGCCTCTGGAGGGGCTGGGTGATAGTAGTGACTGTTATCCTAAAAAACAGATGGTAAAGTGAGTGACACCTATAAATGTGCAGGCTGTGTTACTTCACTGACAAGATGCTAAGCCCTTCTGGCACTAAAGTAAAAAGACAGGTGTTTTTGACACAAAAAAGTAGTATTGAAACTATGCCTCAAGCCATGTGGAGAGTCGGAGCCAATTTTTCAAGTAAAAGTAACTAAAAATCTAAATTGGGGTATACATGTAAAAGCACGACAGCTTCAGACCTTTCCCATCGATAAAATTTTGATGAGTTCTAGTGCCTGTCTCATGCCTGTAGAATTAGCCGATTGCCTTTCAAATAAAACTTTAATTTTCAAGCTTGAATAGATGGTAGCTTTGCTCTGGAAATCTTGTGGCGTTCATTTCCAAGTGAATGAAATGGCAAGCAGTGGTTTTGGGCTTCTGTGATAACACCCTTTAAGTCTGGTGGTAGAATTCCTCAATTACCTTTATGTCTGCCTTAAATATAGTATGAAGTTAATAAAGTGTTCACATACCACGTATTATAATTGTAATTAACAATGTCAGGTTTAGAGATTCATGTGGCCAACAGGGAAACCACAATGGTGTAAAAACCAATATAATGAGTATACTTACTTAAAAATCCATTATCACTTCAACAGATTACTTTGTTTAAAAAGGTATTAAAGCTAATAGCATTTAATCTACTTGCTTGAATGTAGTAGTATTTTTCAAACACCAATGAAAATAAAGCTTCAATAATCGAGCACTGCCAGATGGTAAAATCTCCAGTGCAATTCTTTCTCAGAGAAATTAGGTTTCTATCTTTTTTTCCTGCTTTCAAATTAAAAACACCTATTTATGTTTCTGGATGAACGGAAGCTGTTAAGCAATAAAAACTGCCTCAGGTATTCACCAAAATAAAATCCAGTGGAATCCACTTTAAATAAAAAACAAAAAACAAAACAAAACAAAACAAAACAAAAAAAACCAAAACAGAAGAGAGAAAAATGCATGAAAAATAAAGAGAAATGTGCCTTCTGTTTGTTTGCCATGAAGTGAAATGCACTACCCCCACTACTTAAAAACTTTCTTTGCATTTGTATGGCAAGGCTTTTCTGTATCCGGTAGTCTGCTTCTTGTTTTCAACAAGTGCAATGTCCCTTAGAGTATACTAAAATAATCAGTGCCAGAATATCCTGTTCTACTTCCCACTTGCCTGTTTCCTTCATTTAGTCAGCATAGATGTCTCCTTGGCAAATAGTCTCCTTGCACATTTATATTTATTTTGGCTGGATAATTTATTATCACAGTTCTGGTGAAAACTGTGTGTCCAGCCACTATGTGTTACTGATGGCAGGGACACTTCAGCTATGTATTGTATTATGGTAAGAGAATTAAACAAAGTTGTGATTAGATGGTATAGCTCTTTCAGTGGCAGGTGCAGAACACCACATGCAGTGAATTATATGCTGGTGACCATTTGCACATTAAAATAAATCATAAGACAAATTTTTTTTAATTGTTTCTCATGTTCTCATCCAATGTCAACATGATAGAAAAGTGACATTTAACACACATGCAAAAAATGGGTCCAAAAGAAGACAGCACAGGAGAAAGTATGACTCCATTGTCTTCTGTTGGGATTGCTAACCTAGGACAGGGAAATCCATTCAAGAATTTTTTCTTTTTTTTTTCCCCCCATTTGAGTAACATTGGATAAAATCCTTGGGAGTAGGGACTGGAGCCAGGGACTTCCCTCTTCTCAATCTGTGCTTGTACTGTTAGGCTGTCTCATTTTCTTTACTTTCATGACTACAAGTTCTGCTTTCTTGATTTTACAAGAGATGTCTGTAGGAAGAGTAGAGAATACTTATATTCTAGCGTGGTGACCAGGACATCCTCCAGGTCTTCTGTATAGACTGGGAGGACCAAGTTTCCTGTTTCTTGAGTAACTATCATAACCACATAATTACTGTGCTAAAGCTAGGCAACATAGCCACCTCAATTTTCTGATAGCCGTATTAAAAAAAAAAAAAAAAAAAAAAAGTTGAATTTTTCTAGGAATTACTGTAATTTACTGCATCTACTGAAATTCAAGTGAATGCATATTCCAAGAAACGGTTTTATTTTCACAGCCAGAAGTTTAGATATGGTGAAACTAATCTGCTTTTACTGCCATTACTAATACCAATAAATCTATTTCCTGATTGTTTTTTACACCTTTTCTTTACTATTTACGCACTTCTGTTACCCACACTAATGTTTCTGTTGTGCATTTGAAGCACCATATATTACTCAAGTTCCTCACAGAATATATCTTTTAGTTCGGACTTGTTTACTTCTTCAAGGACTGCATAATATATTGATATGTTTGATAGATCCCTATCCTTCCTCTGTCTATTTATCCTTCCTCTGATTATATATTTATTTCTGAATAGTTCCCCAGCCAATAAGTGTAAAAAATGTAGTATTGTTCATGAAAAAGTAATTTGCATTTCATGTCTTATAATTTTTTGCTAACAACAACATGGAACAAGAGACTTGTTTCTCAGCCATCATCTCTTGTAAGACTGAGATGTGCATATGGATGTCTTTTGGATTAATGTCAAATTTGAAGTATTCTGTGATCCTAGTTCTTTTTCAGTAGTTGCAGACTTTTATCTGTATTATCATTCATGTTATTCCAAGACTAACTAGAGGGAAATTCAGCTTTTCAAAATGTGAGTTTTTACTTTGACCTGAAAGAACACTGAAATGCTTCTTCATCTGTTTTCTGTACTTCACCCAGTTTGGCTTGGTAGACCCAGGTCTCAGTGAATGTACTTGTTACCTGTATGTCAAGACTTTGGATGAAATCAAGTCCTTCACTATGTGAAAAGTCACATTGTCTATAGGGCTACAAGTTTCTAAGACTTCAACCAAGTGTGTAAGCTTTAAAGTATAAAATTCTCTCTGACTTGTATCCTTAATGGATCTAGCAGAGATACGCATAAGTAGCAGTCACAAAATCATAAAATATTTTAGGATGGAAGGGATCTTTGGAGGTCTGAAGCCCACCTCAAAACAGAGAACCCTGAACTGGACACATTATGCCAGATACAGCCTCACAAGTGCTGAAGAGAGGGAAAGAATCCCTGTCCTCTTCGAGCCAATTACATTTTTGCTAATACAGCCCTGTATGCAGTTGGCCTTCCATGTTGCAAAGCCACACTGCTGAGCTATATTCAACATGGTTTCCATGAGCTCCCCTAAGTCCTTTTTTTGCCAAGCTGCTTTCTATCCAGTTGGCCCCCAGACTGCATTGCTGCATGGCGTTATTCCCTCCTGGGGCAGGACCCCGTGTTTGCCATTGCTGCACTTCTTCAGGTACCTGTTGCTCATTTACCCAGCCTGTCAAGCTCCCTCTGGGTAGAAGCCCGGCCTTCCAGCGTGCAGAGCACTTGCCCCCAGCTTGGTCATCTGTGCACTTGCAGAGGATGCACTCAGCCCTGTCATCCAGCTTATCAGTTAAGACATCAGATGGGGCAGCATTGGCCCCATTATCCACCCCTATTAACCAGCTACCCTTTGGACTGTGCACCTCTGATCACAACCCTTTGAACCTGGCAGCCCAAGCAATTTGTCCAGGCACTTGATAGTCCACCAATCCAGACCATATTTCACCAATTTATCTGTAAGGATACTGTGGGTGACAGTGTCAAAACCTTACTAGCATCACTGTACACTTCTTTCATCAAGGTAGTCAGCTCATCACAGAAGACAACCAGGTTGGTCAAGCACATTTTGCCATTGGCAAATGCATGTAGGCTGTTTCCAGTCTCCTTCTCCTGCTGTATGTGTCTGGATGTGGCTTCCAGGAAGCTTTTCCAAGTAGTGAGGCTAGGCTGCCTGGTCTGCAGTTCCACTGATGATCCTCCTCCTCCTTCTTGAAAACGGGCACAAGGTATATGGTTTTTTAGTCATCAGGAACTCCATCATGAGTGAACCGCATGAACTTACAGAGGATTCTTGTATGTTAAGATGTGTATGTTAAACCTGGAATGACGTTGACTCTTATGCTTTTTTATTTACATGGGATTTTTTTTAATTGACTAGCATTAAAAAAAATAATTAAAAAGTAATTCATATGTAATGCTCTTTGTCTAGAAAAGAAAAGCATGCACTTTTGGCCTAAAATTCAGCCTTGAAGTATCTTTTTGTGAAATTGGAGAACAGAGGCTTGGATTTATCTCACCTACAGTAATTTAAGCTTCCGCTCTGGTTATGGTAGTGATGCAAGTAGATCTGAGGATAAAATCTAACAGGTTAGGTGGTGGTTTACTTCTGAAACTGTGTGTTTTTTCTCTAAAGTCTAGCTAGGAAGATTATCTAAGTAGTATACACTAGGTGACTTCAGTTGTAACATCTAAAATTAGATGAAATAAAGACTATGTTTGAAGTGTATTTCATTTCACTGACTTCTCTATTCTAAAGACATTCAACTGCATTTGCTAACGTTTCTGTAGGAAACAACAATGCTTCATTAAGAGGGAAGTTTATAGAAATTATTATTAATATTATTAATTTGTAAAATTAATTCCCAGATGCTATGACAATGGGCACTCTAGAGTAATTGATTGTGCTGTCAGATAAATTCAAGTTTGGAGATGTCTGAGTTGGTCAAAATTTAATTACTCAAGATGAAGTTTGCAAAGGTCACCACGTCTAACACTGATAGTATTTTTTATATGGAGAAATATTTAATGAGATTTTAAGCAATCCCCAGTGATCTGGTTCTTGATTTTATTTCTTATTTGAGATATGGCACATTAGCATTACACTCCACTGTCTAGCATCATTCCTTACCAAGCACATCATCACCTTGCAATTTTCTGTTAAACAAAGAGGTAGATACTGATGAAATATAACATACCCTCTTGGATTGCTGATATTTCCATTGACAGGCTTCCATCCTAATAGTTACTGATCTGCATGGTGTATAATTTAATATCTGATTCCCTATGCGGATAAAATATATTCTCTTTAAATGCTGTATTTTGAATCTATTGGTGATAAGACTATTAATCTACCATTTGTACTCCTTAATGAGGAAGTAATGTATTTTTATAAATTTATTTAATAATTTCATAATCTTTGCATGCTATAAATTATTTACAAATAAGTTTATGCTGAAATCAACAGAAATGAAAAACTCTAATTGCATTTCATTAGATTACTCTGTAGAGTAGTATGAAGCCATTACATATATTGACTAAAAAGTTAACTTCAATTTATTTAAACAATGGAATGACACCTGTGTGTAAATATTACCTCTTAAGGAATGTAGATCCTACCATGTGCACAGACATTATATAGGCTTTATCTAGTTCAATATTTCACCAAATAAATTCACTAACATATGAGTGATATTATTTCATATTGTTTCTTGTTTATAAAGACAGGAAGGGCCATGTAATAGTCCAACATACATTTCTCCATTAGAAAGACTACAGGGTTTCCTCTTATTGGTTCTTCCTTTAATCTGAATCTCTCTTTTAGAAAAAAAAAAATATTTTTACTTTAAAAGATTACTTTTATTCTGAGTATGTTGAATTTTACTTTTTAGTCATTTAATCTGGCTGCATTTGTGTCTGCCAGAGTAAAGCATCTCCTGTCAGCAAATTTTTAACACAATTAAAGGTTATTATTTGGTTTGTTGAGATTCTTACAGGTGCAGTTCTTGAGCCTTGATACCCTCTTGTATAGTTCTCTGAACTCCCTCACTCTATTAGTTTTCTTCCTGATGTGAAGATGAACGTCATATTCTAGTAATGGTCACCCCTGCATGAAATAAATAAAAAAACCCCAAACACTACAAATGCATTGGTCATATGTTAATATAAAAAGCTGCAATAACTATATGAGTCTTTTGAATATAACGTGTAAGAACCATGTTAGTCATCTTGTTTGCTGTCATGTATTTGGAGCTCATGTTCAGCTGATTATCCATAACAGCCCTCAAATCCTCTTGGATGTAATTACTTGCCCAGCTGTGTAAACATGGTCTGCAAGGTTTTCTGTTTGTTCATTGCCTACCACCACTCCAATCCCGCATTTATGTTTTTTAAATCTGTTCATATTAAAATACTTCGGTTGCTTGAGCCCAGATTCCAGTGTGATCCAAAAGTCCTCCTATTCAATCACTTGTTTTATTTACTCACTTTCCCCAAATCCTTATGTCATCTGCAAACTTCATCCCTAATTTCTTTGTTTTATCCATTCATAAAAATCTTAAATCACAGTGCCAAGATTTGGGACCTGAAGGATATCACTAGAAATAAACCCACTTGATAACGCTTCTACATTTACCTTTAAACTTTGAGACTTATTAATTAGCCATTTATAATTTATTTATTTAATGTGTAAAGACTTGATTTTAGCATCTATTTCATCAGTAAAATGTTGTGGAGGGACAGATTTTTTTTTTAAAATAGAAACCAAAGTCAGTAACTACTATTATACAGAAATTAATCTTGTCAAAAAGATTTGTATTAGTTTGGCTGAATTGTTTTTTCATGAACCTATGTTATCTTATTCCCTACTCATCTCTGCCTTATTTTTTGTATCTAAGTCCGTACGGATATGTGTTACTTTGCTTAGAATCAGAATGAAGTTGAATTCTACAACCATTTATATCTTCTTGCTTTTTTCTATGAAAAAAGCCAAACTATTTATGGAGTATTTTTGCCTTTGTGTCGTCTTTGACTATTCCACCATGCCAGTCACAGCATGATTCTTTTTATTTTAATGCCCACTTCCTAAAGATGTTTTCCCTTCTGTTCTAAGTTACATTTTAAAATGAGTACTGCTGTCTTTCTTGATCATTGTATCATACGGGATCTAGTAAAGTGTTTTTTCCCTTATCTGAATCTGATCCATTTAAAGGTATCTACTGGCTATATTGTGTCATGCATGCGCATTCATGTACATCACAGCATGGAAGACAAACTAGAGTTTTAGACAATAAACATCTCTTATTCATAGTACTGAAAGATCAGAGATCTTCACAAGAGCATATTATGAATAAAATATTCAGCACAAAGCTCTGCATAAAATTACGGTGCAGCTTCTAGTGCACTGGGACAGTTTGTTCCTGATTCACCCATACACAACTGTTCCCAACTCGGTATATATGAAGAGATTGCAGAGGCACTTATGATACCTTATTTTTCCCTGAATGACCCAAAACTTATCACATTGAAGACAGAGAAAAGGTTAGTGCTCTTAGCATAAAGATAGCATTGTCTCTACAGCCCTCCGCTCTTGCAAACAAGAGCACAGGCATCTGTAATGATCACAGTTATTCATGACCTCTTTGATTGCTGTGTTATTTCCAAAACACAGTTTAGAACATTTGGCATCATGATGGTAAATTGGCATAGTATTCCATGAGGTGATGAATGCTGTAACCTGTTCAGTCAAGTATGATAATTCAGTTAACTTTTTTAGGCATAAAATCTGTGAGTTTATAATGCAACTGCTCAGAAGCATAATACCATTAAGCGTGTATAAAGCTATTTTTCTCCAGTGATATCTGCAGGATTTTTTTAAATTGCTGCTCGGTATGCCACTGAGCACAAACTGCTGCTCCGTTTGTTCTGCCTTTGGATGGTCAAAAATATTATGTCATGCTTTTGGCTAGTTGCAGTGGGTATTGTATCAGGTATAATAGTTGAGTTAGATATTTGTAAGATGGTGTGTATTCTTAAGGGATAGAAAACAGTTATCACAGCTAATCTGATATGTGTTTACATTTTTCCCCTCTGCAAACCATTTCTACACACCAAGGACAAAATTTGAGTTCTGAACTAATAAGCCCTTAAGAGATAGAGTCCCTACTAATTATAATTTTCGGTGCTGCTTTTTTATTCCTTTGTAATCTCAGTAACCATTTTAACACCTTGTCAGGCATTCAGGAACTTCCATCTGTGCAGCCTAGTGCATTTGTGAAATAAACCCATCTGTACAGCTGATTAAAAGTTGGATGTAGTCCATGTTTTGTCTTTATCCTGAAAGAAACAGTATTGCTGCAGCAGTTGTTGATGTAGGGCCTGAATGCAGAGTGGAATGCACAAGGCTAATGGAGCAAAATAGCTTTTAGTGTTTTCATTTGTATTTAATAATTGTTTAAAATAAAATCAGAACAAATTAAGTGTGACAAGCAAGACCAATTAGAAAGGCTGCAGAGTTCAAGTCTGCAGTTAGATGCAGGAAGCAACTCTAGAATTACTGTCATTTCAAGTATGTGTTAAACAGCAAGGTGAATCCAAGCCGATAAAAACTTCACGTACTCTTCTTACTCTTCTACACACATACTTAAATTTATTCTGAGAGTGCATTTGTTTCATGTGTGGTTTTCATTGGTGTGGTAGGCAGGTTTCAGTGGCGTGGTTTTAGAAAGGTGGAGGAACAGATGCACAATTCCTTACCTACAAAGTAGGTCAGTAGAATAACTGCATCTGAATACTTGATTTGCCACCATATTTGGTAGTCAAAGATACCATCTCTCATATTCGTAATCTCACTGCCACTGCTAAAAGTTTTATGGATGCAAAGCTGTATCTTCAAAAGGTGGTAAGGAACATCTCATCTTTAGCAAAACAAAAAGAAACAGCAAAACCCCACCCAGCCAAGTAGGTTACTAAAAATTTCACATGAGAAGACATGGGTCTTAGGGTGTGAATTATCATCTCACAATTCATATGTGCATATGGAAAAGAAAAAGGAAGAGGAAGAGAAGGGGAGGGAAGTTTAAGAGACATAATGAGAATCTTTGTCTTGTGGTCTTTTAGGATCCTCAGGACAATTGTTATCATACATCTTTCTCCTCTAGCATAGACATGCACACCTACCGTTGGATATCAGAAGAGGTAGAACAGAAAGAATTCATACCACACTGAACCAGGGTAAAAATAACATCATGACATAGATTCTGATATATGGATCTGTGAGCTAATGTTAATGCAAGCAAATAAATCTGCATCAGATGGCACATCACCATGCAAATGTACTAGGTCACATTTTACTGGTGCAATGCCAAGGACCTATTTTATCAGCATTGCATAAATGTGGTTATGTTGCTGATTATTCCAAAGGTATTTCAGACAATGCTTGCTCAAGGATATATGTCATGTGTTCACTTGTATTGTGCGGGCATCAATGCTCTTTAAATGACAGGAGGTATAATATCGTGATAAAGTAGTATTCATCACTTCATGCTCAATGTACTGCAAGACCCTTTAATCCTATTACACCAGTAAATAATATCATGTGGTCTCATATATGAAACCATATCTGTAACTTCCTGAGCTGGGAGTTAGATCTATTGCCCTTTGTTCCAACATAAGTATAGGGCTCATATCCATTCTATCTGCAAGGATTTCCAAAGTCTGTAGCCTGAGAATTTTTCTGAAGTTAAACAAGTGCAACTGAAAACGGAACAGGACTTTGGGTTTTTAGGTGAGAAATATGGAGGATTTTACCTAGGAAAAGATGCCAACAATGCTGCTTAAAATGCCATAACTCAGAAACTGGAGCAACACAGTCTTTAATATTGCAAAAAAAAAAGAGATTAATAGGGCTTTTTTTCTTTTTTTTCAAGCCATTTACAGTATTCAACATAGAAACGAGACTTTAATTATAGTATAGATGCAGCTGATAATTATATATGGTAGCAGTGTCATATGTTCAGTAACCAAAACAAAAGAAACCCCAAACCTCAGAACCCAGAGTAATGCTAGAAAGGAAGTAAAATCCAGATGTTCCAATGAAAGAATAGCATAGATGAGATTTATTAAAAGAATCAAGACAAAGAATTATTTAAATATTTAAACTAATCTCTTTAGGTGTTTCGAGGGGTGGAGAAAGGTGGGTTTGTTTTTTTTTTGTTGTTGTTGTTGAAGTTGAAAAGTGAGAACGCATTTAATCCTGGGATGGGAAATGGCAACTATAATTATACACTGCAGAATTGCTGCCCACTGAGTACTGTTTTGTTGAATATGGTTCACTTTTGGTGATAATAACAATACGTCATTTAGTGAATTGTGAATTCCCTCAAGGAATTTATGATACAACCCTGGAGCTGAACAAATCCCAGGTGCTGGTGTCTGACTTAAACTAGATAAATGCATCTGCTTCTTATATAGGACAAGTGTCACTAAAATATTTTTAAAATACCGTGTGTGGAATTTCGGTTTCAGGTTTTCCAGTTAAATTGGCTTGAATGCACTTTATTTATTTTTTTTTTTCCCCTCAAGGGCAGAGTTTAGTAATATGTAGGTGAAAAGATGATAGACATGGTTTTCCCCTCCCTTTTCAAACACATTGTTTGGTCTACAGAGTGCTGAACCATCAGCTTCAGGTGTATCATTACTTATCACAGGTGGAGAGGGCGATTCATTCAGATATAATCTAATTATTGCCAGTATTTGAAGAGGTTTTCCTTAAAGTCAAGGTACATGACTGGTGACTCATATTCTGGTTCCTTTAATAGACTAATATACAGAAAGCTTTCCCATTCCATGTGGATTGAATGCCTAAAGGTGCTCCAGGGAAGTACTGTACTGAAGACAACAGAAAGAATTAATTTAAGCAATGTCATATGTAAATCCCTGTTGCCTTTTCACACCAGAATGTTAATTCTAGGGATATGTGACCCCACTGGAGTTTGTGTCAGTCTCAGACAGGTATAATATAGAGGTATAGCACAACTGAGGGAATAACTTTTAGGTTTGAATAATGCTGACTTCAATATGATAGTGACAAATTCACCAGTGGTTTACACTGGTGTAACATGGGATGTCATTTGGGTTACGAATTGTATAATGAAGAGGAGAACTTGTCCCAGTGTTTTTTTGCATGAAAGATAAACAAGGCAGTTTTATATACAGTCTAATTTATTCAGTGCAGTGTCAAATCAAGCTAAATATAAAAAAAAGGTTTTGGGCATCATGTTTGCAATCAACTAAATTTAAGGGGCTAAAACTTAACATTTATATTCCCCTCCCCCAATATATTTCCTGAGCAGACATCTTTTTCAGCTGAACTGTTTGAGCAGCTGATCCAAACTCATTAATGTAACAGTATTTCAGCAAAAGTCATGCTGATAGCTATTGGTTCATTAGTGCCTGAATCCAGAAGGCATATAGAAATAGTTAGAATCAACTGACAATCTTGGCTTCGAATGCAATGCACTTATAAATAGTTTAACAATGTTTTTTGAGATTTTTGTCTGTGTTTTGAGAGACCAAGCTTATACAGTGCTTGATAAGATTGCTAATAGGTCTACTTTATTATTGTGTGTTTATTTTTCACACCAAGTTACAAATTAGATGCCACTTATTAACGATGTGTTTATTGTTATCTTACCAAGTCATGGTGTTATACCAAATTTATCACACAATTTCATTGACTAAAACTGACATCTGTAGTTATGTCAATTAATGTATCACTCCATGGTATAGTTCTAATAAGATGAAGCTTGAGACTTTTTTGGAACTAGAAAAAATCATGAACAAGAAAAGCTGCAAAGTTTGCCAATCCAAAGAGCAAAGGTGAACGTGGTCAGAGGCCAGAAGAATCATCAGAGACCTGGGGGAACTGAGAAATCTGCCAGTCTGTGGGACATGATGATGGGGTGCCATTGGTCTGAACAATTTCTTCCACCCCCGCATCCTCTTCATCCTAGATTCTTGTTACTAGATGAAGTTTAAAATACAGAAAAGGGAGGATCCTGAGCTGTAGCAGCAGGAGAGAGGAGGTGGCGTAAAATAGACAAGAACCAAGGCACACTCAAGCAGCATCTCAAACAAAGAGCAGTGAGTGAAATTCCCTAAGATACCTGTTAGCTGAGGTAACCGTATCAGGCTTGTAGCCTAGCTCTTAGCCTTCAAAAAACTCATCATGTCTAAATGGATAACTACAGATTAATTATGCAGGTAGAGCCTGACACCTGGAGCCTGACAAAGACTGAGACAAGATGAAGTGAATGTGAAGCAATTGCTAGAAAGGGATCTTGGACACTTTTTTTTTTTCCCTATTTTGATCCAAGAATGCCTTAAGACCTCCTGAAAATATTTTAGTAAATTGAACAAATAGGCATAGGCCATACCATGCATATTCAGAGAAGCACCTTGTAAAATGTTAACAACCCACTGAAATACATGTCTCAGAACCATTCTTCAAACTTTTTTAGATTAGATTTTTTGCAGTGATTAATTACACTGATAACTATCTGATTCCTATGGACCACATAACTTGTTTTGCACCAAAATTATATCACAGTAAATCCAGTCCCATGTATACGGTATTTTAAAACATTTACAGAATTCAACCTTCTCATCTGTTGTATATAGTCTCAAAAATAAAGATGGTGAGTTAGTATTGAAACAGGTTATTTTGCATGCAAATAAAATTTTTAATGGAAAAGAAATTGTCTTTATCTTGAATGTTACCATTTAGGAAAGAACATATGGTGCTTTTAGAAAATATGTAATTTATTTCTTCTGCAGGTGTTTTCCTACCCCTAAAGGGGGATTAAAGCAGGAACTCTGACCACCTTTTGTGTTGTATTAGTAAAGCTTTCCTACAGTGCTTTCCAAGTTGTCTAATGGACACACAATTCATCAGCTGGATGCCAAAGTTTCCATGACACTTGATTATGGTATTAAATTGTTTCTGTTTCAAACAGTTTAACTAAAATTAGTCCTTGGAGCGATTCTGAGAAACAGTTATTCTTTGCAAGCAGTTTACCTAGTCTTTAGATATTTTTTTTTTATTTTTTTTTTTTAATTTAGTGTAGTATTCTCAGGGTAGATTTCTCATGAAAGACATTGTTTGACTGCAGAAACTATCATGGTGTATGTATGTGTTAAAATAACAGCTCATTTAAACTGTAATCACAGAGAGTGAAACTGTATTTGAACTACTAATGTACAGAGTGGCTACATGTGGTTTATAGGTCAAAGTATAACAGTGTGAGCATTTTTTGATTGGTACAAATTGTAACCACGGTTGTCAACTTGGCTCCAAGAATCCCACGCACTTGGGGAAAAATAATAATGTGGTTTTTAACGATGCCAAAGTACTTTAGGATATTGCTTCACCAAATATTAATTCTTCTGTGCAAGTTCCACTTTCCTCTTAGTGCTGCCCCCAATTAAAGCTTTAAGCACTTAACCTGTAGTTGTGAAAAAAGCAGTTTATGATGGGTGTAATCTTACTCCCAGAGGTCTAATTATCTCAGTTGGTTCCCAATTAATCCATGAAGTTGTTAGGTCTTCCTTTTAATTAGATCTGTTCTTCTTGAAGAACAGTTTTATTTTTCATATTTCACTTTATTATTTCTTTCACTGGAACCCTGCAGGGTGGGAATTCTACTTTGAAATATTCTTATTTGTTTGATTGCTGGTTGATGCTTAATGAAGATGATGTTCTTTACCCACAGCTTGCATTAAAGTTCAGTCTGGAGATTGGAATGCAAGTCCTTTAAACATGAAAATTAAATGTAAATATGTACCAAGTTAGACAGTGAACACTTCCTTTGTTCTAAAGCCATTATTTAAAGGTTTTTTTCATGTTAAGGCACAATTATCTTTGGTCCAATCTCACAAAATTCTGAACACATTCTGAATAATTAGCATTTTACTGGGGTTTTGCATGGTGGGGTTTTGTTTGTTTGTTTGTTTTTATTTTTTTTTATTTTGTTCATGTATATATATAAGAGGATGTATATATGAGGAAGTTGGATCAAAAGTCATATTTTCCTTCTCACTTTCACCTGTGAAAAATCTTTTTCATGTAACAGGGATCTGCAGGCAGGAATAGAAGCTTCATTAAGTAGGCACAAAAACATCCAGTAAGTGGAATATTATCTGAAGACTGTTGGGAATTTCACTTACCCCTCACTCCCGTGTCAGCTCTGCATGATAGAAAGCTATATTGGTTTATCTGACAGCGTCCTTTCCTCTGTTGTGTCTCACTGATATTCCCTGGCTGTATTCCATCAAAAAATCAAACAGTTTACCCACTGGAACTGTGACTCACTTCTAGGAGAAAAGTGATCATCTGCGGTCATCTTAACTGTGGAATTTAGCCAGCCGATGAGACTCTATTTGGTGTTTGTGTTACACAGTTTCACCGACTGAAATATTTTGTTCCCATGATGCATAAGTTTTCTTTTTGAAATCTCCATCAGTTTGGTAACTGTTCATTTTTGTATTAGTTTTACAGATCGTGAAATAACTGTCCATCAGAATTCAGTATACCATTTAAGGATTACTTCATAATCAATTAGTATTCTTCATGCACACATTGTAAAGTTCATGGAAGAAAACAATATTCAGTAAGACAGGAATGAAAATAACCAAAATAGAATCACAATTATTGTTCGTAGATTATACTCATCTCCACAAACATGCATTTTAAGGAAATTACATAGGCTACATAAAGGAGAATGGGAAATAATTGTTAGAGAGAGAAGAGGCTCTGATATATTTTCAACAGTAATTGGTGGTGGTGTAGTGTAGTGTAGTAGTGAACTAGTCATAATTTTTTGTTTTAGGACGAAAAGCATATCAAAGTACTGGATTATCTTGTGCTTGGCTGTTAAGATGACTTCTTCTTCCATCAGAAGTTAAGAACTGTGTAAATCCTTTATAACTCCCTCAGATTTCATTGTATCCCTTTACACCTCAAACTTTGCAGAGGCCCTTTGCCAGGCAGTATCCGCATAGAGAAGGTGGTGGTATTTAAGTGACTAAAGGGAACAGCAAGGAAGAACCAAGAAATGTACACTGTCCTTTCCTGACTGCTGGATATTAGCTAGAGAGTCGAAGTCTGGAGGACTGTTTCTGGTCTTTAGGTTATGGGTAGGGATATGACCGAGATTTTCCATACTGGTACCCTTCAACTTTTTGCTAGAGAACAACATGGACAGAAAAGAGTTGAAATTCACAGTCTAAAAACTTACCTCACTGATAGTTTTTTCCTTCTTTTTCAAGGATCAGTGTGATGAGCAGACAAGAGACATGTGTGGCTAGTCTTCTTAAGGGGCAATGTAGAAAAATGTTATAAAAGATTTTCTGTAAATACTCCTCCCCTAAGATGAAATAATTGGAAATGTGTGAGTATGCTGTATCTTTGAAGAAACTTGCTGACTTAAAGTAATCCTATGGATTTTGTTTTGAAATTTTTCAAATCTCAGTTCAAGAGTTTCTCCTCTGTTCTCGTAACAGAGAATGTTCTTGTAACAGCTCGTAATTCTGTGACTTCCATAGAGATGGCAGTTATTCTAGCAATGTCTAGCTGTCTATAAAGGAGAAAGTAACTTTAATACTAGTTTGAACAATCACCATTATATACTATTTTAAAAAAATAGTAGTCCAGTGTCTACACTTGGCATAGATAGTTTTCTGCTGATGTGAAGTGCCTTTCTACTCTGTGCAAAAATTCTTTTATTCTTAAAAAAACACAACAAAAAACACCAAAGAAAAAACCAAAAAAACCTCCTAAATCTTACTCACTTTCCTTTTTTTTTTTTTTTTTCTTTTTAATCCTAGAAGCCAGGAGTTCAACTTTGTTCTTTTACTCTTTCCTCAAGTATGTAGACTACATCTAAAATTATCAGGTAGGGTGACACAATAGACTACCTTAGAGTGAAACAACTGATGTTGAGGTCTTGACATTTGTACCTTATGAATTTTTAGAATTTTGCTAGGTTTGGCTCTTGTCTGGTTGTGTGCTGGATGTCCTGGCATACAGGAGCTCATCTTGTCGTTCAGCTGAATTCACCAGAAAGCCAGTTTGCTCAATTCCAAACTTCCCCACGCTGCAAACCGAGGCTCGGTCAGTGCACACAAGCTGTATGTTAATTTCTAAAACTCGCTCCTCATTCAAACCAAAATGCTTATGTAGGTGAACCCCGCAATACATGCAGGTTTTAACTGATCTGAATATAATGTGGAACTCTGGCAGTCCAAAAACATTTAGTACGGTTGAACTGTTGGTACCACGTTGTTAATTTTGTTGAAAGCTGTATGTTAGACCTGATTTTCCTGCTAATGAGTAGTTAGCTGCATAAACTGCAACTAAAGTAACGTTTCAGTTTCTAAGGGGAAGTTTTTAATGAACAATTTTTAAAAAGACACCAAAAAAAAAAAAAAAAAGGTTTATTTCCAGGTAGAACTGTGGTGGAATGTAATTGTAGCTACATTTTTAGGATTAAAAGTGTGATATCACACTGCATTGCTGTGAAAGTGTATCTAAATGTTTAAATGGAAATGTTAGTTAAAGGCCCCAACATTTTTTCTTGTTGAACTTCACATATTCTAGTAGCTGAACATTTAAAAGTGCAACCATACTAACTATTTTAACATCAAGTGTTGTTTTAATTATAGCTAATGTGTGCTACATGGGTGTATGAATGTTCTGCTAAACTCCCCAGCTGTCAAACCTAATGTAACGTGAGGAGAATGAAGGGAGCAGAGAGCTGATGTTATAATGGGTATTGCTGATATTGGACCTTGCTCGTGCCTAATCCACAGGTTTGTGACATTATGGGGATGCCTTCCATCCTTTTAATCTACCCTAATCTTAAACTTTCACCATGTTATCATGATCTCAGGTCTTCAGGCTAGCAGTGATGTGAAAGTATTTTAGCTAGTGCCATTGATGCGCAAAGCAGGTGGCACAGGGGATGAAATAGGACCAGCTGCTGCACTTTCTGTCTCCATTAGAAATAATGTCTTTACTGATACATATACAGTGGGAAATATTGGGAAAAAATACAATTTAGTTTGAAAAAGCATTGGAGTTTTCTAAGACAAATAATTTGATTCTGCTCCATAAAAGCCTGGATATAAAACTTGCCAGTAGATGGCATGACCCTGCCCCTCAGTTATCAGTGCTTCCTAACGTAAATGAAAAGAGAAATAAAGTTCAGCCCCAGAGCAGTGATCCATGAAAGTTAAGTATGCTTCAGGGACGATGTCATAAAGCTGAGGTTGTGACTGTTGGCAGGTAGATTAAAAAGGAATGAAGAAAATAGTAATTTTGTGTAACTAGAAGATTTTATACAAATATTTAAAAAAACTCAGATATTTTAAAAATATTATTTTGTGTTGTAGACTATTTCTATTAAGTGTGTGGAATTTTTAGGTTGATTTTTATTAAAATGGGGTTCCTAATTGTGAAGTCTAACCTCTGAAATTGCTCTGACAGACCTTTGTTCATTATGCAGTAATTAGAAAGGCACCATTAGCATCTATGCTGTGAACTTTTCAGTGTAGTTCAGGACACATGGTAGTATAGCCAATTAAAACAAAAACATTTAAGTGGGTAAGAAAACTATTAAAGCCAATTCATTAGACCTGCATATTTTGGGGTCAGTGGTACAGAACATGCACATCAAAGCAGAAAAAGCTTGAGTTGCTAATATGCCCCAAAGCACTGAAGTGAGTAGCATTGCAGATTGTGAATTTGAGAGGTAGGGCAGCCTTAGGGTACTGATTACATTGATGAGGATATGGTAATGACTTAAGCAGCTGTCAAGAGTTACAGAGACCAAAATCCACAAGGATGTGTGGCTAAGTAACAGATGCCTTTAAAACTGTCTGTTTTGTTACTGTTCAGTAACTTACAGCAAAACTTTAATGAGGTGACCTCCACAGCATTTTGTACATAGATTAGATTTTTTTCAGTTTTCAGAGTCAGGTTTCTTACAGCAGTGGATGAGCTCAGACAGAGCTGATTTTAAGAGCTACCAGTACATGTGTGATATCGGAGAGCAGAAACAGGGGAAGAAGGTGATTTGGAAGAATGCTGAATAGTAAAATAATTTGATCCATACAGGCCTTTTCAATGCCTTATACAAATCCAGCTGAGAACAGACACCAGTGATCCTTGAAGGTCTCTTTAAGGCCAGTGTCAACGCTGGACAAATGTGGTCAGGTTGGTCTAATGTCCAGTCATACTGCAAATACTTCTGACAATTTGACCAAAGCCTGCACACCAAGAATCAGCAATAGAAATAAATTAGTCAACAACTTGAAAGAATCTAGTGACTGAAATAATAATTTGTTTTCAGAGAAATTTGTTTTCTCTTGCAAAAGTTAGCCATCTAAAAGTTAGGTGCTAGGTCAAAACTCATCATCCCAGGTCTGTCTATGGTCCGTATAGAAAAGCAAGCATCTCAAGGGAGTGAATCACGCTGCCCGGGGCATCTAATTTCTGCAGTTTGAATTATTCTCTGGAGGATCTTTCTCTTTTGTCTGTAGAGGGGGACTGAATGAGTAATTTAGATTGGATGCCTAACTTGCGGAAGGCTAAAGTAACAGACAATGGAAGAGTTAAATAGCAACATGTTTGTGACAAATTATCCAGTTAGTACGACTGTGTAACTATCTGCCCATACCCTATCCATTTTTTCCATATTCACATATTCCAGTACTTGCAGACCACTTATTAAATATATAGAGTCAACTGTCTTTTTTCCCCATGCTGTAGTTCCTACAAATGTTCTCCCAATAAAAGTGAATTACGCTACTTGCACAGCATTGTCAGTAGCGGGGTGCAAAGTGGCGTTGGCCTCAGGAGAGGTATGGGGAATCACTGACACCTGGCCTTGGTTAAGCTTACATATAGTGCTGAAAAGCCCTCATACTGATTATAATAATTCTTCAGGGATCACCATCCTTCCCTCCTGCAGCTCATGTGCAGCTCTTTTAATGAGCAGCTCAGCGATCCTGTCCACAGCGAGGGTAGAAGTGAAGATAGTGGAGAACCAATCAGCGCTGTGATTAATCACTGTTAACATAAGAGCAGGGTACTGCCGACTGTTGGTATGCACCGTTTGATTTGAATGCATTTATCCGGGGAGGTGGAAGTCTCTCTTTATTCTGACTGGAGCAACCCTGCTGCTTCCGACAGCTGCTGAAATCAGGCATGTTTCATTGCTATTAATTCAATGCAAGAAATCATTATCGTTGTGCTGACGTGCTGGACACCTGTCATTCTTTCTTGTCTGAATTCTAAAGTCCAATTAATAAAAGCAATATGCTCTCAGTCAATAAACTTTTACTAGGTAAATGATTTTGTCCTGGTCAGAGTTCAATGCTGTCCTTTTACCTTGCAAAATGATTCAGGAGGTATTCAAACTAGTAAGACTCAAGAGTAAATTAAAAAGTGAGTAGTTCTCCTTTATACCAGATGTGAATAGCTCTCTATGCTGATACTCTGTGTGATAAAAATCAAGGATTTGCGTATCACTCTCGCATCTCAAAATTACACGGCCTTTTCCCTGCTGTTTTTGTCAGAACATTATTAAGATTTTTTTTCTCCTTGCTTTGGCTCCCCATTGAAGGTGATGGATGGTTACTTCCTCTTGCTGTCAGCTAGCCAGTGAATAACCAATCAAGAGGAGGAGAATATAGGACCAAGCCCCTTTCCATTTCACAAAGTCTTTTACCTGGGAAGGCAAGCATTAAATCTACCCTAATCTCTGATGGCTGCCGTCCATCACCCTGGTATATGAGTGCCTTCTAAATGAAGCAAATGGCAGTAGAGAGTCCGTAGCTGAACAATAGCACTCTGCTTGAGATAATTAAAAACCCCACCATGCTTACAAAAGGTTTTTATTGCTTGTGGAATGATTTGCTTTCCCCTCCCCTCCTCCAGATTATTAAAATACAGATTTTCAGTATTAAGTTCCATTTCTATAGTGAAAGGCTTTCTTTGGACAATAATTTTGTAGCCCTTTATTTTGTAGAATTTGTAAAATTTTTTAAAATAAAGATCCTCAAGCTTTGTATTTCTGAAGTCTTCTGAGAACTTTTTTCCTAGACACCAAGTTTCCAAGTGGTATTTTGGACTCAGATCCACCAGAATAATCTGAGTGTACCTATCACAAGGAAGGAATTATGACAGCATTATGTGGAGTGGGGTTTGTTTTGTTTTGTTTTGTTTTGTTTTGTTTCTGTTGTGATGAAGCAATTAATTACAGTAAAATAATAGAGGTTTTATGACAATTTATGCAAATATGACCAAAAAAAGACAGCACTCTAATTTGCTAACTTTTTATTGATATTTTGACATGATTTTGTATAGCTTGGAAGATTGTACTTTGGTTCCTGAATAATTAGAAGCTATAAGGTGGTTATTAGTATTCTTTTTATTATTGTTATTATTGTTATCATTGTTATCATTGCAATTGTTTTCCTTTTTTAAAATAGATGCTGTTAAGTTATCATATAGGTGGCATCTGTACTGTCAGCCGACTGGAGAATATTGCTAAGGTGACTGTTTTGTTCACATTTTCAGGGGACTATCATCAGGCTACATGCAAAAAATTGTTCTGCCTTCTGCTTTTGACAGTATGTAGCAAATTTCATTTATGCAGATATTTATGGCTTTTATTTATCATTTCAATCAATTAATTCTTGAATTCTTATCTTTAAACTTTCCCTTCGTGGAGTATTAGCAATCTGATCCATACAGGATCCACAAAATCTTGACTGTTTCAGGTGGATAGTATCTGTTTAAGCAGTTATCTCTAGGCTGATTGCAGGGGGGTTTTATTATTTTACACCTCCCCTCTTATTAAAGAGTGACAGTGAGTAATCTATGCAGAAAAGCAGGATAAAGAAAACATTATAGAAATTTAAATATAGTTTTTTACATCCTTTAAAGAGAAAGGTAAGAACCCTAACTATCCTGAATACCCTAAATAGAAACGTGAATATAAATGTTTATCAATGTGTATCTGAAGTTTTATGTATATATGTTTTGACTCCAATATTTGCTTGCCTGCAATCCTAACTCGTGGCTAGTATTTCTCACCTATCCCCTGTCCATTTTCTACCGTGTCTGTAGCCATTTCAGGTGCTCTGTTTGCTGCTCTGGTAGTTTAAGAACAGTAAGTAATATGAAATGTTAATGAAGTACTTAGTAACCATAATAGAATACCTGCTTGTACTTTGATTGACAGATGGTTATATGAAATAAAAAAAGTCTCAATCAATAAATTCCTAGCCATTTGTCTGGCATAAGTAAAGACAGACTATTAATGCTTCCAATATTTCTTAGAATACCAGCCAGATGGAGACTAGTACGTACCTTGTAAACAAAAATATGACATATAATGGAATGTTGGCCTGTTGGCATGAAAATTTGAGCCTGCTCCATTTATGCAGTGCTTAAATAAACTGATTCCGAAAATGAAGATCATAAACAGTAATTATTTTTAGGTTACTGTTATTATCCAGAGCATCAGTGACCAATACCAAGAATGGACCATTAAAATAAAGTTTTTCGTATTAAAAGGGCAGTTAGTCTGTGTCACATGAGCTCACCAAGCTGTTTTTGTAAAACCTATGCTGTAACATGTATGTTGTAACTTTGCTTAGAAGAGGCGCTTAATTCAAATGGCTAAGTCAAAATTAGATGTCCAGGATAACTTTTTCATGATTATGAAGTTAGATTTCATTTCTAAATGATCCTTGGTCTCCTTAATTCTGTTAGTGTGTGACTGAGTTCACAATGCTGTGAATCTCCCTGTTGCTGATTTTCCATTAAGGCTTTGATGACTTGATCATGGCCAAGCCACATTACAGAATAGTATGTGGCACTTTGGACAGCTGATGAGCTTTGGCTGAAGTATGTATTGAGTCCTCATCTAAGTTTATATTACAAGAATAACATTTAACATACGGTGAAGATTAAATTCCCAAGTTTGAGTGTAGTTTTCAACTCATTTAATTTTACCAGCTTTTGAAAATGTGTTTCTTGTGGCTTAATTTTCAAAATTATGCTCAAACCAGGTGTTTTATGTAATCATCTAAATCTGAATTTTAGAGAATATTGAAAATGCTTGCTCCTTGATCTTGAAAATGTTGTCCTATCTTTTAATTTCATTTGGAAAATAACAAATCATAAGAAGAACCTGTTTCTACTTGAGTATATATATTCTGAAAGAATCTTATAAAGAGTTATTAGAGAAGGATTAGGTTTGGGGTTTGGTGTGTGTTTTTCTTTTTTTTTTTTTTTTTTTTTCCCCTCCATGTTTGTTATCAAGGAAATCTTCTGAAAGCAGTAACATTAGCTGGGTGAGTTTTCCTAATTTTGGGGGAGGGGTCTTCCTGGTAATTTGTAATAGCTATATGGTGACTCCTAAATTACTTGCATACTTGCAACCATTTCTCATCCTCTGCTACAGGTTGTTCTCAAAGTTACAGTGCATGTTAAAGAGCTGAAACTTGGGATGTTATTAAAACATGCCCTCAGAAACCGTTACTGTATTTAGCTTTGATTCGACAAATATTACCTCTTGACATCTTGAAGTTCGTCAATAACTCTTTGCATGCTGGAATGTACAACGTGCTTAAGAACTGCAACTATTTAATGATGCTTCATTAATTTCAGTGGAATGCTGGGAGGCATATTTTCAACATGACATACTCATATCACTGTTCTGGGAATACATCATGTTTTGCAACAATTACAACATCCATAGGGCAATAAATCAGTTAACTATATTCCTCTAGGCCCAGAAAATGAGCTAAATCACTGTTTCAGAAACAACTTTTCCCAGGCTCATTTAAAATGAGGAGGGTTGGAAAGGAAACATTACTAAAGGAATAAATTGAAAGGCCAGGTGAAGTATATATAGGTACAATAGAAGGGCATCATGGGGACTGAGAGCAGGATTCTGTCTGTCACAGTATACAGCTAGAGATAATGACAAAAATGTGCTGTAAATAATCTATAGCTATGGAGAAAACCGAAATAAGAAAATAAAATAGGTACTTATGTTCTCTGCATTTTAATCAAGATGATGTCTCTGCAGTTTTCTTCCAGCTGTGGGGATAGGAAAAAAAATAGAACAAAATCCCCTGGTCAAAAATTCTTTTAACTCCTGATGTCCCTCTGTCCATAATGATATTCTAGCTTTGTATCCATTTAAAGGTTTTGATCTCTGTGAAATACTGTGATGTCCTGGAAAAAAAAAAAAAAAATCATCGAATACCAAGGAATATCAAGAATTATTGCTTGATTATTCATACAAACACACATACATCTGTATTTTTATTATGCACGTGTTTGTGTATATATAATTCTATAGCTTATTTTACTATTTTCCCCAAAACCTTCATTTTTTACTGCTTAATGTAAAATAACAAAGCAGAATGGTCAGGTAGTCAAAAAAAAAGAAAAATAACCCACTTTAACAGGAAGCACAGTAACCTTATAACAACAATCTTTAGTGTGAGGTATGCTATAATGTATCATAATACTGTACCGGTTGTGAATTGTTGGGCTTTTATTTATTGTGGGATGTGTGTGTGCATCTATCTATCTATCTATCTATCTATCTATCTATCTATCTATCTATCTGTATGAATATCTATAGATGTGAATAGATATATATACAAACACACGCATAGATATATATATATAAAGTTCAATAAGGCTGACATCTTCTTCAGAAAGTCATACTTTAAACACCCACACACAAATGCAGAAAATTCCTAACTTTTTATTAAACTAGTGATAGGGAGACTCGTTAAGTAATTTAGTATCTCAAAGACAAAAGAATTACATATAACATGCAGGAAATATGTCTGGGACCTGCTTCATCTTTTATTGTTATGTAAGCAAAGAGCTTTGAAATTAAAGAAGTTTCCTAGGTATAAAACTGAGCTATATGTAGAATTGTCTACTATATTTAAAATACAGGAAAATACAGGAGCATAAACAACTGCAAATCATATAAATAAAGTGCATACTTCCAGTCTAGAGGGCTGATTGTGAAGACTAGGAAAAGTATCTGCAAAAATATTGAGAATTTGCTGCAGTGCTGGAGACTGGGTAAACTGCAAAGATTTCATCTAAAACAAGACACAGAAACAGATTTGGGATGAACAACGTCAACATTTCATTGTTTAGCTGGACTGAAGGAAACTGTGAACATGACGGAATTTCCAAAGTGCTTCCTGTGCTTCCAAATTTACTGTATTTGCTGATACAGTGAGAAATCTATTTTATCTGTATTTAGCTAATTTAACTCTTGAGGAGGAATGTTTAATATATTCCTTCTGTGAAGTTGCACCCCCCCAGAGCTGATAACTGGTCCCTAGAGTTATTCGTCCCTTTACGGGAACGTCAGAACTGCAGTCAAAGGGACGACTCCTGTTGACATACTCGACTGAACTTTCAATTCATTCACTCAGTACTGGGGGTGATAAAATAATCTCGCAAAATACTTGTTGATGCTAGATTCCCTGTTACCACGCTGTGGATGTAATTAGCAAAGTACAGCTGTGAGAGCTGCAGTGCGTATGCAATCCCATGCATATAGCAAACTGCAACGAGACCTTTGGTCGAAGAATACACATACATGTCTCCCAAAAATTGTATATATGTAAAGCATGTAAATATGTATACATCAAAAAATGCCGTAAAGTGTTACGGATTTTTTCTCCTTTCCTATATATTCTGCCTTTTTCTTCATGTGAAATCGATTCATAATCTTTAATTAGCCTACCGAGCAAACATTATTAAAATTAAATTTACATATGAAGTACCTGTGTTGCAGGATTCTCTATCAGTTAATTTCAAAAAACATAAAATATTTTCTTGTTTTATGAAAAAGTGCATATATTGGAGCCTCTTACTGATTGGTGCACTTCAGTAATTAAAAGTGTTGCTGCTATACTCTACCTGAGTCCTTGTAGGCTGTCCTTTGTGTCAATCTGCAATAATAACCCAGACTGTGGTACACATAGAAGTGCATTTTCTTTTTGTAATCTAACCTTTGAGGGAAATGCTGTCCATTATAGGTTTTCTGTACAAAGATTGGGTTAACAGAGCATACATTTGATTTCTGATATTAGATAATTGAAAGGATGAGGCTCAACTGGTGACAATCCAGAGTAGAAAGATGTGGACCTGTTCAAAAGAGTTCACTACAGGTGAGCTATAAGAATGATCAGATGTTTAAAGAAAATATAATCCATGAGGGAAATTGTAAAGAACGGCGGTTGTTCAATCTAGACAATACCAAACTTGTGTGGGCATAACAAATAAAGACTAAAATCAGCAAGGGAGATTTAGATTAGACATTAGGAAATATCTTGTAACAGTAAGGATGCCTAAGCACTGGGTTAGATGTTTGAGGAAGGTTTTGGAAACTTCACTGATGAGAGTTTTTGAAAGTGGACTGACATCAGCTGGGACAGAAACAAGTGTAGTTGTTTCTATAGAGGGGAAAAAGGGTAGAAAATGTGATCTTTTGAACTTTGTAATAGCCTTTTTATTCCATGATAGCCTTTTTATTCTATGTAATAGCCTTTTTATTCCATGACTCTCTGTCTCCTCGGGATTGCTTTCAGTCCTCTGAATTAAGTAAAATATATAGGGATTTCTTTGTTAGAGGGAGAGAAATGTTTTCTTTGGTGTTTTTACAAAGAAATAATTTTTCTATATGTATGTATCTATTGTTGCCTCATGTCATTTGTGAAGGGGAGACTGGTCAAAGTTATTACTCTTAAAAAATTATTTTGGGGAAGTGTATAAACTAAGTTGTTGTTTTCTGTCCTAACGAAATTTACATTTTTAAAAAATTCCCTAAAGCAGGTAGCTGTGTTCTGCCTTCTGTTATCCTTTCCTTGCTGCTTTTTCTTATAGTTAAGAGAGACATGTTTTGATTTGATTTCTTGTCCTTTTATTTTTTCCTCTGGGTACTTGATAATGAAGTGCAAATCATAATAAATGTTTAGGCATTTGAAATGATTAGCTATGAAAACGATTTGAAGATGTGACCGATTGATACTTTGGAAAACAAAACATGAAAATAATGATGTTTTGCAGCAGAATTCCCTAGAAATTCTGCGTGGATAGAGCTGACTTAACAGTGTGGACAGTTCAGTTGGACCTGAACTGTTGAACGATACGGCACATCTAGGACGAGAACCATGACTCATCAGGAGGATAGCTTCTTTTCTCTTTCTTGTCCTTAAAATGATTTCTAGCCAAAATGCTGTGGGAAGAAATATGGTTTATATGTAGTCGGTATTAGAACCAGCCTACGGCGGAATCAGAAAGAATTAATTTAAACAGGGAGGCTAGCAGGGAGTTCGCAGGACCTGAGCTGGATATTGGAAGGTTAAAGGGCTGGAAATGGAAGGAAAAACTGTAAATATTGGTTTGACAACAGATTGACAGTGGTCTGCAGGTTACAAATTTTGGAACTAATAACTTACTGATTTTTTTAATGGGATTTTATGTTATGCAGACATCCTTTTACTGATGTCTGCATTTTTCCTAGTCAAAGAGTATTCTGCATTAATATGGCATGTCTGGTTTGATTTGGTTTTAAGGGAGCTATTGGAGCTATTCTAGGGATTTAAACAAAGCAGTGAAATTGCTCCTGCGTTGTATGCAAGTTTGTGTGTGATTAGTAAATAAAACAAATACCTATTTCATTCAGTTAATTGACACAGGTGTAAAGTTGTGCAATTGCAGAGACAGAAACAAACCTCAAGCAATCCAAATGTAGCAGGTAATTATTTTTCCAGAGAGGTAGATTATGTCTGAACAGCAAGAATGTAGATAGAGGAGACTCGTCAAGACACAGAGAGAAAACTGTCCCAAGTGGCTGAGTGATCACAGGAAACAAACTCTCTACAAAAGTAATCAGGTTGTGTGAAAGGATGGATATGCACTTCAGTTGGTGGAAAGATGATAGATAATCAGAAAATATAATTTGGACTAAGTCGTGGAGATTATATTTGTTGACTGTTTTTAAGGAACTGCGTTTTAACTTAAGCCTTTCTTCCTTACAAATCATTAAGACTGATTCCTCTAATGCTTTTATAATGTGCAAAGTTTTAACCTCTGAATTTAATAATTTTACAGCTTCAGTGAGTGAAACTGTATTTCTCCATCTCACAGAAAAGATTGGCCTATTAATAGTGTCCTTTTCAACATATGGCATTATATTCTGTCAGTACTTAAACAGGACATGGTTCTTTTTTTATCCTGAATCCCACTTGTACTTCTAAACTGATGATGCAGAGTTATCAGCATTAATTTTGTTACAGAAATCTTGCCAGATCTTTCTCATTGCTTAATGATTATCTGTGCTGTAGCTTGTATTCTATCAGTTTCCCAGAATTCAGTGTTCTTTTAACCTTATTGAGTGATTTATTTTTGCACTCAGCAGGCTCTGAATATTCATTTTTTATATCACAGAACTGGATTTTTACATGCATCCATTTTTGCCATTTTTAAAGGAATAGGAAGACGTGCAGCCTCTTTTAGACTGTTTGTGGTCTTTTTGCAGAAATTCTCCACAACCTCTCTGATTCCATCATAGGAAGGATGGGAAGTGTCTCTAAACAACTTGCAATCCATGATTTTTACATTTACCTGGCTTTTAAAAAATAAAATAAATAAAAATATACAAGTAAGAATTTATAACATAAAAATACAAATAAAAATAAATCTTCCTTCTCTCTTGAGCTAATGGTATCTTTACAATATTAAGGAAATTATGCTACCTCAAAAAGCATTCATCCTATTTCTGCATCATCCCCACCTTGCTAGAATTGACAGTCAGGCCGATACACCATGAAGTTGAAGGCCTATGGCTAATTCTTGTATAATTCTGTTGAAGGTTGATATAAAATGCGTAAGCATGCTGATGGAAAAAAAAAAAAAATCATATAGCCTACACAAGCAAATGCTGATAAATTAATATTGAGCTAATTAAGGGATAGATGGTAGTGTCTGTCCAATATGTGATGGGATAAAGACTGAATGCAGATTAATTCATTTACTAGTACAGGGGGGAATAGAAGAGCCTAGATGTGATTTTTTTTAATTTCTTTTTCCTGTAAGTGGGATCCAAAAACAACTCTGAAGAAGATCACGAATTAAGGTAGAGGACTTCTTAAAACATTTGAGATAATAGGAGAAACAACTGTTAGGTTTTTCCTTTATTTTTAAAGAAACAAATTGATGAGCCCAAATAAAAGTTCATATTGGAAGAATTTCCATACTTGGTAATAGAACATGAAGAGTTTTTATGGGAAAAAGAAAACCCATAAAAGAAGCCTGAAATTGGAGTGGATAATACGGTAATACCATTTCTTATAATTCAGTTTGCCAGGTATATATTTCTTCATGTTCTCCTATCAAGGGAGATTCTGTCCAGAGCAGGAAGAGTAACTGAAGTAAACTTTTAACACTCTTATTCTGTTACAGACATTTAATGGAGTTTAACTGGAGTTCTGGATAGCTAAAATTAATCATCCTGGTGTGCCTAGTAAAAGCAGAGGGAATCAAAACAAAAGTCATGCCTTTGATATAGTATTGTTACAAGTTCACCAATGTAAGGTTAGCAATAGCTTTACTACACTGCAGTGTTCACCTTTCTACTGACTAATCTTTCTATGAGCTTATAAACATTGTGGTTTCTGACATGTGTGACACCCAGAAGTGTAAATAGCTGAAGTTTTTAGGAGTTGAGTAAGACAGTCTTGACCTATGCTTTTGGAAAGTAAAACATATAGAAAAACTCAAAGGTGTGATTTTTGCAATTTATACAGATACTGACCCTGTGATTAAAATCTCTGTGGAACTTGCTCTAGTTTCTTCCTGAAGATGAGAAGTAATCTACTTCCATCAAAATACTTTAACATATTATTCACAGTGGAGGTAAGGTATGAATTCATGATTACAGGAATCAACAGTCATTTATAATAAATGTATCATTAATATTTGTCACTTCCAGATATTAAAAAATCCTCCAAAACTCTTACTCTCAAATCAGCTGAAGGCAAATGAAGAACTACAGTGATTTTAGTGAGCTTCTCTTGCACCCCTAATACACCACGTAATGAATCGAAACCCTATTCTGTTGCATTTTAAAACAGTTCAGTATCTTTGGTATGGCAGGCTGGAAAATTATTTTGTTCCTCAGAAGCCAAAAATATTTACTCAGCCCTTTTTGTCCTTTACAGCAGTGCACTCAAAAGCCGTAGGTGTGATTTCTTGCCTGTATCAAAAATATTAGAGATTTTTTCTTACACGTCCGCTGGGCTGTTGGATGCAAAATACCAGGATTGTAAGAGTCTACAAAAGAACATAGACAAGCCCAAAACAAAGAGGGGAAAAATAGCAATACATATGGACATACATATGGTGATTCAGGCTGCAAAGAATTCTTGAAATAAAACCAGCTTTTACTTCTTTAAGACTCCAATGCATCTAATGCAATTACAGTGTCTTTCTCTTTTCAGTGGTTGAGATGAGCAAATTATAATTTTGGTGATGTGAGTGAGGAATTGATTTGTATTAATCAACAAAGTACTTTCATCAAGGGTGCTCTGTGGTAGGGATTATATATTTTTGTACAGAAAACAAGCAGGTGTTTTAACTTTTACATAGCAGCTGTTTTTCCTCACTTTACCTTTCCTCTGCTTTCACCATTTCTCTTATTTTACAACTTTAGGAGCATTCCAGGTAAATACAACTCTGGAGGCAGGAAGAAAACACAATAACAGAGATATTTTGTCAGTTTTCTCATTCAGTATTTTGAATGTTAATCTCCTCATTATTTTTTTTAGAATGAACCCACGTAGAGTATTTGTCCTTCTCAGCCTCCAACTGTCAATACGACTATGAGAATCGAGGCTTTTCCATCCTAAAGTGTACCTTAAAATAGCTTGACTGTTTGATATAGATCATGGCAAAAGAAACAAAATTGAGTCCTGGAAATGCATGGAAGTTGGCATGAATCTATCAGCTGTTGACAGATCAGGATTAGGTGGCTGACTTTTTAACAGGATTTGTTCTTCTCGTCACACCTATTTCCAGTTTTCAGGTTATAGTCCTGGTAGATTACATTTCTGAGTTTCTCTGATGTTTCAAAAGCATGGAAAATAAAATCTCTACTACATATTTCATATACTTTATTGTTGTCGTTTAACAGGTTGTAATTCAGAAAACTTTCTGTTTATAGAAAAGACCAATCTACCTCTATTTCATTTTATTTTATTGTCTGGTTCCTTCTTCTGTTTGGCCTGGGTATTTAGCTGAAGGTTGTCTGTTGGCTTTGGCTCCTCTGTGGAATCTGAAATCTCAAAATTGTGTTTAGAACTGTTACTTGTGTAAAGCAACTGTAGAAATACAAATAGACACAAAAAATTATCCTAAGCCTGGGGAATACTAGAAAGTTTTCATTTCTTGTATTTGATATAAGTGAATTGTGTAAGCCACTTATATTTTCTGTGATTTAAATAGATACTCGGTTTTAAACATCCTGATTTCCTGTGGTGGATGAGAGAGCTTCCAGATCCTTTTGAGATCAAAGATGTATGGCAAAAAGAAATATATAATTTCAAAAACTGAGAGCAAATACGTTATTGAGGACATACAAAGAGATAGAAATTACCTTACTCTGGAGATAAAGAATAAACAATCAGATAATGTGGAGGCCTCTATTTCTGGATGTTGGAGAAGGTCTTTCACAACAATTTTAGTAGAATACACAACTTTGGACGGAAAAGATCTTAAAAGATAGTAGATGGATTGAGTTAGAATGGCAAATAGTCTTTTTAGGAGGGTTTGATTTTTTTAAAAAAACTGAATAATTATTAAAATTCCCTGATTAAGAAGTGCATGAAAAGCTTCTCTTCTATTGTATTTTGCCCCTTGCATCTTCATTATAATGACATTTAAAGCCTCATTATGTTTTTAAAGTGAAAAACTTTGTCTTAAGATGTATGAGCATGACAGAACGATGCTGTATGATTTTCCTTTGAAGTTCGAAAAAATTCTTCTCATTACATTGTGTGACAATTTCTTAATGAGAAGATGTTGGTGGAGTGGAAGCTCAGTGGTTTTCTGTGTGAGTGGCAAGGGTTTCCTTTGAGTTAAAAAGACTGTGAAAGCAAACTATAATGTTCATATTGATCTAGACACTATCTATAGCTGTCTTTATTACGTTTGCTTATTTTGCCATAATTTATTTATGACTAAATTACTTGCTGGAGTCACAGGAAGACCAAAAAGGGATTTGCTGGTTATTAAAAAACCCACCACAAAACCCAACCCAAAAACTTATTTTAGTTGTTAAAAGCTTTAATAGTATAAGAGGAAACTCAAAGGGGTAAAAAGAGTGGATATGACAAAAATAATATGTAAAAGACCTACCTTAGCATAATACACAATTAACAATCAGTTTACTTAGGAAAAGATTATAAAATTTTATGTTGTTCAAATGAAGACTTATCACCACTAAATTATTTATGCTTCAGTTTGAAAAGTAAATAAATGCTAGGAGCCTCATACTTTTTTCTTTCTACTGAAAAAGTCAAACATAATCTCTTGCTATCAAAAGCCCTGTATCATTTATGAACTAGATTTAAGCCTGATTTGTTTTAAATTAAATTGCTTAATATATTTTATACACAATCCATGAAGGAAAATAACTAATCGGTTATTCATTGTTTCATTGGAAAAAATGCAGGTTTTTATTAAGAAAAAAAATATTAAAAAATTGTTCAGGACTAACCTCTTCCCATTCACCTCTGTGGTAACTCTCTTGAAGACGGTATAAAGCTGTAGATCCTGGACATGCAGCGTATCACGATGGGCAGATGTTGATACTAGCACATGAACACGGTATTGCGCCCTTCATGAACAAATATCAATTCCCTCTTCTCCAAAACCACTCTGCAGTCAGATGTGTTGAGGTTCTCTACCTGAGCAGCCTTTCCATGAGGTCCTGGCGCTTGCCAGTCTCAGACTATTTGATTATCGTCGGACTCTCTGCTCTGCAAAGTTTGGCAAACCTGTGCAAAGTGGCCGAAGTAGTCTCAGGAGCAGATCTTCTGCTCACACAAATTGTCACAGTGCTATTGACTTCACAGGAGCTATGATAACAGTCACTGCTTTACTTGACTGCTGTCTTATTTGAGAGGATAATCTGATTTAGCAGTGATTTACATTGTCTTTGCAGGAATGTAAATGATTACTCAAGGTAAAACACCACGGAGGATCAAGTCTCACTTCTTGAGAAGGCTACATTGAAGAGACAGACTTTTTTGATACACATGGTGGAATTTAATACATAAACAAATGTCTTTTCAGTGTACATGCTTTCTAATGATGGTTTTTCTGAGTTACTGTTTCATAAACAACTTTTTTCATGGTCACACATGATAAAAATCTGCAGCAAACAGGAGGAAAATTTTCACAGTGCAGTGTCTTTTCCAAAATACATACTTTTTCCCTCATTACATGAGGCTTCAATTTGTATTAATTAAAGCTACTTCCTGGGTGGTCAAAGATACAAGGTGAAAATTTCGTTAGGATGTTTTACACTATAGCTAAACACCCTGGTGTTTTATTGCTAATTTTCACATTTTCACTGCAGTTCCTCATTGCTTTGGTGGGCTGTGAAATTATTCTTTTCTCCTATGAAATGAGGTAATATACTGTAGTCTGTTAAATGGAAGTCTCTTTCTTCTGAGTTCCAATTTCAAAGTTCAGTGTTTGTGTTTGAAAATAGTCTTATTTCTACTCTGCAACAAAAGAAGTGAATAGATGTCATCATTTCACCACTTATGCCACTCTGGCTGAAGTGCATTCCCTCTGGTGTTAAGTAATGAATGAGTCTAACCCGCGGTCTCAGAATGTACCCATTAACCAGAAGATACCCTCTAAAGGTCCAAATCAAACAAACAAAAAAAAAGAAGTCCAATAAGGTAAACTACAAAGTAGCTTGTTTTAGAGTTTGCACTGTTGCCTGCAGGCTAACAATTTTCTACGAAGATTGTCTTTTAAAATCCTAGTAAACTTTCCAAACTCTGTGTTGGTGCTTAGTCTGTGGGGTGGTTTTTTTTTTGTTTGTTTGTTTTTTGTTTTTTTGTTTGTTTGTTTGTTTTTTTTTGTTGGGGTTTTTTTGTTGTTGTTTTGGAGGGCTATGGAACTAGTTTTGTGATGTGATTTAAATCAAAAGTTATTAAAGATTAAGGGGACATTGTAAAAGCAAAGCAAAGCAAACAAAAGCAAAGAAAAAAAAGAAATCTAACCAACCCTATACATTACAAAGCTGACCTTGCATTAGCTTCCCTCTGGCAAAGAGGATATTATTCCTCTAGAAATTGGTTGCCTCTGATTAGCCTGAGTAGGAATTATCTCACCCAACTCAGTTGTCTAAGAATTGTTGCCAAATTGTAAACTGGACATCTAGCTCCTCCTACGGTCAGTGGAAAGGAATTGACACCAAGCGATCGATACCCTTCCAAACCAGGTGTCTGAGAGTGGTGGAAATTGTCTGGAAGTCGTGGAACTGGATAAAAAAGGAGCCTGTATAAATAGATGAGACTTAGATGAGTAGCTTTAGATGGATAAGGCTGAAATGCTTTGTTGGCAATTAGCCTTAATACGTCCCTTGCTGCGTATACAGTAGCTCATACTTAAGATATTTATCAAGTACTTGGTATGAGAACTCAGCATCGTTTCAGAGCTGGGTTGCAGGACTAATTCACAGAAGTATTTAAGAATACCTCATGGAGTGGACATCAGGTATTTTTCCTTTCTTTTCTAAAGTACCTCAAAAAAGTTCTCTACCTTATCTCATGTTCAGAATTCCAAATGAAATTTTGCTTTCTCCTTCCTTATCAATGTATGTGAGGGGATTGTGTTTTGGGAGTTTGTGGATTGTTGGGTGTTTGGGTTTTTTTGTTGGGGTTTTTTTGTTGTTGTTTTGTTTTATCTGGACCTAGTATTTTCTGAAATCTTATGCATACATTGGGAATATCTGTTTTCTGATTCATTTGGCCACAGAGGTCTTCAGATCTTTCATATCAGTTTTCCGTATTAGAAAGTATAAGTAATGGATTTGAGAGCCTTTGCCACATAGATCTTTGAATGCTGCCACGATAAACTTATTTACCACTGTAGAAAGTATTCATAGTTTTTGGTATGGAAAACTTGAAAAAACACAGGTTTGACAGTTGAGGAAAGTGTGAGACACAAACTTCAGAGAGGTAATACGCTGTTGCATGCTAATTGTTTTTAAGAGGAATCCAAGCTTATGTTGCATTTTGTTTGTGATATCAGGCTACCTGTTACAGTTGGTAAAAAGAAAAAGCTTTTGGATACACAGACCTCTTCTTGATCCTATTATGTACAGTACCTATGCAGCTATCTGTGAAAACAACTAATTCAAAGTACAATACTTAAACCTTCTGGAATTAATTTTGTGTTCAATTACCTGTGTTCATACAGCTTTAGGTGTGTTTTATTGTTAAAAATAAACCAAACAAATTTTACAGACTTGATTCATTCTGCAAAAGTGGGACTTACAGCAAAATTAAAGACATTGCCATGGGGGTAAGCCATGTCTTGTTTTAGACGAGTTGCTATAGTGTCATACGAGTGGTACACCTACATTTAATTTCACTGCTTGTAGTAGGATAGCCTTGGCTAGGGAACAAACTCCCACCCAGCCGCTCAGTCGCTGCTCCTTCTCTGTGGGACAGGGAGAGAAAATAATCTGAGAAAGTTGGTAGGTTGAGATAAAGACAGGGAGGTGGTTTACCAGTTACTGACTTGGGGAAGATTTATTTTCTTGTCAATTAAAGTAGATTTGGGTAGTGAAAAACAAAACCAAGTATTAAACCACCACCTTTTCTCCCTCTTTACCCATGCCCAACTTCACCCTTGGCTCCTCTACCTTTCCCCATCCCTGCCCCAAGCAACACAGGAGGCAACACTGGGGAATGGAAGGTTGTCGTGAGTCCATAATAGTTCCTCTCTGCTGCTCCTTCCTCCTCACACTTTTCCTCTCGTCCAGCATGGGTCCTTCTCATGGGCTGCAGTTTCTTTAGGATAAACCTGCTCCAGTGTGGGCTTTTCCACTGGTTGCAGGGGGATCTCTGCTCCAATGCCTGGAGCACCTCCTCCTCCTCTGACCTTTGTGTTCATAGGGCTGTTTTTCAGACTTCTCTCTGCCCACTCTCCTGTCCAGTATTTTGCCCTTTCTTAAATATGTTTTCCCCAAGCACCACAAGCTTGACCGATGGGCTGAGCTGTGTCCTGCATTGGGTCCGTTCGGGGGCAGCTGGAACTGGCTGTGTCTGGCACGAGGCAGCACCCAGCTACCAAACCCTTGCCATTTACACCCAGTACAGCTGCCCATAGGAAAAATAATGCCATGAATAACTATTTTAAGTATTGAGTTGAGTGAACATCACCGTGAGATTTCCTTGAAGTAGCAAGTGGACCCTTCCTGGCATGAACAAAGATTTGAGAGTGAGGTTGAGACCAATGCAGTATACATTTCTCAGTGCATTTGCAGTATGAATTTAGAATTTAGTCCTGTTGAATTCTCAGGCTAACAAATTATCGTTTCTTCAAAAAGATGTGAATTTAGGAGGGAGAGAGGGCTGCTAAGTATTTTCAGGTTTTGCAATCATATGTGGATTTTTTTTTCTGTTTTAGATAGTTATCTCTGTGTATGCAAAGAATGAAAGTCTCTGATCCCTGTAAGTAATTTTTCACTCCATTGCTAGAAGAAATGATGAAGTAATTGCAGTTTCAGTAATAGTCAATGAGTATTTGTAATTGCAAGTTCCGTGACTACTACTTAGAACCATGTATTAACCAATATATAGGAAAACATCCATATTTTCCTGATAATATTTTTAAGAAATTATAGGGTCCCTCAGTCTCATTTAAAGACTGTAAAAATAGCCGCAATGAACATATCTCCCCCTCCCTCAAAAAAACCCCAACAAAACAAACAGTACTACTATGACGGTATAAATGAGGGAAATGGCATAATTTACATACATTAACCTGATGGAGGTATGACAATTAATTGCAGCCTTATTAACTGTTATCTCTTACAGAAAGAATTTTTCAATTTGTACAATTCATGAGATTGTGCTACTGTATTGCAGGATAGTTTTTTGTGGGGGGTTTTTTGGATTTTGTTTTTGTTTTTTGTTTTTTTTTTTTTTACACTTCATGTTATAAAGGCTTGTTTGTGAATCTAATAGTCAAAGAAGAAGCCACTCTGTTACTCATCCTTGCCCTTGCCTGCCCTTCTGAAAGCAGGGCTAGCCTAATCATGTGTATTTAAAGCAAGTGACTTTTATAATGGTACATCTTAAAAGCATGAATCTATTTCAAACTGATTTGGTCAAAATTATGATGAAGGTAAAATAACACGATTAAACTGGTATTAACAACATTAGTGATAACATCTTAGAAAGGGTAAAATTGTTGATGGTACAGGAAACCTTTGTCTAAATCTTAAAATATCTCCATGTTACAAGACTATGTAATCGAGGCAGTGGCCAAACATAGTCCTTGTAAAGTGTAAATTGTATTTAAATGCAGATTATTCTCCAAGTTTTGTGGAGTGTTTTTTTCTTCATTGTTTGTTCAAGGTATTTCAGATGGACAGCCAGATGAATTGAAAAAATGATAGAGTGAGACATGGAAAACAATCAAGGTATTTTCCCTTTCCAAGCTAACCTTTCTAAAATCATCTTGGTCTTCGGAAACAAAATGAAAAGTGTTCTTTTCCATTAATATTGAGAAAATATTTCCCTTGGTATACAAGAAGTAGCGATAGAATTAAATAACATTGTGCATAGAAGAATTCTCTGTAGGAAGCTTTTATTTCTTCTTGCAAGTAGCTAGTATGTTATCTCTTGAATAAGTATAATGGCTAAGTAAGTGATCCATACTCACGCACGGCGTTTTAAGAAGGTGTGAGCTAGTCCAGTCGCAGAACAGAAAGAGGGCACTTGGGGCCCAGATTCATGTCGCTTAATATGAGGCACTTAACTGAGACAGCTGAAACACGAGCGCGGATGCTCCAAGTTTCAGTGCTCGGAGCGTGACTGAGATCTGAATTGACTTATCGAGATACCTACCTGTCATTACTGACTATCCAGGAAGTCTAGGAGGACAAGCCTGGGTATTTTTAAAGGCTCAGCTTAGATGTTTTCTATTCCAGTGTTTTTTGGCTTCTGCTAACAGTGACAGGAATAGAATGAACTATGGTTTTTCTTTTCCCCTAACCATCTGACATTGTTGGCATAACAGCAAAAGTAACAATAACTGTGTTTGAGTTATCTCAGGGAAGTGAGCCTGAGAGCTGTGTCTCTGAAACCACTTTAGTTAAAGGTTAATGTTCATTAGTGTGGAGTCAACAGCACTCTGATAAACCTCTTAGTTTAAACTAAATGACAGAATAAGAGCTAGTAGTACACTAGTGAGCATTACAATAAAACATAATGCATTGCATTTATAAAAATAAAAACAACAGACTCTGGAAAACTGGATAATGCTTGCATTTGATGTATTACAAGTGGAGTTTTATTCCCATTTCTGCTTGCAGTCTCACATGCAACATTTCTGTTGCTTAAATTGTATAATTAACGAGCGCTGGATTTCAGTGCTCGAGATCAAAAGATGAGACCTGTGGATAAAGGTCAGGAAATGCATAGCTCACAGCAGTCTGCAGAAGGGTGGTAGGTTTGGAGAGGGGGAAGAGACAGTGCGTGGTACATTTTCTCGGTTCTGTAGGAATGCACGACTGCCTTGCCCAGTGCAGGCTATTTGGCAGATCTGGTCCAGCAATGATTTAAAGCAAGAAAGGAACTAACCTCAGGAAGAACAAAGCAAATGTTCTCTACACTGAAGAAAGTATTAATTTAAACTAAGGGTGAGCAGAGGCCAACTTTCTTTCTAATCTGCATGCTAGCATTTTTTCTAGACAGTTACTGGGATCTGAGCCCCAGATCAAAAATAAGTATTAGAATGAAACCAGCCAGCATTTACTCTAGCTAATCAGCATGACAACATTTTCTTCAATTACTTTACTAATAAACCACAGCAATCACTTTTGGAGGATGAACGTGGAATAGGAATAAAAATTAAGTAAACTCTGAGAAATAAGAAGGACCAAACAGTCTGAAGTTAAAATTAGTTCTGGATTTCCAGTTAGTACAGCTCAAGTTTTATTCCTGCCTTAATACTTCAGAACTATAACTGGTTAAACAATAAAATTCCAGTTCATAACTGAGTGAGTTTTTATCATGACTCCTGTTCTGTAACCCATGAAGAAGATGATAAAGAAAAACAATAGTTGTTTCATGATCATGAAAAGTGGGAGGTAATATACAGATGTAAAGATAAAATAAAGCTGTTGCTTTGGTAGTTTGGATCAAATCTCACACATATCTAGGTGTTCACAAGCAGAGGTTAAGTGCCTGTTGCAACTCCTGAAATAATCAATAACAACAAATACTGCAGTCAAATTTCTGTAATAACTTCAGACATTTCAAACTAGGACACATAAGAGAACTCTAAAGATTTTTCTTTACATTGCAAGTAAAATAGTATTATGTTGATGAAAAACTGATTATGGTTTTGATTATTTGTGTGTCCGGGCTTCCCTGACAGTAGAAGGGGCTTGTATGCTTCATTTGAATAGAATACTTATTTGAAATAACAGTTTTAAATACCACAGTATTATGTTTGGATTAATAGTTGAGGCCTCTGGATGCCCTTTCTCTTGAACACCCCAAAAAGTTGAAAATTTCCCCGTGAATCTCATTTGGGTTTTAGAGAATTCCCACAAATCCTCACTGTATTTTTATGGTTGATCTCATCTGAGTTCTTTCACCAGGTATGCTGTATTGAGGACTTTGGATTTATGTCTCATTTTAGATATTTAATCTCACATTTTTACTCCTTGGTTAAACAAATTCTTAGAGCTGAAAGCATGTGAAGGGCTACTTCCTCCTTAAAAGATAACGTCATACCAAATATTGGCTGGCTTCCTTATTTTAATGTATAATAAACCAAACTGGTACGCAATGGAACTCTAACTCAAGACTGTGTTATTTATTTATTTTTTTCCCCCTTAAGAACTGCATAGAACAGTATAAGGACAGAGGAGGACTGGTGACTCCGCTCGAGGAGTGAGGAGCATTGAAGTGGTAGTACATGACAAGTGTTTTGGTGCTGAGTTCCTTCAGAGATGAGAATTAGCTGTGCTTTCAATTGTTTTTCATGTCCTTGTTGTTGTAGCTGAACAGCAATTACTTTCTGCGGGACCAGAACTTCATCCTCTCTTACGCAGCAATGTTGCCTTGCACATATAAAGGTCTCGTACCTATTAACATAAAATGTAAAGGCACTCCAAAAGTCTTTTTTTTGTAAGTACTTCCCATAAGTAGAGTCAAATGTTGTATGTCATTCTTTCTCTGTATGTATGTATATATTTTATAAATGTATTTATATATTTTATAAATACATGAAAACTAATTCTTTGTATACCTCTGTATGTCTCACAGCAACAGCAATTGGCAATGAAACATTATTTTTGTACAATAAAACTGTTCTTAAAACTTAAGCTGTTCTTAAAACTGGATGGTGATTGGGTAAGTGACCACTCCAGTGACTAAAATAAATTCATTTTAATTGGATCACCTAAAATCAATGACTCACTGTAGCACTCTGTGAATTTGGAGATACTTTTTCTGAAAGTGTTTTATGAAGTTCTGATGCTCTGAAAATGACATCCGAAACACCTTTTCCTCTGATGTTGAGATATTCCACTTTCATGGGTATACGAGAGTGTATGTGTGTGCATGTGTACATTCATATTTTTAGACCATCTGTATTTATAGTTTTGTGTATCAATTGACACTCCTTTTGCTTTACTGGTTTTAGATTCTGTATAGACTACATGCACATCTCCTTCTGGCATGTTTGTTGCTATTCTCTGAACTTCCTTTCAAGAAAAGGATGATGAACAAGTAACTGAGCTGCAGGTGCAGTACGCTGGAATAGAAAAGAGAGTATTTTTTTTTTTTATTCCATGGTGCTGTTGTTACTAGAGTCTAAGCTTGCATTGGAAAACACATAGCCAATTTACTTCTGTTGGAAAGTATTTTTAAACATCAGTATTAATAAAGTTTTTAGCTTCCATTAAATATCTATGTTTAGAATTATTTTACTCCAGCTGTTGTTTTCAACTGGAACTTCTTGTTGTCTATAGTTTTAACTTTATTACAATTTCATCTTCTGTTACGATAAGGTCATCTGTGATTTTTGTTACCTATTTACAAGGATGGTACAAAATGTTATAAAACATCACCCTATTCTTATCAGAGGATATATCTAGCTATTATTCAACAAAGTTGTTCTTTTCTTGGACTATGCTTTTGTTGTTTTCTCAGATGACACCAAAACATATTTATCTTCCCAATTTAATTGTTTTCCTGTGTTTCCTCACAGGACTTTTCCTGTCCCACCTTCTGCTTCCTTCTCTCTGGTTAAGCCTTCCAGCAGCTCTCACATCCTAAGAGGTATTAATAAGGGCCACCTGCCACTGTGACTCATTTAAAATGTCTCTGCACAGTCTCACATGAAAGATAATAAATACGTCCAGGCCATGGGGGATCAGAAAGGAGCCATGAGACAGTATTGGTCAGCATGATGGGCAGTGGTCTCAGCATGACAGCAACCTAACCTTATGCTCCGTTATTCCTCTGTGTAAATGCTCAGCAAATGTCACAATCCTGTACGTACGCTGTAAGCAGTTTGTGGCAGGTACCACATGCTGCTGTAGGTCTGCACTTAACCACCACAGGGTTAGCTTTTAACAAATAATTTGTTATATCCCAAAAAAACGTTTCTGAAAAATCGTCAGTCTTTTCTATCAGAAAATCTCAGCACTTCTTTTGTATATATTCAATAAAAAGTTAGAGATGCTTTTTTTCTTGGAGGAGAATGGATATGCCTCTCCCTCCTGTAGTTTTTGAATATTCATTCATTCATTCATACTTCTAGCTCTAAGCATCCCTAGATAAATTAGTTACTTAAACTACTATTCCTTCTATATATTCAGCCCTTTTTCTGGAAAGGTTTTTCCATTTCCTTAGTAACATTTTCTCTTTGATGATAGTACATGTTACCCCTTAAATACAGAAATTTTATTTGCCTTAATCTAGCATGTAGTTGAAGGGGATACAAATAAGCAGTGGACATAGCTTTGGAAAACCTTTATGTGGTGAAAGGCATGGCAAAGGCACTTGTCTTTGCAGATGGAGAACATGTGTCTGTTTCACACCGAGAGTGTAATTTTGTACATGGCAAGGAATGCATTCTTGTCATGCTGTCTTATGGGATTTTTTTTTTTTCTTTTCAATTTTTTTTTTTTTAGTTGAAACAAGGTCAGACATTCTTCAGAGAGTCAGGCTAATGCAGTGAATCTGATTTTGTTATGTATCCAAAAATTAAAACTAAAATAAAAACAGATACATTGTTTAACAATAATGAATTTTAAAAAATACCCAACAAACCCTGAAAGCCCAAAACCACCAGAATGGGGAAACACTACCGAGAAAAACTGAATGCTGCTGTACAAGAAAAAAAATATTATTCTTTTAATAAAATACACTAAATAATATGGAATATTTCTTCGGTTTTAGATTTTACTTTCTAGCTGCTTTGCTGGGGGTCAGATGTATGTCTTCTATTTATTGCAGTATATTTCTCCTGAAGTATTGAAAAGTTCTTTTCCAAATGCTCCTGGCATTAGAAACAAATTCGGAGAATAAAAATCTGAATTGAAGCAACATGATATCTTAATCAACCCTGAATTTACAAAATGTAGGCCACATAGCAGAGTCACTGCTATTGAAAGGAGTAGTTCTTAAGTTCAAAACACTTCCTACTTCCCCATATCAACCTCCAGAGAACAAGGATTCAATAAAGGGCATCAAATTCAGTCTCAGTTGCACTGTGGAATAACATGAATCATCATTTTTTTTGTGCAACGTGAACATTACATTTCTGTAGAAATTCTGCCAGCTTTGCTTAGATGAAACACTGAATTGGCAATAGGTGCAAATTAAGTAGTGTGGTATGATAGAGGGAGTGAAGGCTTGTCTGGAAGAGCAAAAGATATATACTAGTAAGACTGCTCATATAGTAGATAAAAATCTTCTTCTCCCCAATTTGAGCCCTAGGAACGTTATTAGTCTTAGAAGCATTATCTGTCCTGTGTAATGTCTGTCTGACTGTAACGCAAGTGCTGGTTTTATTCTACTTTTCTCAGGCAATCATTTTCTACTTTCCATACTTCTTTCTTTAGGATGTCACTCATCATTTGGAAATGATCAGAAACATTCCTTGCCGCCAACCCAACCCAGCCTAACACTTTTAGAACTTCCCTCTGTGCCTCTGGAGCGCTAGCAGATAATTTGGGTTATTCAAGTATACTGATTCAAGGACTAAGTGGAGATGTTCATTCATTTAGCCTATAATTACTGATAAATGAAAAGATGGTGTTTACCTGTTGGGAAAAATGTCTTTGTCAAGTGGCCACATAAGACATTTCAGGTTAAATGTTATTTAACATAGGCGTTTTTGTTTCCAGCCTGTGGTTAAAGGGGCATGTTATCAGAGAGACATTTTATAGTATTTACCTACTTCATTACATATTGGTTAGGAAAGGAAAGGAAGATAGGGATTTTGTTTGTTTGCACACTCTGTTAGGGAAGTGCAGTGTAAGTGACATGGAGTAAGGGTCTCATGTAGCAGAAAAAGGTGAAAGCAAAAGGTCTCAAAGCTATTTTATGTGCTGAGTACTTGTGACTAAGATGCAGTTAAAGAGCAATTGTATCATTTGCAACCAGAGCTTCTTAGAAGGTTTTTGTCACCAATCCTTTGCTTCAGAATAAGCCTTCTTTTCCTGAAATGGTATATAAGTTGTCAAATGCTATAATCAACCAGCTCATCCAGGCATATGGCAAAATTAAAAAGCCCTGGGGATTTTCTTATGGCTAAAATATTCTGTCTCACTTTTGCTCACATCCAAGAACGTACTGTGACTTCTTAAGTTGTGACAAGACTGCTTCTACTTTGTCATTTTGTGGAATTATAATGGACTTCTCAAACCAACCACCATAAATTTAGTTGGGGGGCAAGTTCCAGTCTACAAGCATAGTTTCACTGAAGCATGTGGAGTCCTACGTGGTCTCACTAGAGCAGGCAGATGCCAGAGTTTTAGCTATAAGGCAGAGTTTTCTCTGTTCAGGAGATTACATCCTTCCCACTTGGATGTGGTGCCCAGAGCATAATTCTAGAATTAGTTAATTATCCCAAGGGTATTTGTAATTTTAATACACTTTTTCTATACTGTCCTCCTGCATATGCACATACTCTTCAATGCATACAATGTGCATGTATATTAAGTACATGTGCATCTGTGTACCCACACATATAAGTTGTCAGAAGAAGCACTGTTTAGTCTTTTGTTTCTCATCTTCTGGAGTTTCATTGCCAATAGAAGTGACTTAAAAATATCACATTCACAAAAATGATCAAATGAAGTTTAAAATAGTTTAAATATTTGTCCATTAAAAGAAATACTTCCACTGTATTTGCTTTCTATGAACATTAATCTCTTTGATTTTCTGTACTTACAGTGTTTGACTCTCTTGCTAAGCCAAATAAACACCTCTCGAAAAAGACAAGGAGAACACAATTTGAAAAGGGCAAGGCACGTAGGCTGAGCAAAGCCCGTGTCAAAATACTAAACACCTGCTCCTGTGACACATCCAGTATGATGAGATTACATTTTCTTTTGGGCTTAATATTAGCGTGATCCTCAGAGATGTCCAAGATATAGTTTTACAGAAATCTGCCGCAGACTTGTCTTGCCTAGGTGTTTGTATTTGAGTGAAGAATAATTCCTCCCCACAGATGAGCACAGAGTAACTGAGAAAACTGTCTATAGATAGCAACTTCTGTTTCTCCGCCAGCTCTTGATGGTTGCTCATCCCTGTGTAATTGTTTGTAGTGTTTCATGAAGAGCCTGTTAATCCCTATAGGTTGTGTAAAGTGATTCCCTGTGGGTGATCTAATTGAAGCAATTAAGGTGGGTCTATTATCGCTGTTTAGTAACTGGACCCATAGTCTTCCTGTTGTATTCTCAGACTGAAACAAATGCTGGCTGGGAAGAGTGATGGGTATTTCTGCTTTACAAGTGTGGAGAGGTTTAAGTAGTATCAAAGCTAAGCTGATAATCAGGTGGGTGAGTCAGGGGTTAATTTGCAATTAGAAGGTCTTCAAATTTATTAGCTGCTTTTCCCTTAATTAAATTTCTGTTGAAGGTCAGTTTTTGCCTTGATGGCCTCTTTATTTTATCTGTTAAAAACAATGGCTCCGACAAAAGGTTTTACTGAAACCCAGAACAGAGCACGGGGAAAACTTAAGGAATCATATTAGCATGTAAAAGCAAGGGATCCATCTCCAAGGTGACAAATTTCATGAAGTCCTGTAGCTTCAACAAAAGTCAGCTATAACTAGGTCGTGCTGGTTAGACAAGTAATGCATCAGGGCTGTAGTACTGCGGTACTGCCCGTAGCCTGCGGCCTCAGAGGGACAGCGGACATGTAACGCTGGACATCTTGGTGCCACTTGTTCCTTTACCTCTACTGTTGCTGTTTGGTTAACTATCAGATATATTGAGTGGGTATCTGAAGATCTGCTTTTTATCCAGTAAAAATATGCCAGTGATAAGACACATTTCTTGTCTTAATATGTTGTCTTTCCTTCTTAATCTTTGGAGGTGAGCTCTAGGCTATAAATTGTAAATGCAGGTAGCAGACCCTTTCTGTTGGCTCCTCTGAGATGACCAGCCTTTAGGTAACAAAATCTTTCCAGCAGATTATAATTTTTCTCAGATTGCCACACCCTTTGAAATTAGGCTGGCTCTCCACGGAAATCACAAATGAGAGATGAATAATATGTCACTAAGAGTCGGTAGGAATAAGAGTGTCTAAAATACCTTTCTTGGTCCTTTTGTCAAAACCAGGAGCTTAGGATGTCACATATATTATATCTAATACCTGCCTATAATAGTTAAATGTAGTCTTCAGCTTAACAGATCAAGAATGGTTTAGACCATTGAACTTTTATGGAGGCCTTGAGATTTTTGGTGGGCTACAATGAACTCTTGTCACTCATTTTAATCTCAATATGCTATTGAAAGCAGTCTATTTATAGTTTCTTTAACTAACTGTAGAGCCACTTGGTCTGTAAATAACCAAGAACTGCTATTCAAAGCATGACCCCAAAATCAGACACATTTGTAATGTTTTCCAGGGTCCGTATTTCTTCAGGGACATGTTTTCAATTGGAAAACTGAAAAAAGCAGGACAAAAGCTTTTGCTATGTAGAACAAGTTCTATTTTGTTGAATTGGACTTAGCCTTGCACAGTGTTAGATAGGATTTTTTTTTTTTTTCCCCAGCTTAATTGAAAGAAATTATCAACAACCTATTTGTAGTTAGTTACATAAATGTAAATCGTGAATAGCTGGGATACTGTCAGAGAAGTTATTCTATATTAACAGTTTGCAATCAACAGACAGAATTTGGCCTCTAACTGGATTTTGTTTTCACTCTCAAAGACCTTCAAGCTACAGGGGAAATTGCTAGTCTGAAACAATTAAAATGGACATATCTCATTAATGTTTTTAAGTCAACTTTTGTAGCATCAGTCCTCTCTTGATTTATCTGAGAAAAAACGAAGATACTGAATCAGGATTGTCAGAAAGATCTGCAACTTGCTCTTTTAAGCTGTGAGAATACACACGGTTGATTTTTTTCCTTAAATCTCTGTCTGAACCTCCTTGGAATTGCAGTTAGGGACAAAATTGGAGAAAAAAAAAAACCCACCAAAAAACCCCCACAAAAACAACCCAAAACCCAAAAACCCAACCCAATAAAACCCCAAACATTTTACTATAAACCACTCTTGCTCCTGTTGCTCTCTGAAACTGCAGGTGTGAAAGGAGGGGAACAGCAAAATGCCCGTAGCTGTGCTATTTTTGAAAATGTAAGACTTTGGAAACCAGCCTGGCTGTAGCTGCTCCCGAAAGAGGTCTTGTGTGCACATCAGAGGGGGTGTGTGCTGGACGTCAGGCTTCACCTAACAGCAGTTTTCAATACCCTCACTCTGCATGGTGGCAGAAAGCCAGAACTGTTTTCCTTCTGGCTTTCTCTTACAGGTTTGCCCCTGCCCCTGTCGCAGGATGAGCAAAATGTTTGTCTGTCATCCTAAGGGCAGTAAAAATTAAATTTCACCTGATATCCTGAGAAGCGTTGAGATTGCTCTGGTTAGATGTCAAGTGTTCAGCCAGCGTGGTGCTGGGTCCGTGCGGACTCATGGCAATAGTTTGGGATCTTCTCTTGTGTTTTGCGTATGTTGCATAAAGAGCTCTCAGGCAGTACACCAAGGCACACAAAAAGTGCAATAAAGATCAGCACTGCAGATAAGAGCTTTGCAGTAGCATTGAGGAAGAGATTTTTACCTTAATTATATTGTTTAAAAATTCTAAAGGGATTTTGACTCCTCTTGGCATGCTTAGATTCTTACCTGCCAGCCATCCAGAAAGAAGAGGCATGTGCTCCTCTAGGATACAAGAAGTCGTGGTTGCCATTTTCTTTGTAGTCCTTTTATGTTCGAGTTGTTTTCATTTAAATGATTTTCTTTAATAAATAAATTTGAAATATTGTTTTCTCTGATAATTCAGTTAAAGGTTCTTACAAAAGAACTGTCTTCTAAAAATATAGAATGTTCATTGCAAAACTCAGTTTTTTAGGAAAAAAGACAACTTTCCCTTCCATCCAAAAATCCCTTACATTACCTCCATTTTGACCTGTAAAGAAATAGTAAAATAACTAACATAGACTGTCAGCTCTCCTATTACTTAAGGTAATTAAATGAGTATGCTCTGATAAATCTTATAAATAGTATAAAAGCAATTCTGTATGTGTTGCTCTCCTACATAAAGTGATGCTGAGCATTCATAATGGTGTTGGAATAGAGAAACCTTGTTGTTTTTTCTTTGAAGTATACTTCTAAAAACTTGATCTAACATAGTCAAATCTGTTGACTTACAGCACTGAATCTGTGTTGTCCTAGCCAAACACTGTTTATCCAGGTTTCAGACTGAAGTCAGTTTTCAATTCAATTTTTCCTGTCATATTAAATGACTGTGTACAGCTTCTGTGTGCTGTTAATAGCTTTCATGTTCTGTGCAGCCATTTCGGCAGTAGATGGTTTCCTCTCTTTCTGTTTGGTATTTACAGTTTGCAAGGCAGAGTTTCTGAATTAAAAAAACCCAAACAAAACCACAACAAAACAGTGTAGAATACAAGGGTATAATATTGTAAAAGAAACAGAAGCAGGATAAGAGATTGTTTTTAAAGTCTTCTTTGAACAATGGGATTCAGACACAGCAGATAGTCTGCGTGAGTTTTCAATTGCAAAGTTTAAGTTTTACGCATCCTGTGTACAAAATAAACTTTAAAAAAAGTCATGAGTCTATTAAAAGATTGCAGGGAGTCTGGCATCCTTAAACTGTTCCTCTCTTACTAAGTTTCCTTACCTGAATTTAGACATCCAAACGTGAGCCAAATGACCCAATGCATATAAAGACGTAGGTGCCTACCAACCTGAACTCATCTCATTTTAGTATCAGTTAGATCGCAGGAATCATGCTCTGGACATAGCTGCAAAAGAAGACAAGCTAGCTAGCTTGCATTGAAACGCAATTTCTAGACATTTAAAATGAGATGAGTTGTATCAAAGTATTGGGAGAATGTAGGTACATATGAAATATGTATGAAATTTGTATTTTAAAAATTTAGTGATTATTGAGTGGTCTTTGTTGGTCACATTGAATACCCTGAATTTTAAGGATAGCTGAAAGAACCAATACGAGGTACAGCTGAAAAAAACAAAACCACTGGAAAGCATGTCATTTAATTGAATATACCTTAGAAGTCCTCTGCGCCACACTCTGTGTCCCCACTTCTCAAGGCCGCTGCTATCATCCTAATTCTCTACGTCCTCATGTTAGAGTCATAAACACCTCATTCCGTGTAGAATAATTGCTTGTTACTGCTATCCATACAAGACACACAAAAGTAATACAGATTAGCCATAGCCACCTGGCCCCATAGAGAAATTGCTGTCATAACTCAACCAAGTAAAGCAAAGCTGCAGGTCCAGGGACGCTCGGGCAGAGCACACCCGACCAGCCGCAGTCCAGAGGCCCCGCAGGTGTAGTGCAAAGCTTACTCCTGGGGCTATCAATGGCAATGCTGTGTTACCGGGCTACACAGTTACAACACGTAAATAGGAGTGATTAAGTGACATGATGGTAAATAAGGAAAAACAATGACTAATGTGTATTTGACTGTGGAAGAAGAAAAATTCATCCCGTTCATTTTATTGCTTGAAACAAAATGCTTTCTGCATTCCATCACTTGCAGCATAGATTATTTTTATATTTTCTTATATCATTTTATGTGATTTTTGACATAAGTATGTACGACATCCACAAGGAGCTGTCTGTACCAAAGGCTCCTAAGCTTTTGGTATTACAAAGATTAACTATGGTGCAACTGTCTTACCAAGGAAAATGGAATTGCTTATTTTTGGCCATTAAATCAAATTATGCTCTTGCAATTTGAAAGGCTGTACAAGAGAAAGTTATCTGCTTAAAAACTTTACCGTTACTGTTGCTATTCTGTTACTAGTTTCCTTTTTAAAAGTCACAGTGATAATATTGGACATGATCTTTTTCTCACATAATTGTAATAATAATGCTGATTTCAGTATTATTATTCTTCATTCGACCAGTGTGAGCAGAGAATCAGATTAATTCACCAAAATTATTTTCTTGCCATGTTATAGAAACTTATTACTTTTCCTTGTCAGACGTTATCATGATAATTTTAGTAGGGAATAGGTTAAAATAATCTTCATCCAGTTGGGCAAATAGAGTCAGCCTGCTGCTGTGTTATATAGCCCGTCTGTTCTGCCAACTTATTTTTGATGAGCTTCTTAGAAATAGCTGCTTTTATGCCAGTGACTTAGGGTAGGATTGTCTGTAATTATGCTCTTAGTAACATTGCAAGTATAAAGAAAGAGGGGAAAAAAAAAAACAAAAACCAAAAAACCATAGGTCTTTTATGGGACCTCTTGTAGGCTTCTGTCTCATTATGTTAACAATCTGCCTAGAGAATGGTGTCAGATTTAGAAAGCAGACGAGATTGATTTACTTTTCAGGCCCTTCTACCCAGCCTAATTATTGCGTTACAAATGGTGATTCTTTCACCCCTCTGAAGGAGCACTTTGATTAGTGTCTGCAATGCAGGTGCCAGGGTTTAATACGGTAAGTGCATGTCAACTAGTTTCTTTCATCACATAGTCAAACTGTATAAAACAGCCATTGCACAGTAGGAACTGATACATGGTTTTACCATAGCTTATATGAGCTTAAAATTGATAGGGTTAGAACAGCTACAAAATTTACCGTCTTGTTTTGTTTAATGGTTACTTTCGTTATTCTAGTAAACACAAGAATGATGGGTAGATGCGAAATGGAAATAAAATTAGCGTGAATAGGTATTTTACCATTGTAGAATTTTATTTAAAATTCAGATCAGATTTCTCCCTTCTCCTTGCCCCCAAGACAAGATTGAATGGGTTTTCTCACAAATTAAGGTATAGTTTCAATGTTTTAGGCTCTCTTCTTTGCTCATATATACTTGGTGACTTGACTTAGTGAAATAGTTTTATTATTAAGCGATAATAGAGTGATGTTCTTTTTAGTTGGTTCGAGATTGATTGATAAATAGCAATTTTTTAGCAGTTGACAATGACTAGGTAAATAAAGGCTTGGATAAGTAAATAGAAACACAGGATTTTATAGTTAGCACTAATTACTTTAAAAATTAATAATCAACATTCATGCCAAATTCCACAGGATTCATATCAGACACTAGACTTGCCACTGACTTCCTATTGCATGTTTCTCAGTTGTTTGATATGTTACCCCATTTTGTAGAGAAACAGAATTTTTTTTTTTTTCCTTCTGCATTCTAAAGGAGAAAGATGTAGAGGATAGCCAGTGTAAGAACAATTTTACATAAGCTAAAACTGAAAAAAAAAGGTGGGGCGATGGGGAAATTGTAGGAATGCTGCTATTCCGAGTGGCACACGAATATGTGAGGCTCTTGAGATCACCGAAGATAGTGTGATGCTTCTCAAAGACCTGTGCGTTTGAGTTCTTGGCTGAGAGAACGCCGGCTTCTTCCTCAGTTACCTCATTCCCCTTGGATCCTTATTATGAACTGTGTCAATTCTCATCCCCCACTTACCTAGCACTGCATGTTTAGAGGTATCATTCACACCTTAAGTGACTTTTTCGTGTTCAGTTTGATACATGGTCCTTTTGAATTATGTCTGCATATATCCTGAATTATGCAAAAATTGCTGGGTCTGCTTCTTAGTTATTTGGTGTGCAATGTATTTAGTGTAATTATCAGGAAACTATATCAGTAATCATTGCAACATTCATTACTTCTACAACAAACATACCCAATGCCCATTAATAATGGTTGAACATCATTCCTGATTTATCTTAAAGATTCTTAGATATTTTTGAATTTTGTTTTCTAATTATGGATCATCATTTGGAATGTGCCTGGCAAAAATAGTGTTTTTATTGTATTAACAGAGTTCTTCTAATTTTAGTAAAAGAAATGGAAAATACAGAAGCAAATGTCAAATATTAAATTAAAAATATAAACCTTATTGCCTTAGTAAAATGTCCAACAGGGCTAAGATCTCACACAATATATCTGTATTGTTGGTAGTGCATTAATTGATTTTAATATACTCAAATAAAAATTTTGTGGTTTTCTAGTTAAAGTAAAACATTAAGATTATATTTTCACATCTGAACTCACTGTAGTCACCTGTGTTAAACACAATACAGTCTTAATGTACATGTATAGATCTGTTGAAACCAGACATTAATGGTGAGCAGGAATATAAGAACATAGAAATGAGAGCAGACATTTATAGAAATATATTCCTGTCTGTTCATATTTTAAAATTATGCTACCCTGGTCATATCTTATTTGACTATTGACTCCCAACTTTTTACTCAACTTCCATGTCAATCTATTGAAAATGTATTTTCATTTTCTCCAATATCTAGATCTCACCAAACTGCATTTTTAAAATATGTATTATAGCTATTCATCCTTCCGTAAGACTTCTCCTTTAGATTATGAAGTTATTTACCAATACTATTGATGATTAATTTTGTGGGGTTTTTTTCTTTTTTTTTTTTTTTTCATGTACAGTATTACTGTGCAGAAGTGTTTATAAGCCATCAAATCCTGACTTATTTCCTAACTTTTTTCCTAAGAGTTCTTCCTCTTTGTCTATACATTTGAAACATTTTACTACTTATCTTTGACCTCATTTCTTAATCCACTTTTACTCACTATGCTCTGCTGGGCTGTGACATTCCATTTCACCCAGACATGTAGCACAACCTCTTTGCACAATTAAATGGGCAGCAGTGAACCTTAATCCTCAATCACTGCAAATCAGAGTACGCTGAATTATTTAGCTGGGATCTTCTGTAAGAACTTTGCATGTTGTTGTAAGACTTCAGATTAATTATATTATCACCATAGTAATTTCTCTGTTTATAAGTATTTTATTGGTTTAAATGTCCCCACAACTAGATAGTGCTACTATGTCTTTAACTCTCAGCCTGTGCCTGCGCACTCTGTAAATATGATCTAGGAATTCGAGAAGTGACAGGTGAATTGAAGACTCTGTATTGCTAAATAAAAGAGAGCCAGAGACTGATCATGGCCCAGAGGCTGAGTCAACATTTGAACTGTGTAAGGGTATCCCCCTCTCTACAGCACATTTCTCTTGGAGATCCGACGAGTTTGGAGTTTTCAAAGATAAATGAATGGTGCTTGTTTTGAATGTTCCTTGCAAAATCCTGCAAGGCAAGTGCAAGGTACTTGGCAGGTTTCTGGGACCCTCTTTAAGATTTGTTTTGTTATGTTCCAAAACTACTCCTAACTTCTCGTTTTTTTGTCCTGGATAAAAAATTATGGAATGCCATAGAATATTATAAAATACTCCCTTTATGTTATATGCCTTTCATGAAGGAATTCAAAACTCTTATAAGCATGAAGGAATTAAATCTTGCACAAACATATTAGGGGCTTTTAATGTACTTTGGCAAGCTGGAAACTGAAGCAGATGAATGTGGTGTGCACACCAAATAGTTAAAGGACTATTTAAATGCTGACAGTAGACGGAGGTCAAAATTTTTCATCCAGTTTAAACAAAAGACAACAAACACGCAAACAAGCAGAAGCAGGAATATAATTTAAGAGATACAAGGTAAACGTAAAAAAGCCAGGAATAAAAGATTGGTATGTGTCCTGTTGGACACTGAGTCTTCTAAATGTCTCTAATAAAATGGTATCTATAACCTTATTCTTTTGCTACTTTTTTCTATACTGAGTCACTAAGTCATATGTAGTGTATGATGTAGATAATTTTAGCTTTTGGGGGTGGTGTTTATGTTTAGAGTGTTTGCAGAATGTGTATCATATAGTTGAGTATAATTTAAAAACCAATCATAAAGGGGCAGTGCCATTCTGACATATGCATCTTGCAGCTGAATGAGTTTGAAATTTGGTTTCATAAGCTTTTAATGAAGTAGTAGTCAGGAATTTTAATAGACCACACTTTCTCACATCTACTGAAGAAACCTTATAGTAACTGGGAATAGAATTTGACTGGTTCCCCCTCCCCCCCTCAACATTTTAACTAACTAACTAAGAAAATCCATCTTAATCTCCAGACTTGTGAATTTTAATTCAAACTTTTGATTCAGATTAGGCAATTACTTATTTTTTTGCACTTATCTGCTCAAATTAAAGTACCAGGAGTTTCAAAGCTGTAGCAACACATTATCATGCTTGCAACACTAATTACCATGTAGCTTTTTTTCAATGGCACGAGAACACGAAGATCATCTGTGTCATCATTCTTGCTTGATGCATAATTATGACCCAGTGCTTTAATTTGAGTTGTCCAAAGGAAGGCTGAGTTAACTTCCTTGCTAGTAAATATAACAGCTGGGATTCTGTTAGTTCCCTGCAGAGATCTCCAGGCAATATTTATCAGAAATTTCAAGCGCAAAATAAACTGTTGTGCTACAGCAGTCAGTCTGCACAGTGATATGTGTACAGCTGTAATAAGTGGCAACATACAGTTAAACAGTGTGAATTTGATCCCGTTACACCTTTCCTATCAATAATGCTTGCACATTTCACAAACATTTACTTCATAAATAGAATTTTCGTGGAAGTGTGTAGCATATAATTTTCTCCTACTGTAGAAACCAGCTACGTTTTGTAAAGTTCTTTTCAAAAAAGGAATTAATGCTGGTAACAGAAATATTGATGCTTTGTATATCTCTCTCTTCATTACACATTTTCTGATTTGAATTTTTAGTCACCTGTCTGGATTTGTTAATGTGTTTTTATGTTCTTCTCTTAAGAATATCTTGAAGGTTGGCCAGGGAGTCTCGCTCGGACTTTCTAAGGCTAGGAGGTTTGAAATCGTACTCTTCCAGTTGTGCAGAGACACTTGAAAGTAATCACAACAGCAACAGCAACAACAACAATATAAATAGTAATACTAATAGAGCACCGCCGCTGTAAAGGGGAGCTCGGGCTCCGTAGCGCTCGGTGCCAGCCCGGCTCGTCTCCAGTGAGCTGAACTGTTTTGTCAAGAGCTCCATCTGCAGCCCGTGGGCAGCGCGCTGCCATCCTGGGATGTGCTCGCCGAACACAGTTGTCTGTTAAAATTAAATTTGAAAGGCAACACCTTAAAACACCTTTTTGCGGTTGAAATTTTGGCACTGTCAGGTTTTATATGATTTCTGAGAGTATAGCCGTAGGCTCTGTCAACGGAGACTCGCTGGGAAAGAAGCAGGGAGGGAGCAAAAGCAGAAACGAGCTATCGCTGTTGCGGAAGGCCTGCAATCAGGCATAATAAACTCTCCAGTCAGCTGTTTAAATACGTACACAGCAAATTAACCTGATTCTTTGATATTATTTCCTCCCACCACCACCACCTTTCCTTTCTGTGAATGTGCTTCTATTTGCAAAGGCCACTTCTAAGCTTTTGGCCACTTGGCAGCATCTCCCTCGCGGTGTGAGAGTGCGAGCCGTGTAACTCAGTCTGCCAGAGCTGTGATTTTAGTTGTGTGAATAACTTGTATGCCCAGCAGTGGCAAAGTCAGCAGGGTTTCCTTCAGGGTGTGGGGCAGAAGTTAGCATTGCTTTGGTCTATTTTTAGCCAGGGTCTGTAGTCTGGCAACACTAGAGGGCTGTAGAAGTCTTTTCTAGTCACCTACAGGTGACAGGGTTTTTGTTCTGGTTTGGTTTATTGTTTTTTTGTTGTTTTTTTTCTGGGACAGAAAGTGGTGGTGCTAATGGAAGTGCTTGTGTAGGGCAGGAGGTATAAATGCACATCCTAAACAAGATTCAAACCAGCGTTAGTTTTAAATGTCTTTATCAGAATGCAAGGAGTGCAATTATAAATGTACATGTCTTGACTTTTAATAATGTAGTAATTGTCATTACTTTATGGAATCATTCAGAATAACATTTGTCTCTTCCTTACTTCGTACTTTAATTGATAGCAAGCGAGCGTGGGCTCGTGGCTTGTTATTTTGTTTGGGGTTTTTTGGGGGATGTGGGTTAGATTCCCTTTAACACACAGAGCTGTTTCTAATGCTCCCATCTCTGTATACGTAGTGTTAAAAGGCTGCATGTTGTCTTCAGAACACCTTCAAATATCTTTTTTGACCTATTGGTGCCCTTGACAAATTAAAATGCCATTCACAATGGACAGGAACATTAGTCAGTAGGCAACAGTTGTTCCCTGGCTGCAGAAATCAGTACACACAAAACCTTCCCTTCCCCTTTTCACTTTTCATGACATGAAATCCTACCTACATGTCTGTATAGATGGATGGGGTTTTGGTATATTCTAAAGATTAACAAATTTAGATCACTTCAGATAGGTGTGGAAGTGAATTCTGCAGTGAAAGAGCACTCATATACCTTGTCATTAGTTTCCTATCTTTCACTTGAAGGTGCTTCAGTGCTGTCAGTAATCTTAACACATGGGGAGTGAGTTAGGCTCTCAAAAAAGCAAGATTCAAGTCATTTTGGGCTTTATAGGTCAAAAATAGCACTTCAGACTCCACTTGAAAAACAACAGGCAGCCAGAGCAGATTTGGAGAGCAGATGTCAAATGCTCATAAAGGGATACAAAGCATATCAAGCAGAATGGCACCTTCCTATACCAGATTGTTTCCAGGTTGATTTAAGGTGCAACCCAACGTAGAGCTCGTATCAGTAGCCAGAGCAGCTACTTGATAAAGAGAAGTTTGCAAATGCTAAATTATGATAGCATATCATAACATGGAAATATAATTATGCATTAAAAGAAGAGAATAGTTTATTCTCATAATTTTGTGTGTTACAAGGTCATGTAAGGTTGCATTCAGAAGGGAGCAATACTGCTCAGTGTACTTCAGTTTCACCTAGAAAGAAGTCACCTCTATCCAAAATCCCACTTACTGGGCATTCTTACTGCCATTGTCTCTTTAGGAAGGGGACAAGGATTGGCATATACTTCCTTGGAGATCTCAAATAAGATTGGAGGAAGTCAGAAGCAGAAAAAATCATTCCTACATATTCTGATCTTAAAGACTTGTGCAAGTCTTTGCAGAGTTGTAAGTTTTTGTGTATTGTAAGTAGAACTATTTTTTTCTGGGAACAATTTTCTCCTTGCTTTCAAAGATACAGAAGTCAAAAATAACTAGTCCATTTCAAACATTAGATTTTAAGATCTCTTAATAACATGCTATATGGACAGTATTAATGAGTATATTCAGATTTAGCTCTATGGATCAACCCTTCACTTTAGATGCAAATTTGTTTTTTTCTCTTTGTATCACATTACTGTTGCAATAGGTTTCGTTTAATTTTATTCATCCACGGCATTTTTGGAAACTGCTATAGTATGCTTGATTTACTCAGATGGCTCAGGATGTATGAACCATGGACAATTTTCATAACACCTTCCATAACAGGCCCTAGTATGTTTTATGAACTCAATCAACACATGCTTCTATTATTTGTGAGGCCATTTTACATCATGATGAAAGTCAGGTATCTATTGAGCAGAGAGTGGCAGCTCTTACCAATGTGCAGTGACATTACAGGACAGTTAAAATAGGAAGTAAAGAATGCAGCATCCAGCCTGCAGTATTTCAGGTATTTCTTACTATGATCAGCTTGTTAACAATGCAGGGTTTTTTTTCTGTGTGGTTTCTTTTTTCCCCCCTTTTTTTTTTTTTTTTTTTTTTTTTTTTTTTTTTTTTTTTTTTTTTTTTTTTTTTTTTTTTTTTTTTTTTTTTGTTTTCCCCCCCCCCCCTTTTTTTTTTTTTTGTTTTGTTTTGTTTTGTTTTGTTTTCTATTGTGGATTACAATCAGATGGATTTTGTTTCAAACTAGCATAGAATAGCAATGCTTTTGCTAGTGTTTTCGACTGTCAAAATACAGCACTAGTAGGGTTTGTTATCAGCTATTGCTGCCAGGTATTCATTACAAGAGAGGAAAACAATAGGTACTCAATCTGGGCAAAGGGGGAAAAAAAAGTCTTATAAAGCTGGAAACATAAATCAAGTTAAACATGTATAACAGTTTACTGCTATCACTGCAGCAAAAAGGAAATTCTGGGACAATGTAGTTCAGGTTTGCAAGCTATTAAATATTTTATTCTGATTTGATGGTGCTTAGAGTATCAGTAAAGTTTATAGGGCAGTTGGAAATCCACTAATCATCTGATCAAGGAGCATCAGGGCTTATTTAATTATAATATTTTTGCTTGGCATCAAGCAGGGCTTAATATCCTGTGAACTGACTGGTCGGGATGATCTTGTTGAGCTCTTTGTAACATTAGCGCATTACTGATGTGTCCTTGAAGAACTGAAGGTAAAAAGAAATTTTATGATACCAGTTATTTAATTTCTTTTATCGATTTATCTGACTATATAGCAGGTTTTCCAGTGTCAAGTGTGAATAGCATGACCAAACGGCTTCATATTTGATTATACAAATAAAGCGAGAGCTAAACTTTCAAAAGTGGAGAAAATGAGCCAAGAGGGCTTTTGTGCTGCGTGAGGGAAACTGGTTCTTGGTTCTCTGTTGCTTTTTGTGTTGAGGAATGAAATCATAAACGCAGTAATGATACAGTGTTCTGGTGCCACGTAAGTTGCTAAGTGGTTGGTAATGAAGAAATAAATGGCTAATTCTGATCAGACTTGGTAAACTGATATGAATTCCACTGTGAGCGCTGTAAAATCCTGGGAAGACGGACCATGCTTACAGATGCTTCAAGAAAGCAGTCATTTTGACAAAGTGAAAACTTTGTGGAGAGAAATACCGGATAAACAGTGGAATGTGAGCTCACAAAAGTGAAAGCTTTTTAGAGATGTGGCTATGCAAATACTGAGTAAGACTCAACAGATTATATTGCCCCAGCTCTTGGCATCAGTATGACTATTTCACGAATATTGTGTCCTATTCTGGTGCCATCAGTTAAAAAGCCGAAACACTAAATGTCGAAGAAGCACAAAGAAATGCCTGAAAGGACTGGAACACGTGCTTTGCAACGAAAAGCTGAGCTTAGTCTAAAAAACCAACCAAACAAAAAAAGTGGCCTTAGTAGAGATTTGATTGTAAGCTATAAATACCTACATGGAGAACAAAAAAAATTTGTTAATACTGGTCTATTAAGTCTGTAGGCAGGAAAATGTCGAAGTGTAATGGCTAAAAGCAGAACATAGACCAAATCAAACTAAAAATAAGCTGGATATTTTAACTAATCCTGGAAACTACTTTCTGATGCAATTGATAGATTTTCTGTCACTGGAAATAAAAATATGACCTTTATTCATTTTCTTCTTTTAAAGATATAGTCTAAATCAAGCTTAAATATTGAATTTGAAGCAGAAATAATTAAAGTATAGTATCTATAATATACAGGAAGTCAAATAACCACAATAGTATTTCCTGTCCTTAGAAGTGCATTAGCCTAAAATAGAAAGCATGCACACTTTCTGTTTCTTTTAATTTCCTTTCTATATCCTAACTGTTAAACTATGTGCCAATTTGTTGTCTGCTCCTGAAAATACTGTGTGTAGAGAGCTTCCATTTAAGTCAATAAGATTAGGGGATATTAGGGTCATACCCTTAATATAAAATATAATTTATTTGGATATTGGCTATCTTCCAGTTGATACCATAACAAATTCTACTTACCTGAAAGCATACAGATTTTTTTCTTCCACTCAAAAATGTGTAGCATTGCACAATTGACCAAGTGTATTATGGGAGAAGTTCATCTTTCTATAGAGGATTAAGTATTACCCTTCCCCAGAGGCAGAATGCCAGATTGATTTGATGGACCAGTTTACCATAGCAAATTGCATATTCCAGAAGCACTTTCGACCAAGAGTTACTGTCTGTAGTGCACCATCTGCTAAAAGTCTGATATCTCTAAATTTAGATGATCGGTGCAGTCAATTTGGATAGTAAATTATTCATTTAAACATTGTAGTGGACACTTCACCACATGAAAGCCTGCTTCTGCTGCTGAAATTTTAGTTAAGTAGAATAGAAAACTGGTGGATAAAAGCAAATACCTTTTTCACTACTTTGATCCTATACAATTACTTACATCCATAGAAGACTATGTAGCAGTAGAATTGCAATTACAATGTGAATATGCTAATTTGACACTCAGCACAATAAGCTAAGTAATGAAGAATGAACTCAGGAACTGCAAACTAATGGCACGGTGATTACATTACTTTGGGTTGACAGTTTATAGGATGTAACATCACACCGTCTGTATCTTTAAACTGTTCTATCCTGGGAATGAGGGAAGCAACACGGAATGTGCAGGTGCAGATTTTTTTTTATTTATTTATTTTATTTTTTATTTTAGTTTTTCTTCCCTTTTACCTATTTGTCCTTGTATGTGATGGTGTATTGTGTAACTCCTTTGAGAACAATGACTGGTGACAAGCCTGACTTGCTGGTTAAGCTCTGTAAATTGACAGTGCGTCTGGGCTAAACTGGTGCTAGGCCAATAGTTTGTGACTGTCCATTGGGCCAAAAAAACACAAATTGGAAGTGTCTCATAGGCCTGCCATCAAAACTGAAGTTTTCTTGATTGTGGGATTTGCAGACAGCCCACTCCTGTACTGCGCCATGTCCTGAACACAAATTTAAATGACAGCTCCAGATTGAGCGAAGAAGTTAGCACTTCTCCCAGGTATTATGGGTTTTGCTGGTAACATTTTTATTTTATTTGGTATTGCTGGGATATACGCACAGACAAATTAGAGAATACCAGGAGTAGTGAGTTGGGTGTTTCGTTTTGTTTCTTTTACGTTTCCTCTTGACAGCCCTTGCGACTGCATCCTCATGTGTTCTGAGCTTCTGTCTCTGCATTTCAGGGTTTGACTTTTGCAGCTCTTGGAAACAGGCTTTGCTGGTATTTTGGACCCATACATGCTGCCCATCAGCAGCTTCAAAGCCTTTGTAAGCCTCATGTCTGAGTAAAGATGGCATTTCTAAGTAACTTTGAGAGGTAGAATTAGAACATATGTAGTGCATTAGGAAATCTCAGTGCTGTTGCAGATATAAATCATGCTGGAGAATTAAAGAACTAGCTCAGAGCTGACGCTATTTTTCAGTATCATCCACAGGAGCCAGTGGATGGTTTGTTACTCAGGCATATGCGTGAAAGCAGGATAGGCAGGAAAGCACTTTTTGTTAGTGACAGATAGGAGCTGAATATCACATAATGTGTAGCATTCACAGGCTTCTCTGCTTGTTCAACAGAGTTTTGCATTAGAATTTGTTAAATTTTTTAATTCTTGCTGTTAATGGCCATGTCACCTGTGTAGTAGAACAATACAGTGTTAGTGTGGTGTGCTGGAGCTGAGCTCTCTATTGCTGGGATAGATTTTTTCTGAGTGAATTTTCAAATCAGGAATGGTGATAGTTTTGAACTGAAACTGTTGTTCCAGTAAATGGCTTTGTTTGAAGAGATGTGGTGAGAACACTGAACTATTTGTTGCTGATTTGGATATGTGAGTCACCGATAGTTAGTTAGTGCAAATTTTCCAAAGGTGTTAACTACAAATTTAAAGATAATGTACATAGAGCTCAAGTAATCATAAAAGCAGAAGTCAGAATTCTGTAATATTTAATTTATGTGGGTGCTTTTCTATTTTATTTCCTTCCAGATTAATGATGAAAAATATTGGTCCAATAAGAAATTTATTTATTTAGAATATAAATGAAAACAACTATAATGCATGGCTTGTTGGGGGGGATGTGGGTGGTGTTGGGGTTTTTTAAAAGTAACTACAGACTGCATGTACATAATTATGAAACACTAATTACTTAAAGGTCACAGAAAGAGTTTCCAGTATTTTTTAATATCCCATGGTTTCCTTTTTATAAAGCATAGTAATTAAATTCCCTGTCAACCAATTTCATGTGGCATCATTTCACTGCATTATTCTAAATGGAAATATGTAGAATTTATGCTGGTATAGGACTTCTTATTCTGCTATTTGCTGTTTTTGCTGATTGACACATGTCTGGAAGACTCCTTAAGAAACAATATAATTAGTCTATTTGCATTGCCTGGAATTAGGTGACCTTTGGTTTTGGCAGTAATTAGACTACCCCTGCTGTATACTGTTGCTTGCTGGTAGTCACTAACCAGGCAGAAAAGGAGTCCAAGCGGCTCATTTAGTGAGCTACAAAAGCTTTTCAAATGTCATTAAAATGAACAGCAAATCATAATTAATAGTGCGGTATCATTTTATGGATGTGTCCCACCGATAAAATGTGGCCAGAAGCAGCTATTTACCTCGTGAAAAAAAAAAAAAAACAACCTTAAAATAAATCAGTGTTTTCTTGGGCACAACTTTTGTAGCCTCTAATTCTAAATTCTTCAGTGCTGCAGCACCTGAGAGCATGTGCATGTTCTGTTTTCTTCTCAGGAAGTGTGTATGTAGGCATATATACTGAACCTAATTTTTACTGAAAGTGTTTGTGACTCATTCTCTAAGGCTACTGAAAAATTTATGTAGCTGTGTATATTATTTATATAATCAAAAGCCACATCTCTTTTATAATGCTTCGATGTCATTAATTATTTTTTTCATAGAAGATACTAAAAGGCAATGTGGTAAATTTTGGGATAATATTTTTTACATTGTTCACAGAGACTTAGAAAAATCACTAGCAGCAAAATTCCCAGGTAGTTGCATGCTTGATCATATATGGATGATATCTTCCTTCATGAATCCAGCCCTGCAATAAGATAAATCTGGATTCCCATTACAATAAATTGAAGGTTCATGCTTTCATTTCTAGCAGTTAATTGAGGCACCCAAGTTGATAGCCTAGATTAAATAGACTCCTAGTTTAGGTCTCGCTTCTGTGCTTCAAGTTGCATGGTAGACTGAATCAAAATTGTAAGGTACTCATAGTAAATGACTCACCAGAACTGAATTTTACACAGAATATCAGGAATGTGTTGAAGATTTACCAGTAAGTAACAACTACATTGCATTACCTGGTTCAAATGATTGATCTATGCATTTTTGTGATTGGCTTTTAGCACTGTAGCATTAGAAGACAAATGAGGCCTATTCACAGGACAGTATTAAAAACCAGAAATTACCATAGTCAACTAACTTCCATGTTCTGCTCTCCTTTCATTGATCGTAACGGATGTGAGTTAAAGTCCTATAAATTCAGGAATGCTGAATACCAACAAAGAGGGTTTTTTTTCAGAGGATAATTGGAACCTTTTTCTGGGGAGTTTGCAAACATCAGTCCTCAAATATTTTTGTGAGATAAGTATGCATTATCTATTTTTATATACATGTGAGAAGAGTTATTCTCTTAGCTCAGTACACTGTATATATACTATAGCTTTGCATGCAATTTTTGTGTCTCTGTTTTCATAAATAAGCACATTCAAAACCAGATGTTGAGAATGTCATTTAAATTCAAATTAATGTTAACATAATGTAGAATTATATACATATGAATTAAGTGATTTTTTAATCTAAAGCAGCAGATATATTTTTCACTGCTGTCACCACTGATTCAAACTCTCAGCCAGCAAGTAGTTTGGAAAGGTGAGCAAGGTGATTTTTCATCTTAGGAAAAAGATTTGTTCTACCTTACTTTAACCATGTAAATCCCACACCTCAGAAGACTCATCTTTCTGTGGTCAGAGGAGATAAATAGATGCACTGTTCTGTAGAGATGCTTATTCCTCTACCTACTTTTGCCTCTGAATAAAAACTTAAGGTTAAGTTATCCAGGATGTCTAATCTCAACTTAAACATCTGATTCTTAGATTTCAAGACTGAAATACATCGATTATACCGTTCTTTGACAGCTGTGTCTGAGTATCATCAAAGAGCTCAGCTGAAAGAAAAGTTAACTTCAGTACCTTACATTGCAGTTCTGGAGTCAAACCCCCCACCGAGTTCACTGGAAGAAGACTGGATACCTGTGTTACCTTGCTACCCTCATTTTTCTTTTTTTTTTTTTTTTCTTTTTTTTGTTTGTTTTGCTTTGGTTTGGTTTGGGTTTTTTTTCCCTTTCTTTTAATCAAGAGGCCAGTTTATTAGAAGAAATACACATACAGGTATTCCTCGCTCGCTTGTCTGAAAGAGTTAAAACTTTACAGTGTCACAGCTAAGATTTCTGAGCACTCAGGAACCTGAATCAGTTTTGACAGTAACAGTAGACAGGCAGTCGCAAAAATGAATAAATTCATTTAGAAAATTCATGATTTGCTATTAAAAACAGAAGATTGACAACTTGCAAACTTTTTTTTCTCAAGCTTGGAAAAAATCTTATTCTTGACATTTCACAGTCTTTTGAAACACTGGTTCAGTGCGATGTCAAACTTGTAAATGTAACTTTCAATACAAAATGGTTATTTTCACATTTTATTCTGTATTAGTAAATTTGATTTTTTAAAAATACCCATCACAGAAACAATCCATTTATCAATAAAATTACATCATGTGAATCCACACCTAGAACACTGTTGGCAGCGGGTTAGCCTTTAGTAGATTCAACTGTCTGAAAAATTAGGCACCTTACAATTGTCTGATGAAGTAGAAAAATGTAGGCAACTCCACAGGCTGCTTAATCTCACCCATTTTCGATATATTTGTATCTAAATACAAATACATCATAAACTTTGTTTATTTTTATATTTTTTTCTTTCTGCAATAGGTATCACTTACATTGAACTAGGTTTAGACAATTAGCTGAGACTGAATCCTTAATTTTAATAACTACTGTTAGCTAAGATGCATGCTGCTCCAAAAGTTTCACATTGTTTAGCTGCCAGTGGTAAAATGTGTGAAATTTTGTCTCTCATTCAAAGTATAAGAATGGAAAGCGGCCACTGTACAATGTAATTCACCCTAAAGACAGTGACATTTGGTTATAGCATTTCATTACTTCGACAAAATATTCATCAATCTCTATACTGAAACAACAAGAAATCTGAAATTGTGAAAGGATTCCTAACTGAGGACTGCTCTGAATTATTTCCTCTGACCAGACTTGGACAAACAGCCACTTCTAGGCTGAAAAAACATCCCACGACAAACCAGATTTTTTTCCTTCATTTTAGTAACCTGATAATACCTCTTAAGTTTATTTTAGGGAGTTTTGCTCTCCAGCCACGCCATTTTATTTCATAAGTTGCCAAAAATGTTGATGATGTTTCATTGTTTTAGTAGGAAATTACATAGTGCAGAAGTGAGGGGCAGGTAGTAAAACTTTAGAATAACTGATTGAATACCATGTCATGTTACTTTCCTTCATGAACTGATTTTTGTGTTTGTCATTTTAAGTTTACTTAATCCCTCATTTTGTGAGCTGCTGGGCAAAGGTAAATGATGTTGATTTTCCTCCTATAAAACAAAGTCATTACAAAAATATTCAACAGAAAATATTTGGCTAGCTGAGGGTTAAAATTATACAAACTGGTACTCTTTTCTAGGTATATTATTATTTTGGCAGTGTTCCATGAATCTGTGGAAAAATGAAAAGAAATACCACCCTTCCCCACTCTTTTTACAGAATCCAAAACTGTCATGTCAGTACCTTCCCTGGATAACGAGACACAAATACAGATCTTTATGAATATGTTGTATAATATAAAATCTTTATGTGCATTTCTAGAGGGTGGTCTATCTATCTACCTACCTATCCACATGTTTACAAAGACATGCAAGTACACGGACCTGCTGTGCAGGCACAGATAACATTGGCTGTGAAACTGTGAGGGATACTGTCAAGTGTATTTTAGGCCAGATTTTTATCTGAAGTTGTAAATGAAATCTAACTAGATGTAATTAGAAAAAAGATTTTTTTTTTTATTAATATATTGAAATAGAAACTTTAATAATTTCTAATTATTCCATGTATAGTTAAGAAGGATTTGAAGGATACTCTTGGGTTTTGTTGAGTTGGTTTTTGGGAAAGAGCATATTATCCATGAAAAACACCTGAATTATGGCTGATGTTGGCGTCACAGTTACATTAATGCCACACCTGTTAAATGTGTTAAGATAACAAGTGCAGACTGGGGGTTGGCCGAGCGTGGAAAGTGTTTGCATTTCATGTGCACGGCATTTACTGTTTAAGCAAGTTTAAAATTGCCTGAGATGATAACTCACATTCAATTAACATTCAGGATTTTCAAATTCATAAAGGACAACAGATACTTTTCATCATTTTCAGGTTGTACTATTTTCCTAATCAACATGTTAAACCATAACCTTCTTATTTATAAAATAGGGGGTGAAATTGTCTCTAACTATACCCATCAAAGGTTCTGAATGTTAAATCTACTAGAAAACTACACAAAGTACTATCCGCAGAGAACGGCCTGTTAAATTTCTTTGTATTTCAGAATTGTTACAGCAGAAGCAGTAACGTGATGTGCTTGTATATAGAAGTCCTAGGTGTACAGCAAAGATGGTTGTAGAAAATGTTCACATAATTGGGATTTTTCTGTGCATAAGGGATGGGAAAATTTTTCAACCAACAAAGGATGGAAATTTTTTTGGTTTCAATGTTATTCAGAATGATGAAGTTCATTTTGCTTTAATCACTTTAAAAAGACAATAATTAAATGTTGCAATAGCTTTTTGAAATTTAGTTTCAAAAGTAACTTGAGCCAGTGGGAAGTGTAAAGGAAAAGCTTTGCGTTATGCCATGAATTTCCTAGTACTCTAAAAATACCTACAGATGCATTTGTGAGGATATCTTTAGCTCAAAAGGATTTGTAAATTATAAACCTGTGAAATTAGAAATTTAGAAAAAAAAATACTTACTGACCCTTAGCTACAAACGTATCTAAATTCTTTATTAAATTCACTACTAGCATTTTAGGCTCTGGAACTATTCAGAAGTGGATTATGCCTATAATATGGCTCAGGATTAGATTCTGAAGTGATTTACCAGCATTATCTGAAAGGTGTTCCAACTCCTCCCCTCTGCAAAACAAAACAAGAAGCCAATATTTAACATTGTATTATCCTCATATTATAATAATAAGTAGTGGAATTTCCTCTAGCTAAAACACAGATGCATACAACTATCAATTCTAATTTTATACATAAATATTGTAATTGGAGTAACCCATGTTAATTTCTATTATTTATATCAAACAATTCTGAACTGTTGGTGATTCTTTTAACCTATTTTTTCACTAATTTTAATTACCTAAAAAAGGAAACAGGGATTGAGTATTTCATCCGCAAACATTTTTCCCTTCCGTATTTCTCATTTCTCTACCAAGTAAGAAATGGAATACTTAGAAGTTCTTTAGAAGTTATTAAAACAAAGTGTCATCGACAGCCTAAGATGTTAAACTAGAAAGTTGTCACTGACATTTTATCTATGCAAAAAAGATTTCTACTCTCAAGATGTGGAGGTAAAAATGACAGATAAACGGTAAATAGGAGTACAGTATAAAGGTGTCACTTCTCTTTTGCATCTCCAGCTGCTTTCCTCCTCAGCCTTATTCAAATTCATTGCTGATTTTTTTCAAGGCTATAAAATCCTGGAGTGTAACACAACCTCACATAATGCTTCCCTCAACTTTTATAGCAGAGGTATGATTTACTATTGCAATAAAACTCTGCTATCAAGTAGTTTCTAACTGCTTTTATCTCTTCTGTTGATGAATAAAATGTAAAATGAGATTCCCATCTGAATATATAATTGAAGACAAAGTTACTTATTGCAAACTACTTTGGGAAGCAAAATAGATTTAGGTGTGTTAGTTTAACACTGACACAAAAATGTCTCACGATGTGTAATTCTTATTTTGATACCCAGGAGCCTCAGAATTTAAGCAGACTGGTAAAAAGCATAAGGCTTTGACTCTATAGTCACAGAGGTATACTGTAATTTCTGTTTGACTTCTGCATCAAACAATTGGATCATTACTGCTGGTTTCATAGTAGAGTTCAAATCTGATCCAAAAGCAATATTGCCCAAGCTGCTTCTATATATTCCGGTTAGGCTTCACTTTTTTCGATCAAGAATTACCTTTCTAAATGCTAGAATTCTGAATTCCTTGCAAAGAAAAAAGGCATAAAACATTTTATTCATACAAAATATTGTCATGCACTAACAAGCAAAATAGATTTTACACCTGCTCACTTTCCCCTTCATTCATTACTCATGACTTTGCAATACTTTTCCCGGCAACGTTGCATTAAGATAAAAATAGAAGTACAAAATGAAAGCAAGAAAAAAAAAAAAAAA
>VXBL01001264.1:560832-578025 GCA_013400195.1 Aramus guarauna
AAAAAAAAAAAGAACAATACTGCGTATTTCCTCCAGATGTGAGTGCTTTGAATGCCACATCTTAGAAGCTTTGGCATGCATTAAACATGCTGCCCCCTGTGGCTTAAAAGGAAGTTTGGTTGATATTAAATTCAATGAGGTTGGAGCATGGTATGGTGGAGTTGCAGCTTAGCACAAAAGAACAGCTTGTAGCCTAACACGTGCGGCGTGCGGAACCTGCCAGATGCACGGTGCGGACAGAGAGAAGGGAATATGTTCTAACCTCCGTGCGCCGGGATTTCTGCATGGAACTGACTTGGGCGTGAATGGAGATGGCAGCACACCCCGCTGAGTTGACTTTTGTGCTTTTATTGCAGCGCTCGTACCAGGCTTACATACTGTTTCTCTGCTGGTTTCTCTTCTCAGATGAACAGTGGGAACTGGACTCACTATTTGCTACCAATTCTTTCTCCTGTTTGCTGCCCTGTCAGATTTATTTGAAAGAATTTTTTGGGCAGTGGAAGAAGTTTTATAAGAAGGCTGCCATTTATAAACAGCATTTTTTTTATTAGAGCTTTTTGAAGGCCTTTTTTCTATTTTTTTCGTGAACGATCTCAAGCTTTTGAAATGTGTCTTCCTTCTGAATTGGAACTAAATCTGAAAATTCATGTGAAGGGATTTAAAAAATAATTTCAGATTAATCACTTTTATTTAAATTCTATTTTGCACTGTAATACACAGAATAATATAAATAGAAAATAGAGCAGGATGACATTTCATGGCTGTCTGTGACAGCATGGCTTTGGATTTGCTAACCTAGTAGATCTCTTTCAATTCTATGAATAGTAATTTCAGAAGAAAGGATTAAAGACAGTCGACATCGTCAGCTTTTTGCTTCTTTGAAACAAAATTTCAGCAAAATTACAACACTCTGTGAGCTGTTTCACTGTTCCAGTAGAAAATGCTTCCGACATTTTCTTTTTCTCCAAATTACTCTACATGTTTAATACACGTTGTAAAAAGTTACTTGTAGAAGTAATTAGACTGCCATTTTGTAGGTGAGGTGTATGCAGAACAGCGCTTTCAGTTTGCGCTGCCTTCTTCTTCATCATGAATTACCAGGAGGTGAAACTGCGCTGCTAACCTTGAATCGCTCTTACCATAACTCAGCAATCCTATAACAATCCTCTCCCCGCATTTTTCTTCCCCTTCCTATGGGGATTTAATGATGACTGACTGACCGGACCGTCTCATTTTTGGTGGCAGTTATTAGTGAACTGCGACGTTAGCAGGCAGGAAAAGACAGGGTGCAGAAACAAGACTGTACACCGTCTGCCTCATGGCCCCGCGGGAACTGGTAGAGGATTTGAATTAAGGAACACGATAGCAAACAGCAACGCTATACTAAAGGACTGTGCTACTCAGACTTTTCCTAACTAAGCATTACCTCAAGAAAGACAAGAGGTTTATCTAAGTGCTTAACAACAGTGTAATAATAAGGTTTTAGAAAGGAAATTTTGATTGCAACTATTGCAGAAATTAGAACGTGGGGCCAGCAAAGGGAGAGGGGCTTGTCTGAAGTCAGCAACCAGAGCAGGGTGTAAAATTCACGTCTCCCAATTTTTAGCCACCCCTGCAAATGCCTTCTTAACGCCAGAGAAGGTGTGTATAAATCACTTATCTCACTTAATCAATTGTCTGCCATTGCAGAGGAGTTTGGAATGGTAGCATCTGTTTTTCTCATTTTCTGTCTGCCTTTGGCAAAAAGCTCAGTCTTCTGAGAACTGAAGTGCTAACTAAAGTCTTTGGGCTTAATTTAAGAGCTTGTGGGTGAAGCTTAATGGGTTATGATATATGGGAGGTCAGGACAGATGATCTAATAGTCCCCTCTCACCTTAAACCATATGAAACTATGTAGACTGGTGAAATATGATAAAGCTAGTACCAGTGTCACAGATCACGGTGATAAATGCTGAACTAAACCTTCTGCTTGGCTGCAGCCTGAGAGCAAGACTGACTACGAGCATCCCAGTGCTGTGAAGAGACTCAGCCTCCTGCTGCATGCCAGAGAAGAGCAGCAGCGAAGGAATCTGAAATAGCTGCACCTATTTTTATAGACGGCATGTTTTGTGGGGAAAAAAAGAAAAAGAGTAAACTGTTGGAAAGTAAACTGACACTCAAAAGAAGTATGCTAAACAATACATTCAAGAGTGCGGCTCGCCTAAATGAAAAGCTCAGGTTTTGGTCTCAGGAATGAGAACTGTTATATACGGTGGTTGTTCTTTTTCACAGCCTTTTTGGGTTTGGTTTAATTACATACGCTGTGAACAGAATCTCTTGAAAAAGGTTGTTACTGAGTCTCAAGTAAGGGACTGAGTCCTTTACGGCCACTGAGTTGAGAAATTTCTGGAAACCAGAATGTAAGTGGGTTTCCAAAAGGGGCTGAACCCATTTCCCTGTTATCCTGCACCCTGTATGTGCCAGTGGAAAACGCTGCTGAGAAAAGGGTTGCACGTCTTTGATGGCAGGTCGAACAGTATGTTTCAGTCACAGCAGGCTGGAAGTGGAGGCTCCATTGAAGTTTGCTGAAAAACTACTGTGTAATAGAAGCTAATTAAAAAACGCTTCAGAGGTGGGATAATTTTGCTTATGTAAAAATATGTATGCTTTCTGTATACATCTTCCAGCCAGGAAAACAACTGCTGCTCTCGGGTGTGTAGAGGCAAAGTAAATACAACTGAAAACCAGATCTGGCTCCTGAGATATGTGCAGAGGCATCAGCATTGCATTTCACTCCAGCTGTTGCCATCCTTTTCCCCATGCCCTCTCCTTCACTGAGCAGCATGACTGCTTTTGCTGTTGCTTTGAAGATTTACTCAGCAGGTAGGTCTTGTGATGTGGGACGAGGCACTGCTAGCTCTGCTGCCCTTGTGCAGTGAGAAGGACCTAATTCCTTATGAAGATCAACCGACGTGCATTTAGGGGAGAAGAATTTCGTGGATAAGCTTTATTCTTTTCTTCTCTTTTTTAACTCAAATCCTTATGTATTGTCAATAAAACATAGGTAGGGATAATGCAGTTAGATGATCTTTGTGATAGTATTCTGAATGGAAATGAATGGAGCAGGAGTGCATTTTATGAAGTGTAAGGAAGGGATGTTGCTGTAATCAAGGTATAAGATAAAAAGATGGATAGGGGTTTTAGCTGTGCAGACATAGCTGAGAAATGTGTTTTACAATCTGTCAGAAAGAGTCCTTAAAATTTAGGCAGTGTCTGGATGTAAAGAAAGGAATCTAGAGAGAAAAGCAGTACTTAAAATATCATTATTTTAAGTGACGCAATAAAAATAAGGAAAGCAATCAGAAAACTGCAAAATAACAAGCAACTAGCAAATGCATTTCTCCATAGATCAGTTCCTACATGCAAACCCAAATTCTAAATCCACGTCATTCTTCAGATGGAGATTATAACATTCTTAAGAAACACAGATTAAAAGGGGAACGTTTTCCTCACCAAAATAAAGTTGTTTAAGGAACAAAACATCAAAGGCACATTTATGTTATCAAACACAGGTGAGTATCTTTACAGGAATACAAAACTTTCCCTGAACACCCATATTGACTGTTAGACTGTAAATCTTTTAGTCTCAGAAAGAAACTAAAAATATAAAAGCAGCTTCATGGAATAAATTCTCAACTGGCAAACCTGGGTTTTCAACAACATATGCTTGGCTGACATAAACTTAGAGCATGTTGTTCTTCATCTTGCTCAGAGTTTGTGCATAGCCAGATCTTTACACGGTTGTTGCTGTTGTTGTCCAGCTTCCTCCTTTCCATTCTCAGTGCAGATGAAGACCTACGTCCTTTGTTATCTCATCGTGACTCTGCAGGCCCGTTGAAATCTGGTTGGAGGTGTTAATGCACCCTGTGGCTGTATTACAAATGGATAGTTGAAACAGTGACATGAAATTGGCTTCTATGGTACAAAACTGTTTTCTTTATAATCATATGGGTCTGTTAGAAATATTTTGTTAAAAGAATGATATTACCATGAAAGGTAGGGGTTTGGGGGGTCTTTGGGTTTCAAGTTTTTTTGTTTGCGTGTGTGTTTGTTTTTCCCCAGGCAATTCAGCATTATTCATATTTGTCATTATCCAAAAAGAAAGAAAAATAATCGACATAAAATTGCACATAAAAATTGAAGAAGACTAAACCACTTTTTTACCCATTGAAAGTAAATGTTGACTTATATTCATATAAGAAGACTAAAGTGCAGATAGAGAACACTTATGTTTATAGATAGAGAAATCTTATCCAGCTAAAGAGAATGAATATCACTGAAGACATATTAAAACTCCTTTTGCTTTTTAGCTTTACTGAATATTAATCAGAGGCTTTAAGGGTTTCCCTAGCAATGTCACACTAACTAAGGGAACCACATACCTCCCTAATCAAACACCATCAATACAAAAAGTCAGTCTTGCCATGATTTTGCAGAACTTACTCGGCCTGGCTCACTACCTCTGAGATTCCAGGAAGACTGATTTCCCTGTCAGCTCTTCTGGTGATGAGAGGTTTTTCTCGTTCCTTGTATTTAGCTGGCATCGGGCTACAAAATCACTTCTTCAGCTATGTAGCTGGGATTCACTTCTTATGTGTCAGTATTACATCGCTTAACTGTGTCTTCACTGAAGATGTCTTGGGGTCTATGTGACTTATATCCAATCCTACTTTACATTTGTAAGAATTCAACCTCACTGAGGCATCCTAAAAGTGTAAATCAATTGTGATATAAATCTCAGAATTTTCCTGAAGAATTTTCTCTTGCTTCCCTATAAACATGATTTTACATTTACTAATAGCCCTTTGCCATTTTCTGCCCAGATAGCATATTAGGTTTCCTTTTTTATGATTGTGACTGCAAGGAAATAGTTAACCCTATGTGAAAATACTAATTTCCAGCTACAAAGGTAGAGTCTGAATCACAAAGTACAGCTTCTTTATACACAGAAACTTGTATTTTGTGTAAATATTCATATATTGGCAATCACGGGTTATGCATGTAACTTATTATTAGGTTTTGGTTGAAATAACACATGCTGGTAACTGAGCATTTTGAGGTGATAGTGGGTTTGGGCACATAAAATTTAGTCTTTGCTCAGAGGAACACAACAAAAAAACTTAATTAGATCTATTTCTGGGCATGACACAGAGACCAGTAACCTTGTGTTGATTACAAAAGACAACCCATTTTATATAGACTATGTTGTATTTCTTCAATGCCTCCTATAGTATTAATCAAGAGGTGGAGATGGAGTCTGACAGGGTACAGATGAAGTTGTTCTGGAGTTGTCCTGTTTCTTCCTTGCTGGGATGAGATACTGGGTAGCAGAGACCAATTGCTCACCCTCCATGAAGGTCCTCTTGCACATAGATCGACTTAATTGACTTTTCTGCTTAATACTTGAGGCAATGTAGTGAGTTGATAGAACAGGTGGTGTCTCTTAACAGATGGATACTGCATGGTATCTGTCTTTAAAGAAATGAAGTGATGATTTTGATTTGCTTATCTAGTATCTTGCTGTAACTGGGTTTTGAATGAGGTCATCCTAATTATGAGTCATTTCACAGCTGAGTGACTTTATTCTACTATTAGTAAGAGTGATACTAGTCCTTTTCAGTCACATGTGTATCTGTTACTGCCAGCAAGTGTCCGTCCTTTCTTCCATCCCAATACTTAAGGTCTTTCTTTCTAGCTGCTTTTTTTGTAGCACAGTAAACATCAGAATAAAACAGCCTCAGCCCACTACGTATCAGGGAGAAGGCAGAGGGGAGAGTAGGAGCTGTCTGGGTGCATAAGTGAATTTCAGCCTTATCCATATGCAAGGAAGATATTCAATGCCGGATGTTGGGAATTCAATGTCAATGGGTTGATACCTTCATTTCCCCAGTCTAAAGAGGGCACGGAATAGGATATAGGGCAAATAATTCTGCTCTCTGGTGTAAGATTACAAGTTTGTGAAAGGTGGGTATGCTTTTACAGTTTACCATAAAATTAAATTGCGTTTACTTGTGGGTGAAAACATTGTGAAGTAATTTCACCAGTTCATTTCAGACCTTTTTATTTAAACTGACAGAAGCAAATTATGGTGCTATAGCTCATTCATCCATGATTTCACGCTCCTGCACCCTAGGAAACAAGAGGCAAATCTCGATGGGTTTCTCTGTGGTAAAACATTTTTAATTAGTAAATAATTCTGAAGCTGCACATTCAAAACAAATCCTCACTAAGCAAGCCATAGTGTCACTTCCAATCACAGCACTTTCAGATTTCTCAATGGCCATGTGCATAGGTTCACTTTTCACAGCAACTTTCTCTCCAAACAGAGTCAGTCCTGAACACTGCTGTTGTTTCTTGCCAGTTAGACTAGCATACAAATTGAGCCAAGTATGCCTTTGTGGAAGCATTTCGGTCTGCAATCCATGAGACTTTTATAAATAGTAACTAAACAGTGAGTCTTGAAAAATGTGAGGGAATGTCAAAAAAAATATGCATTTGGTTTAATGGAAGTGTGGTCAAAAATAGTGTTTTCCGGTGATGGCTTTAACAGGCAGAGTGAAAAGCAGAAACTTGAATGTCTTTTGTAATGTCAGTTTGGTTTTAATTCATAAAGAAGAGAAGCAATTAAAACTCCTGAGCTAGGATAAAGAGGATATAAATAAAACAAACAGGAAAAAACTGAACCACATTTCCAAAAGATTTAAAATGACTTGGCAAAGATGATTGAAAAAAGTTGTATAGAGAGCATAGATTTTGTTTCCAATTACTTTGATCTTCTTCCCCCTAGCAGGACTATATCTCATACCTTTGTGGATGTCTTGGCAAGACATCTTCTCTCCCTACCTGTTTGCAAGTTGCCGTGGTATATCCACTAAGACAAAATATATTTAATCATCATTTTAATGTTGCAGAATCTAGCACACAGAAGTCAGTATTAATGTTGCTACTGAAAACTTCAGCTCCCCTGTGTATAGAAATTACAATACAGTCTTTAATTACCTAATCATATATCAATCATTATTTCCAGAGAATCTTGATCCTATTCAGTGCACAAAAAATTCAGCCCAAGTTAATGAGCTAACTTCAGTATTTACCTTTCTCCTCGTTGTTCACTATATGTTGATGTGATTTGTTGCAGTGTTCATATCCTGTTTTAAAGACAGAGCTATTAGTTTTCTCATGGAATTTGCTATGACATTTATCACTACTGTATCTGAATGCTTGGCAAATATTAACGCATTTATTCTTCAGTGCAGAATCAAAAGGATATTAGTACCCTTTGAGGCTTTGAAGAAGTGGAGCATAAGCCGCTGTTGTATGCATGGTCTCAACTCTCAAACCCTAAACTAATCATTCAGGAAATAAAGAACAGAAACTAAAGGTGAAATTACCTGACTTCAGTAACATTTCATCTTACTTAGAGGAGGCCATGTAGACATTGGTTTTAGTCAATGGAAAGTAAGTGGCACTGACAGGAAGTGATTCATCCCATCTTAAGGATGATGTCTTAAACATGGCATCCTTGGCAAATGCCTATTTCTCTCCGCTGACTTGAAAAGTAACCTATTCTTTTCACCCTAATTGGTCATTTGTAGAAAGTGTAACAACTTCTCTTGTACCATGTACACATTTTGTATGGTGAAGGCAAGGACAAAATCTAATTCAGAGTGGGATTCATCATATGGCTTTTCCAGGGGAAATTTTTTAATCCTTTAATCTATCTCTTTTAATACTTAGATTTGAAACAAATGATCTATTTTGGATCGCTATAATACTATTCACTACTGAATTTTGTTTCATTCTCAGAAGAGTTTTGTCGTATTGCACTCAATCAGGGAGCGTTTATTTTCTCGGTGGATTTCTCCTTGCCTATTCCTAGTCCTAACTGTGCAGGCCAGCTAGAAGCTTTTCTCCCAATTCCTTGTAACATCTGCTTCCTTTCACCACCTTCCCCTTCTCCCACTGGTAAATAAGAATGGATATCTATTCTTATTTAGTCCTTGGCTTGTCATACAGCCTTGGTCTTACCCACTATCTTTGTGCTGCCTTTCATTTCATTCTTCTTTCCTACCTACAAGTTTCAGACTGCTTCTCTGACACCAACTCTCCTTTTTCTGTCCAGTTTCAGTCATCTGTCCTGTTATGTTTTTATTTCTACACTCAGCTTCCTTGCCCCTTCCCTGGTCACAATGTACACACCTTGCCTCCTCTGCAGAGGTCTAGCTCATGTCCCCACGGCAGTCTAAGCATTGCTTCTTACATCTTGCTCCAAAAGACAAAAGAAAGTGTCTTATCTCCATAAATTACTGTCTTCTGGAACAATGTAATGCATTGAAAATGACTTTCAGGCTTGTTTTCCTGGATTTTTGCTGTTAAAAGGACAGAAGTCAAGGAATTAAACAAACAAACAAACAAAAACCCAAAAACCCGTAACAAAAGTAACAACAAAATCAAACGACCCCACATTTAAAGACATTATGAAGTCTCCTTGAAAAAGCTGCCTTGCTAACTCATCTTTCCCAAATCACATGTGCAGCAATTTGCAGGAATGAAGCAGTCCTTTAGTGTTTACTTTCTTGAGTCTTCCATAGTCTAAACTATTGCAGAGCAAAATTAACCTCCTTCTCGTCAGTCTCCTACTGCTCAGAGAGTTTTGAATAGCAGCAGGAAAATATGACAAAAGACTCTTGTCAGTTTTAACTCTGCTGTAGCCTGTCAAATCTTTGGGTTACAGCAGTGGCACTCCAGCTGTCTGTCTGCTGATTTAGAAAGCAAGCACCACATTGCCTTCATTGGTTTATAGTTTTGAGATAGTCTTTTCAGAATTTTTTAAAAAACTTAGATTCTGCTGAAGCTGATAAGGGCCTGGAAGGAGCGAATATATTCACTAATAACTCTCAGCAAAATTCCCAGACTGACATTAATTTGATTCACCCATATAAGTGGACTGGAATTAAGTATTACATTGCATTTTGATATCCTGATATTTCTTTATGATGAATATCTCACGGAGTGTAATGAAATTAACCCAAGTACTAGAAACATCATAAGAAAGTGATCCTGCTGAGTGTTCAACTGAATGAACATAGATAGGCAAATGGGCTCTTTTAACATTTCAGCGTGTCTCAGAGGAATTATGTAGGTGAGTATTGGCATGTAGGAAGCTAAAGCATTAGCCACTTTCAAAATATGCTGCTTCTAAGATTTTTAAAAGATATTTTTTTTTCTGCCTATACACAGTCATAGTTTGTATTATTGACATCACTTAGAGGATTGCATACAATGATGCTTCATGTGAATATCAGATAGAATCCTCATCTTGAAATCCTCTATTGCCTGTAGCTTTCTTGTCACTTCAAAACAAAATGGCAAGTGAAGGAAGATCTTTACCCTGTCAGGCTCCACTAATGTATTGCAGCTCCTGTAGTGTTCTCCTAAAGTGTCAGAATGCTGTGCTGAATGTAGGCACCATTCAAAAATATCAGCTGGTTCACTACCCCTCACACCTATCCTTGACTTTAAAGCATTTTAGAAATAAGCTGTTTTGTTGGAATTGCTTTGTCCAAGTCCTTTAAAGACAACAATTGCAAAGAAAAATCAAACTGCCCTCTCTCTCCTTGGCCTGGAAAGCCCTGAATATTCTAGCTGTCTGTGCAGCCAGCTCCACTGGAATTTGAAGAATTACTTCAAAGTTTGATTGTCGGTATCCCAACCCCTGTTAAACTCTGAACAATGCTTGGGGAATTAGTTTCAGAGCAATATTTAGGGTCTAAAGGAGCATGTCTGTTTAATCTGGCAAAAGCCATCTCAGCAGTATTATTAAGCCACCGAGGGAATTTTCAAATGCTGGTTTCTTTGTTCTTCTTCCTTCTGGCATCTATCCTGAATTGCTCCCAGATCAGAGAGATGTGAAAGTCCCTTATGATTAAGGGTCTCTTTGTGAGAGTGTGTGGGTGGCCCTGTGCCAGACCATTGCCTTTCATTTCCGTAAAACCCTTCACCTGCCGATGACAGACAGTAGAGTGACTGAGTGATAGCTGTTAGAAGGAAGGTGAAAAGAGAGAAAACTGTCATTGGAGTGTCGGCAGATTCACAAATGTGTTGCTATTCTTCCATACTTATCCCAAAACCAGATAGCGGCCATTGAAATGGGTATTGCTTCACATCACCACTGCCATTTCGGCATTGGAAGAGAGAGAAACTTTTAGGCATCTGGGGTCATCCGCCTTAGTTAGAAGCTATTCTTGCTATTTTGCTCTGCTGGTGCCCAAGCAGCTGCAACTTGCTTTTTTTTCCAAGTGTTGGTAAACAATTTGAGAATAGGCGATGCTATTGATTAAAGCAAATAGGGCAATGATTAAAGCTTCTGATATCCAACCAGTTCTGTACTCAGCCAAATCTAAAAGAATTTGAAGTGACACTGTTGGATCCATGTGTTTTGTTGTGTGGGCATCTGTATGCTGCAACTCTCTATCTAAGTTAATTAATACGTCTTGTACTTGATAGGATTCACTCATCTGGGAAAAAAACCAAAACAAAACAAAACACAACCAAACAAAAAAACAGCAAGGGTTTAGAACAATGTTTAGATACCCTTACTTTTAACATAGCATATTAGTCTGGTTCTAAGTCATCATTGCCTGCTTTGCCTTAGAAATAGCAAAGCATGGAACCTAACATATTAATCGTTTCTTCACCAAAGTGTGCCTAAAAGATAGGAAACCTGTTTCTGAAGTTTACAGGGAAATTGTTGCTAGGCAGAAAGATTAGGATTTTGCAAAATAGTTCTGTTTTAGAAAATCCTGGGTTTCAGCTCAATGCCCTTTCTTGTCAGTCTTTTAAAAAGTGTTATTTGTACAAGGTTTTCAGAGATATCTGTGATATAAACCTCTCAAACCTCTTGCATTACCTCTTATCTCATTATTATTTTTTCCAAGATGGATGGTGCTTACTGGTTCATAAGTGAGATTCTTTACTAATTTGCATTAACAAGGCTCAGAAACTTATTATCAATATGGTTTTCTTTTTTAATCTAGAAGTTTTGGGGGCTTTGGTCAAGATCCTGATACAGAACTGCTATATAAGTTTATATACTCTATTGATTCTGTATGGAAGTGTGACAAAATAATTGAAATTAGGTAAATAGATGATATTAAAGATATTGATAAAAAAAAAACCAAACAAAAACAAAAAACCCCACAAACCTCAAAGATGGTATGCAAACATATAAACCTGATCAAATTTTCCGTGAGGGCAATCCTGAAAGGAATTACTGTTGTAGTACTGTATATGAACCAGGAGGGGTATTTTCACATGAAAAGCAATCTAAGGATGCAATTTTCACCTAATCATATTCTTGCAAATGGACATACACTTCCTTCTTTGACATAATTGTGATTCTATAGATTTGTGTGTGTAGCCATACTCTTCATCAACACATGTAATTTATAAGTGCCCCCACTGCTACGCTGTGTACTTCTGAATTCAGAACTTTCTTAATCATGGAGAATAGATTTATTAGAGAAAGGAAAAAAATCTATTTTTAATGGATAGAAATAAAAATGGATCTGTTCTTTTCTCCAAAACAAAGTGCAAATGCTGAGAATAGTAAGTGTTCTAATTGTAATTCCAGAAACCTCTCATGGTATTTCTTATTTATTTATTTAGCAAAATGCATGTGAAAATTTCAACTCCCCAGTCTAATTAATTCTGTTCACTAAGATTCTGACTGGCAAGTCTTCTCTAGGCTGAGCTTTTGTGAGTTTGCTGTTCATATTTCTTAATTATTTTGGTTAAAAAACTCTCTCTATGCTCATTTGCCTCAATTAATTTCACTCAGTTATGACTGGATCCCAAGCAAAAGTCTTTTAAGAAGCATTTTCCATTAGATTTTGCTTCTTTGACCCTCTAGACTCTTTCATTGGTTTTGCCAACATGTCTGCTTTTTTTGGCACACCTGCTTTTGCTGCCTAGATTGTGTTAGTTCTTCTCTCTGAATCAATCCTGAGCAGCTTGCAACCAAATGCCTGATTAAAAAGTTAGCAGACCTTGAGTGCAATTACTTCAGCTCTATGGCATTCACGCATTAAACCCAGTGTTAATTGTTTCCTGGTTTTGTAACGATCCTTATAATAGGATAAAAACAGAAGAGATCATTTCTTGAAGTTAAAACAGCAGAAAATAAAGACATTTACTCTGATTAATCATCTCAATATGAAATAAACACCATCACAAGTAAACATAGACTCTTTGTGCTAGATACCAGTGAAAATTGTCATTGGTGCTGTTTGAAGTATTTATTCTGGAGGCTGGCACAACACACACAGTTGTCATATTTGAGTTTAGATAGAAAGCAGGATTGAATAAAGCAGGTTTTGAATTGCTGGTTTGGAGGAGTTTCACACCATTATTTATATAAGCAACATTTAGATATTATCATAGGTAAATGTCCATATCATGTAGTGTGTGTAGTCATAATATTCCAGAAATTAGTAGTTCTATGGTTTCACTTGGACTACTTATGTATGATACCATATCACTTTAGCAATGATTTTTGTATATTTGAAGAAAATTTAGTTACAAATATCTTTAAAGTGGCAATAAAGGATAGCCTGAAAACACAGTGGGCTGAGTGGTATCACAGACTAATGACCTCTTCCAAGATTAAAACAACTCCTGTAATTATTGGAAAACTTACATTTAGGTATTTTCACATCCATTTAATAGAAGTGTTTATGGTGACAACAGGTCCTGTTCTCACCATTACTTGATAATGGGTCATCCTATATTTTCCCAAAGATGCCCTAGCTGTTTGCACGTAGATGACTACTGCATTTTACAAGGAAATGTCTAAAGGAGGAGCAGTAAATGTAATTTCTATCTGTGATTGTTTTAAAAATAAAAGTATGGAAAGGAATATCTTAAAGTAAAATTAATCATCATAAAAGTACAAATAGGAGATTAAAGAAAAGAGCAGTAAGTTATGAAAAAAAAGGCAAAGGAAGAGAAAATCTGTTTTGGGTTGGATATGGNTTTTTGGGGGGGGTTTTTTTTTTTTTTTTTTTTTTTTTTTTGTTTTTTTTTTTTTTTTTTTTTTTTTTTAAGAAGGAAACTATATCCCCAGAAACAACCAGAAAGCATAATGATTTAGATCCATCAAGCAGGACACATAGCTAACCATAGTAATCATATGGAGCTGTTACTGTTACCTTTGTTATTTCCCCATGGCTCTCTTGTTGTCTTTACTCCATCCAGTCTTCAATCAGATTGTAAATTTTGTGAGGGAACAACATTCTTTCTTACGTTATTCGAGTATTACCTCTCACACTGCCACTTTTCTGTTTTCTCTTCCGTCCTTCCCCTGTTCAGCGTTAAGCTTTTATAATCAAGTAAATGGAAATTATAAACATATTTCTTCTACCTCAAATTATAAAATAATAAAATATTTATTCCTCAGATAGCATTTGCCATCTGAGCATCTTAAATTCATTTGAAAATATCATGCTAGTTTTCATAAGCATCATGCCTAGCTGAAATGTAGTTGATGGTATTTCCCACTTATCAATAAGCAAAGATGTTGAATGTTTCACATCACCAGCAGCTGACAGCAGCTGGCCAACGTCAGGAGGTTCTCAGTACCTGGAAGATAGACCCCAGGTACCTGATTCTGAGTCTAATGGGAAACTTTCCATTGATTACAGTGACTTACATTTTATTACGCATGAAATCTGTCACAGAGTCAGTCTTCTAACTCCGTGTCCTGTACTTTAACCACATGATCACCCTCCATCCCCTGGGTGAGAATGACTACTTATATCCTCTCACATGTTAGCTTCTCTGTCATTTTCAGTTTAGCTTAGAAACTCAGGATCATGAATTCTTTAAGATGCTACTTGTCTGACCTGGCCCCTGATTTTAATTGTTAAGATTCAGGCGAGCATTCCAGATGGTCCCCTCTACAAGGGCTGCGCAAACCGGACCTGGTTGGTGTTTTGCCATTTCTAAGGAAAGTGCCAGCTGTTAGTCATTTTGCTTGTTACTGAATATCATTTGAGATTATACTAGTGGGCAAAGTCCTAAAGGATATTTGGCATTATTACTCTGGTGAATATCTATAGCCGGTGTTATTGAGTACGCAGTTTCATCTATGCCTGATAGTCATCTTCTGAAAAAAAAAAATACTGAAGAAAAAAAAAAATCAAGAAATTAGAGCACATCTGTCTTTCTTTTCCTTCCATCTGTCAACTCAGGGCATGTACCATATCAATTTTTTCCTAGTGTAGGAAACATTTGGCTTCCTCATTATGAAGTTAACTATGTACAGTTTGATGTTGGATTATTTTTGTTACTTTTACTGTTAATAGGACTGCTATTCAAAATACATTACCCAGAGGGCTTCTAGTTTCAATTCTGGAGATTTTCAACTATGCATTTTCCTAAGAAATAATGATAAATAACCTTGCCTCTGTAGAGCAAAGCCCATACCCTCTGGTCTTTTTCAAAGTGCACACAAGGCATTTCTCTAATCTGTTATACATACATGTTTTAGGCTCTCGTTTGCACTAGATGCAGAATGAATTATTTAATCATTTAGACTGTATTCCTTTCAATAAAACTAGTTGCAATAAATTTTATTTATGACTATTCCCACGGAAAAAAGATAGTTTTGTGATAAGCACTTATCCAAATGTAGTCCTACCTGTTTTTTTTCGCCAGTTCCAGGAAATCTTCCAGAGAAAAGCCTGATACCAAAACCACTGGTCTCACTAGCCTACCTGCTGGGTTTTTCTCCAGTACATTGTTACAGCTGTTGTCACTTTGCCTTGGTGTGATGTGCGTGCTGTTTTAAGGAGTGAAGGGAATACATCTGTGCTGAGTGGGACTTTTATGGCTGTTCTATAACCTGCATATACATGAGGACTGGTCTGGCCAAATGTGATGCACGCTTGACACTTTAGTAGTTTGGCCATTCTGTCTTTGCGTAATGGAGGTATGAACAGAATAATTGTTGAAATCAGCAATCCTGCAAGGTCTCCATTACCTTCTGAAGAATAACTGCAGGATTTGGCCTTTAATGAAAGATTTCTGTCATTTCCTACTGAAACGTTGATCTTGTTTTGACTGCAGCATAATTTTTGACTAGGGTTTTTTGGCCATTGTGTAATTCAGAAGTTAAGGGCATGCTTCATATATAGTTCATTAATTACACATAACAATTTGATCTCCATTTAGAAACTAGATAGGTTATTAAAAGAATATATATTTAATTGATTCTAAGAAGTTCAAGCACAGGAATCTGCACACACACACAAAACACTGACACACAAAACACTTAATGTTGAACCTAAGTGGTTATTTAATATATTTAAAGCTTGTTTAAGAAGCCATAATCAGATTTAATTTTTTATATCCAAAGAACACTTACTAGTACACACTGGGAAAGAAAATCCAAAACTACAAGGCAAAAAAGTGGATTAAGCGTGATGAGAGTCTTCAGTACAAAATATAATATCTGTGAGTAACGTAATTTAGATTAAAAAGGTTGGTAAAGTCAGAAACATTCAGAACATTGACTGTTAGATGATGAGAAAAATTTGGGATTTCATTAGCTTTAGGGCTTGTGAAGATGCTGCTACATCAATCCTAATCCCACTGATATCAGTGAGAAACTTTCCAGTGACTTTAGTAAATTCTAAGTTAGGCCCATATTTATTCCTTCTAGAAATTAAATTAAAAATTCTGTGAACAAGTATTAAAGCCTCCATTTCCAATAATTTTCTCAGCTCTGAAGTTGTTTTGCCTGTTATTTTCACTGCTTTTTTATATTTCTAGTAATTGTAATGTAATAATGACATCTTCCTCTGCTCATTCTCTCTAAAAATAAAGTTTCCATCTTCAAATTCTTGCTGAAGTAGGCGTGGTTATCTGACAGTTTTAGTAGTTATCACCCTACTTGCAGTTCCTGTGGAAATATCTCAGACTTCCATATCTGTGATCTGTCACAGATAAAGATCAAACCAGGGGGGTTGGATGCATTCTTTACATGCCTTGTCAACCTGTGAAGACTGAGATAAGGTGGCTTCCACAGACACTGAGCTCTGTGATGTATTCTCTGGTCTGATAACACCTTAAAACTCAAAGTACCACCATGGATTTTCTTCAATCTGTCATAATAATACATATCAGAAAGGATCCTGATCTACTGCTATGTGAGACATTGATATAAAAATAAGAATGCAACTCAGTTCAATTTGCCCATAAATATATATATTTAAATAAAATTTATTTAATAATTTTTCTAATGCTGAATTCTCACTCAGAAATGTGTTCAATCTGTTCTATAATAATGCAACGCTGAATATATCGTGACATAACAGCAATACTTGTAAACCATTGGTTTAGGTTTAAATACAATGTCTTTGGACTTCTTTTTTTTAATATTGTCTGGAAAACAAAGACACACAGGGCATGTGCATATACCTTTACAATATTTTTGTAAAGTGCGATTTCGTTCCTTTATGCCTCTGTGTTTTTCATGCTTTTATTTAAAAATATTTTTGCACAAAATGTGAAACGGAAGGTTTGTGCTTGTCAGTTTGCCTAATGAAGAGCTAGCATTTGCAAAATACATATAAATTACCCTTGAAATGTTAGTAAATGTTGGGCTTAAAAGTCAGCAGTCTTTGGCTATCTGTATTAATAGACATGGTTGTGTGCTCTCGGTGGAAAGTGCACAAATAAGTCCATCAGTTTTAAACATTGGGATCAAAGGTGATGGCATCCAACAAAGTCTGTGAAATGAGAAACTTGCTAGTATGGAAATTTTTTAAAAAATATGCACTAATCACTAAATAGTTCATGTCCAAAGTAACTGTCCAATGTCCTGCTTTATCCAGTTTTGTAGACAGGTAGTGTTGAAGAAGTCACAGGCCAAGATCGTATGAAGGTCTGTAGTTTTGTATATGTGACTCAGTGAATCTATTTCTAGTAGAAGGTAACCAGAAGTAGATGGTCATTAGCTTCAGTTGATGTAACTTCAAAAACTTCTGCAGAGTTACTCTTTTAGATGAGGAGAGGAGAGGGAAAGGAGAGGGAAAGGAGAGGGAAAGGAGAGGGAAAGGAGAGGGAAGGGAAGGGAAGGGAAAGGAGAGGGAA
>VXBL01001264.1:578113-645212 GCA_013400195.1 Aramus guarauna
GAAAGAAAGAAAGAAAGAAAGAAAGAAAGAAAGAAAGAAAGAAAGAAAGAAAGAAAGAAAGAAAGAAAGAAAGAAAGAATCTCACCAGTGTGAGTTCACTTTACTAACATTAAACTCAGCTGGCACAAATTACATTAGATCATCAATGCTGCAACATGAACACAGACTATCAAACTTATCTTTTGGCCTATTCCAAGGGGACCCATGGCATCGGCAGCCTTTTCTAAAACTATCCAGGTAGTCAGAGTTCTTGTTTTCCCTGTAACTTTTCATGTGTCAAGAGCGTGCCATATGTAATTTGTGGAAAATACTGAAAATTGGATGAAGTCTAATAATAATAGTGATTCTTGTCAGCTCTCATTTGACTTCTATTTGAGGCCAGCAGAAAATACATTTCTAACTAGTTGTTCTCACAGCAAGATACCTGTGAGAGTATGTGCTGTTTTGATAGTATAGTAATACCACTGTCTTTTCTGTGTAGCTGATTTCCATGTAAAAAGGCCTTATTTTTCCCTGTTTCTCTTTTCATCTTGTTCATTAATAAATGAGGTTTTAGCTTTCTTACTGGCTAAGCTGCTGAAGCATATTTTATAATTTTTCTCGAAATTTCTGTGTGAAAACACCTTAATGTGCTTACTCTTTGTTTTTCATCTTATTTGGGAATATAATTCCATGTAGCAGAGATTTGCTCCAATAGTCAATGTGGCACAGGAATGACAGACCCATTATCAAAACAAAAAGCCTGTTCATACACTGAAAGTCCTAATATTGTCTGTGGATTTAGTTTTCCAAACTGACATCATAAGATATTACCAGGCAGATATACATATCTGTTGTATGGGGTGGAAGAAGAATTTGTAGTTAGTATTTGTCCTAATATCTATTGTTCTCTGAAGAATCTTAAGTGAAAAGCTGAGGATTTTTTTTTTCTTTTTCTTTTTTTGTAGCGTGTGTTCGTGTATGTGAAATGAAAACTCCAAAGCTTTTGGAGTTCAGTGTAGGAAAAAGTAAAATAGAATTTAGATATCTGCTCTTAGGAACGCAGTTCTTAAGGACATCCTGTCCCAGGTAAAAAAACCATAGGTTTTTTTATAGTGCAAATACATTATTGTCTAGTTCCTTTTCTGATAGAGATGCAGATGTGTTTTAACAGGGGTGTTTTAATTAACTTATAGCGTGTGCAATCGATTGAGATAATAATATTAGTTTCAAAATTAAAATATTATAGAAATTGCATCTTTCCCAGGATGCACAAGCTTAACCATATTATCCTTGACAATCATGTCCACTTGCAGCTTTTCCAATGTGGATCCATTTATCTAATGTGACAGCTATAGTGTCCATTGTGTTAATAGATGTACAGCTGCTTTCTGGAACCATAGCATGTAAAAGGTCTTATCCTCAAAGGGCAATGCTGCTGCTGTTTCTGCTTTTTGTGCTTGCAGGAGAAGACATGACTGATGACTCAGAATTAATTGTAACCCAGTGAGCTGTCAGTGACAGATACCCGTTACACATGCTAGTACTAGTTCAGGAGGCAATGTTCTAATGTACTATTCCCCCTACAGCATCCCTAAATTGAGAGCATCCTTCCTTGCCCTCCTCCCACCCCCATGCTAATACAGGATATCCTTAGAATCTTTATGAGAATTCTTTTTTTTTTTTTTCCGGCATATATTAAGCCTTGCTTTATTGAGCAGAAATATGATCTTCTTAATTGCATTTCCTCAAAATCACATAAATAAAAGTAAAGATTGACATAATGATGTCACTGTGAACACTGGTTGGTTTAGAGTTTGATCATTTAAAGAGTTTCCAATTTTTTTTTATTTTTTTTTCAAAACAGTGTTAATTTGACTACCTTTAAAACCCTAGGATACAAAACTTCCTAGTGGACAGCTGGTCATTTGCTGCTAAAACTGTGGATTTTGAAATATGTTTTTCTTCCTCTTCTATATACAATTAAAACCAAAGTATTCAAATCCTGAGATTAGTTATATTATAGAGTGAGGGCTGCATCACCCCAGACAAAAGATTTCTACCTTTACACAAGAGCAGTGGCCTGCTTGATTTCCAAGGTTATATGCCGTACTAAAGAATGCTAATGGAACAGAATACTAAAGTGGGTTTTATCACATCTTTCTGTTTTCCTGAAGATCACTGGAAAGTTTCCTGCTTCCTGGTGCTGCATAACTCTGCGTATCTGCTGTAGTGACTGACTGTGATGAAAGCATAAACCCAAAGCACTTCTGTAACACAGTAATTATCAGCTTCAACAATAAGATGCAGGATCAAGAATAACTGACAAGATACCACATGTATCAGTTTACTCAATCCAATTAATAAACCTTAGTTGATGGAATAATTCCATAACTCATTAAATACTACAAACATAATTTATGTTAACATTATAAATACAATTGCAAACATAGCAGTCAATATTTTCATTATTTTATGCCATTTATATAAGACAATAATAAGATTCTTTTTATAAGCAGCCTCCAGATAATGTACATTCCTCAGATGGGAAATATTCCCAATTGTTTTTTCTCACATTTAAAAATGTAATTTATAGTTAAAATAAAGTCCCAGAAACTTTATTACTCTGTTCACATTACCGAAGCCAGATGAGTTTCATAGAATGTAAATCAGGGCAAATTTATTATTCTAATTAAACTTGTTAAATTTCAGCAACAGCTGTTTCTACGTTTTAGTAGTTCATATACATTATTGATCAACACATGCTTTTTCTAATGTAAAACTTCTGAGAATGTAGAGAAGTTATGCTGGTTATCGTTATAATTGGTACAGTGCTTCTGCAATGCTCCTTCAATCGAGTGCGCTTGTAATGTACATTTTCTGTCTTGCTAGGAGGAGCTCATCACCAAAATCAAACTAAAAAAATAAATTGAAGATCACTGAAGCCTTCAAATTACTAAAGATCACATGAAATATAATTCTATTACAACTAAATTCTTTCTACGGGAATTTCTTTGCATGCTGTAATACAAATAAGCTCTTGTTATAAAATGTGCCAGAGCAACAGATACGGCAGTTCACAGTCAGTGCAGTATCTTTTTCTCGGTAAGATCTGTTTCATCAGGTTCTTGTATCCTAAATACTTAATGGCAGCTAAAATGTCAAGTAATGAATATCTGAAGTGGGGTTTCTAAATAGTTATGAACATAATGCAAGATCTACCTTTTTCTTACTGGTAGGTTAACTTTGGGCATTTAAGTTTGAAATTCTGAATTCCATGTCTCTCTCCTGTCAAGGAGTGTAATGACTGAGTTGTCAAATGGATTAATCTGTCTTACGTCTTCTAACACATGTCCTAAGTTTATCTAGTCATCTATAGTCAATGATTGAGTGCAGACACCTCAAAAAGGCTTTTTACTGTTATTTTACAATCATATATATTTTTTAGGATGGCATGAATTCACTAGAGCTGCCTTTCCTTCTCCATTAACTACGAATGTGTTTAGAAATCTATCCTAGATACAACACTAATTTTCAGTAGGTATCTACAAAATTATTACATTTTTAATGAATCCTTTCTCAGGATTATTTTCCACAGACTTTCTGGTAAGAAATATGTAATAAATATAGCAAACTGTGGTTTACTAACGTTTAGCCATTTGGGTGAAAAATGTTTCTGAACATTAGCTTAGTTGTCTACTGGTAGCACACCTGGCTATTTTCTTTTATGTTTTATTATGTACAGCAGTTTTCATCTCTTCTCCCCACTTGCTTTTCCATGCATCTGAGATATTAATTTGCATAATTGTAGACTGAGAACTGATTTCTTCAGTCTCAGACAATTAATTCAGGAGGATGGGGGATAAAACTGAAAATGTTGAAAATTTATTAGTATTTTACCAGACTCCCAGGTTGAATAAGGTAATACTCTGATTTAGACTAGATTAAACCATAACACTCAGCTTTCCTGTTAGGTCAAATTTGCTGTCAAGATGATCACAGATAGATAAGTCTTAATAGGAAAAGGAGGATTTACCTTTTAAGGGGATATTAGGAAGACAAAACTTAAAATAAAATATTTGATAGTCTTGTGTTTAGTGTCTTTAGTTAAAGCTTTGTCAGCCTTTAAAATGTTCAATTTAAAAAAAAAAAAAAAAAATCCAACAAAACCCAGGAAGAATTTATAGCAGAAAGACTACAGTTTCATGAAATAAAACGAAGGAATATCACTACATAAACAAAAGAAAAAGTGATATTACCTCAAAAGATGACTGAAAAGGTAGGATTTGATGCAGGTCTTTCTTCATTCACTATCTCTGCAAAACAAAAACAACCCTCAACCAGAGAGGCTGTTTGTTCTCCTTGTTTAAAGTTGCTTGGGACCATCAAGCAGTCATTTCCTCCCCAGTCAGTGGGCAGACTCTAATTGATAAAATTTTCACCCTGAAGAAAAGCACAGTTCTCTGCAGCCTAAGTGGCAAGAGAGATATTATAGGTGATTATATTTATGCTTCCTTTTGATATATTACAGTGTAATTTACTGATTTCTATGAAATTTTAGTACTGTGAAATTGAGCAGAAGGAACCAAATGATTGTCTGGTATAACAACAACTTACATTCTGAAATCAATACCAACATTGTTACCTTAGGAGTTAAAAACAAGTAAATACCTAACCATTCCAGCTATTTATACGGGTAGCATGGTATGAAGACCTAGGATGAAGATGCAGTATGAATTGCTTTTTTTTTTTTTTTCCCCGTTCCTAGTTTAGCCTGAGAGATAGATGGAAACCTTATCTATCTCCATTATCTTGGTTCTACGGGTAAGCTAGCAAGATGGGTTATCCTGTGATGCAAGTAAGACCCTTGAATAAGGACTGCCATGGGGACTGCACAAGCAAGTTTAGTTTAGATGTAGCCAAGGAAAAACCCAACTCTATTTCTCTTAGCAAATTGCAGGGATCTACTGCAAAATTTGTACATAACAGGGAGTTGAGCTGAGATTATCTGGGAGAAGCAAGGGTGGCTTTTACTAAGAAAGTAGAATGATTTTATCTCAGAATCATATTCTTTTGTAAGCTTGAGTTAAACACGAAGGAAGAAGGTGTGTGTAAGTGATGACTGAGGTGAGTAGTACGCAGCCCCGTTTGAGGCGCTTTGTGGCCTTCCTGTGAGATACACTACAACCGCACGCTTTCAAAGAAGGTCACAGTCCAGAAGTATATTTTCATTCTTCTTTACAATTTGGAAAGAAGAAGGTAAAATGTAGATTTTCGGGGGCTTTCTTTAAGTCAACCAGAACCAAATATATATATAATAAACCATTGTTTATTTATGAAACAAACTAATACAGCAACCATATGTTAACTCAAAGACCTTGCCAATTATTTTTGTGGAGCAAATACAAACATAGATATTTTTTGTGTAAGTTTCCTGTTGTATTTTAGTTTAAAAAGAATCTCCTCATCTCAGATCACACTCTTGCTGCATTAAAAGCACTGTTTGTGCTTCCAGTGTAGGAATTTAAGAGAAAAATGTGGTTTATCTTATAAGAAAAGAAGGGTTTAAACTGTAGTTTGCTAAAACTTTATTTTAAAGCATGATGGTGCCCAGCACATCTTTTCTCTTCCCTTCTGAAACTGTTATTTGTCTGGTTTTTGTGACTTGACTTCTATTCGTAGTCTTGATCTCATAAAAAAATTCTATCCATATTTTCATACATGAACCAGGAGTCTTTCCTTTGAGAGGAACAAACTTTATCAAACAGACATCTTCCACAGAGGACCTCCAGTGAAGCATAATTTTTTTCTTGTGTCCTTACAATATTTTCTTGAACTTGTGCACGAACAATATCTTCTTCATCATCATAATTTTATAGCCTCTTTAGAGCATTGGTCTACTGTTTACACTTGATTTTATTTTAATATGTTTCTTCTCCAACATCTTTGTTCATGAGTGGGGTTTAAGTTACAGTAAAGTGTGCCGTGTATAGATTCTTCTGTTCATTTTCCATAAAGGTAAATTGTTTTTTCAAGTTTATCTTTTAAGCCTCCATATCAACAAACTTACCATAAGCAAAATATTCCCAGAATGTTTTCTTTGTCTTTGCTTTTCCTTCATAATATTCCTTTGTCATCTTAACAAAAAGTATGGTCTAACAGTTCAGAAAGGAAAGGGAAAGAATTTTTGTGGATTCAAATCTCCATATCTGAAATAAAAGATCTCAATGACAATTGAAGATGTGTCATGCTTGAATATGTATTCTGATATGCAAACATATGGCCCTTTCTGTAAAGCTTAATTTAACTTGCTGTGAATCTGATAGTTTTGTGACTTCTGCCTGTCTAGAAAATCAAGGACAGAAATCAAGGCTCTTAACTTGCAGCTACATTGAGTGGAAAAGAGAGAATTTTGTTTAAAGTACCTGATTTGTAAACTCGGAAGCCAGCTTGGTTAAAATTCAGCAGGTTCTATTTGTAACAACCCAGTGTAGAAATGTTTTTTTAATTATAGCTTGTTTTATAACAATGGATAGGATCTGTAGCCAAATCTGTCCCTGTGAGACATTCAGCAAGGGAACAATAGTATAATTATTTCTTGGATCCCTGATTAGCAAAAACAATACAATAGTTGTACAAAGCCTGAAAGTCTGATTTTCAGAATAAAACAATCTCACCATGCAAAAGCTCCTCTCAGTACTGATTTCTGTAACTTGCTATTTGATTCAAGCACATAATTGCAAGTAAAATGCATTTTAGAAGCTAGTATACAATGGAAAGCACCGAACAGTTTTGAAAACTAGTGTTTATACTTCCTGCATTAAAGTTCTGTTTCCAGCACAGCTTGTAACTCATCCGGCATAGGACATTTCAAACACTCGATATCACATGGCGTAGTCTTTCCTCTACTTCAGAATTTCAGCACTCAGGTCAACAAAATAACTTACACTATTTACAGCCCACTTTCTGCCTGTGTATGAGGGTTTCTGGGAAAATAAGGCAGCAGCAAAAGGTTTAGTCTCCCAAACAGTGCCCAGACCTCACTGGTATTGGCCCACCGTTTCTAGAAATCCATGCTGAGGTACAATTCCTACCAATTCTTTTGCTTAAGTAAGGATTTCAAGATAGTATATTTAATGCTCTATGCCACTTTTCAAAGCAACAGATTTGAATGGAATGAAATTACTAATTCTGGTATCAGAATACATTTTACACAGCTAGGATTTCAGAAATGAAGTACTTGAGTACAATTAGGTTTTCAGCGAGGGAAAATTATGAAACTGCTCCAGATATTTCTACATTTTCTTATATTTTCAATTAGAATTTGTAGAATTGACAGAATCACAGACTCACAGAAGGGTTGAGGTTGCAAAGGACCTCTGGAGACCTTCTGGTCCAACCCCCCCAATCAAGTAGAAAAGTGTTTCCTGATGTTCAGAACCTTCTGTGTTAGGGTTGTGCCCACTGTTACCTGTCCTGTCACTGGGCACCACTGAATTCCTCATATCAAGGCAATAGAAGTGAGGAAAATAGGACAGAAGAATATGAGGAAGGGAAAATTATAAGCTGTGACTAAAATATATTTTTTAAATGTTTTCAGGATCTCAGAAAAAATATTGTAATGAAGAAAAATGCAAAATCCTATGTCAAGCACAGGTTCTACTCTTCTGTGCTTGAACAGTAAGATTAGGAATATCCCCAACCTCTACCATTCATTCCTCCCCTCCACCCAAGAGATCTTGTTGATATTTTTATTGGCATTTTCCAGTACCACAGCTATTACTTATATCCAGTAATTCCACAAATTACAATTGTTAGAAAGTACTAGGTATGTATTTGGTTTTGTTGCAGCGGGAAAGAAGCGGGTAGACCAGTTTCATGTGTGGTTGATTTGATATAATTTTGGTTGTTACTATGATTAAGAAAAGTATTGGCTGGCTGACCACCTGGTCTGAAAACACACACACAAAAGGTTTTCCTATTACGCTTGAACTGTCCTTTTATCAGCATCAGAGGTTGCTATCCTTTATCGCCATTTAAGGTACAGAATTAATTCTTCTCTGTATCTCTTGTGGGTGTGAAGCCATGCTTCACCTGGATGAGCTTTATAGAATCTGCTGCAATAGGTGATTAAAAGCAGAATGATTCCATGTATCTGATATCAATTGTTTTCCTCATTTTTAAACTCAGCCCAGGTTCAAAAACCTATTGAGTCAAATTGTTCTGAATTATTCATTGAAATTTCTTTGACATAGGTTAAAATCATATTGTTTTGACAGAATTTTCCTTTCAGTGTTGGGTTTCACATAACAATGATGTGATATTTCCTGATTAAAAATAAAGACTGGATGTTTTTCAGGATCTGAAGAAAACCTCTCAAATGATGGTTTATGATTGAATATGTCACAGATTTTAGATTTGAATCTTGGCCAAGTGTTGTGGCCCTGAACCATAACCCTACCTCATGCTGTATATAATCCTGCATATGTTGTAGCATAATTGAAATTGTAATTACTTGTTATCATTAGTCCCAGTGTTGTACCAACTATAAACCTCATTACTCAGAATAACTTGATTCTGTCTTTAGGTAAAGAGAATTCAAAGCTGCATTTGGTTGCACAAGGGAGAGGATAAATACAAACATAGTCTAAGCATGTTGTAGGATTTTCTTCTTAAGGAAGAGCCCCTGATAATATAGTAGAGAGAAGAAATTCAATGTACGAGTGAGGGGTTCAGCACTGGAGCAGGACCCTGGGTCACAGCCCGGGTGCCTGTGGCAGCTGCTGGGGGTGAGTGTCTGTACCCACCCCAAACCAGTGTGCGTGGGGTGTGTGGACTTGCTGCCAAACTCNCGTAGCCACAGCCGTGTGTCCTGCACGTCCCTGTCTGTGTGTCTGGGCTACACACTCAGTCTGAGCACTGCAGCAGCTTTGCCAGCGGGCACAGGGGACAGCAGCAGCCGTCCCTCAGCCAGAGCAGAGACCCCGGGTCCCCAGTGCCCAGCTGGGCTCCAGCAGCCGGGCAGGAGGGTCCCGGGCTGGGGCGGCGGGAGCAGGCAGCCACGTATCCCATCGCTTCACGCCCTCACAAGCTCCCAGAAGGCTGAGTGACAGTCTTCCCTTGCAATTAATATAATATGCCTAATTTTGCTTTGAGTTTCTCTTTGTAGAAGGTTTTTTCCCCTCATTGTTTCGATGGCACGGCTTAGTCTAAAGTTTCTTGACGGACTGCATGCTGTCTGTTCATCTGCTCTGGAACTGATCATTGTTTACGTGACCTTTTTAGATTTTTTTTATAATCCTTTATGATTTGTGGGGTCCTCAGTGAGAGGCTCAGAAAGCCAAGCCGATATATTTTTTTCTTATCGTTTAAAGTATGGATTAAAAACCGTGCAGCAGTATCAACTAAGAAGTTGCCAGTATTCGCGTTAGGCCTGTGCCATTTTACAGGCTAACTGGTGCCTGTCAGTATAGAGTCAGAGCAGATTTTGGCTAGCATGAGGAGCTTCTTGTGACTTAAGATTAGTATTTTTGCTATATAACGCATGAAACCAGACATTTTTTGTAATAATGTGGTTTTCTGTATGTTTGGGTGGTTAATTCATTACAGTGATTTAATTATTTTGCAGAATATTTAATTTAGATTTCCACCCCCCCACCCCCCCTTACTTTAAGGATTTATTTTCTCATTCATTCATATTTTCTCATAGAGTCTTATGGTTTAAAAAAAAAAAAGTCATCTCCTTTTTCTGTGCTGCTTACTGATTTTACTAGTGACATAAATATTTACTTTGGAAAAACAGATCTCTAAATTTGTGTTACTGAAAATAAATGTAGGAAGATAAAATTTTAAGCTGCGTAGTTTAGGTATTTCTATTTTGCTTATATTCAAGGGAAAGAGCCTGCTAGCAATTGCAAAAAAATTGTTCAGTCCCAGTTTCAGAAGGCAAAAGTTGTAAGAAAAAGTAACAAAGTATGAGGTAAAAGTTTGCTTAGTGATAGTATACAGAGTTAGGTCCTCTGTTGATGTAAGCAAATACAACCCAATGACTCAGAGGATCTCTTTGGTTTTGCTACAGCTGGATTCTAATCCTAAAGCTAGAAAAAGAACTTAAAAGCAAAATGCTAATTATGAAATCACAGCCAAGAGCAAATAGTATTACATTTATTTCTATACTGAATTACACAGTAATCCAAAATTGACTTAATCAACTATCTCTGTCCACCCAAGGGAGATGAATAAAAAGAAACCTGGTAGAGGATATTGATCATCATGTAAAATGGTAGCAATTACCATTAACAAATAGTTTTTAATAAACAAACATACAGTTAGTACTCTTAACTTGAGATTTTTCTCATTAAAAAAAAGAAAAAAAAAGGTGAAAAAAGAGAGTCAGGGCCTGATGCTTTTTCCATTAACTTCAGGAAGACTTACTTGGATTTGGGATGGATACAACATACCCGATTTTAACTACTTAAAAATCAGTAACTAGTGGAAGATACCTGAAGTATTATCTTCCTGATGTTCCTTTCCCTACTAACTGTAGAAATCTTGAATGATTAGCTTAAACATAACCCATAACTTTCAGGTAGCTAATAGTGATAAGAAAGTCACCACTAAACTAAACGGTTATCAAGCTTAATGCAAACTTTGTGAATCTCTCCTGTACTCTAAACCAATCTAGCTAACCAGATCACTCAGACTCCCTACTGCTGAAACTCATTTATGTGGGAAGATGTGCTTAACTTAATTTAACAACTCTCTTGAGATGCTCTTGAACTAGTTGTTTCCGATGCTTCAAAGATGCAGTATTTTGATCCATGAAGACCTGTAATATGCCTTTCATGAATCCCACAGTCGCGGTTGCTAAACAATTTGCAGCAGTGCTGTCGGCTCTGGAGCTCATGGGGAATCACCGTATCATTCTGTGGCCACAATTCACAGTCAGGTTATTTCTCCAGATGAGAGAGGTTCAAAATCAATAATAGTTAACTAAACCAACTGTACACTGTAGATTGTTTTGGGTTCTGTTTGTTTGGGGGCTTTTTTTGTTTTTCTTTTGAGATGGCTGTGGTGCTTTTTCTTAAAACTTCAGGAAAATTTGTAATTCTGACTGTCATTCACTGTGTTGTTCTGAACAAAGTACGTGCTGTTTATTTTTATTTGTCTTACCAGAGTGATAATTGCTTATTCCATCGTTGCATTCTGTCATTCTTTGCTGACCACCATGATTTCACAGATATGTTATTAATCCTAAATATTTGTGTTAGTTAGAGAATTGATATCAGTTAGATATCCTTATGGATACATATTTATTTATCCTTCTATTCCTGGAAAATGACAACCACTTTTGTTGGTTTATTTAACTTGATGGACTTTTTATTCTAGTATGAACAGTGATAATACAGGTTTTTACCTCAGAAATATATACTTATTACACTTTCTGATATAATTTGCTTTTCATAACATAGTTTGCGATGGTTTCTGCTTCTTAAAGAGAGTTTTTATAGATCATTCTTGTAACGTTATGAGAAATTTACCTAACTATCTACCAATCACTTTCTTATGAGAAGCTTATTTCAGAGATGAGCATGTGCAGACCTTAGAAATTTGGCTCTCCTGCCTGCCATCTTCCCTGGGTTGCTCTAAAAGCACGCAAAAAGAAAAAAACAAACCCAACAATAAGCAAACAAAATAATAACAATTGCCTCATAAACATTGCCAGGAATATATTTGTATGTTAAAAGTTAAGAAAAAAAAAAAAAAAAGAAAAAAAAAGAGTCAAGAGAACAGAAAAGAAGAGCACTAATCAGCGTGTCCTGTGCTCTTCTTTGTAGTCCCAGCGCCGTGTTACATTTCACCTCCCCGATGGCTCCCAGGAAAGCTGCAGTGACAGTGGTCTGGGAGACCACGAGCCGGTGGGTGGTGGAACCCTGATCTCACACCCTCTCCCTCTGGTTCAGCCGCAGGACGAATTCTACGACCAGGCTTCACCGGACAAGAGGACTGAAGCTGATGGCAACTCCGACCCCAACTCGGGTGAGTCACTGTCAGTGCTCTGCTTATCCGAGTTGCTTTGGTAACTTGGTTACTTTCTTTTTCATCCTCTTGAGTTTTGCAGTGGTAGAGATCTTTTTAAGCACATGCATGAATATTTGGTCATGTAGCTCATAACGCTTGGCAGGAAATGATGTAGTTTGCCTGAAGTGCCTCATGTTGTAATTTGACTGTAGAAACAAAAATATATCCACTGAGAAAAAACAGTTCCTTACAAATTGCACGGTAAGTGAGAAGTGAGAACAGCTGGCAAGAGGGAAGTCCTACAAGGTAGCAAGCTTTTCTTGATGTTTGTGGTGATGTTGCTATTTAGCATTGGGCTTTGTTTTAGGAAAGTCATTCTAAATACAAATTTAAAGAGCAAGGACATGGAGGTTACACTATGTGTTAGACTAACATAGAAAACAGTAGATCAGTGAAGCACTGAAAAATTTAAAGAATCCAAATTTCTAAAACACATCTACAGTTGCCCCTTCTAACAGCAAAAACCACAGTGTTTCTTTGTTATGTTGGAATAGCATGATCTGCTTTTTGAAACTGTTGCATATGTGTTTTCCTATAGATATTAAGTACATGCAGTTTGCCTGGTTCTGGAATTTCTACCTTTCTTCTTTCCTTCTCTATAATACATTTACATTATTGCAGTGTTTTTGTGACAGTCAGTACTAAAAAAATGAAGCAAGGTCTTAACCAGTACTGTGACTAGTATTTTGTCATTGGAACGCGGAGACCTGGACATACTGAAAACTGGGAGGGGGCAGTAACGCTGCCCTCAAACCTCTGGTTTTCTGTCTAGAATGTGGAGACAAAGGTTAAAAGTCTTATCTGTGCTCGTGGAAGGTAATTGGGCTTGAGTTCTCTTGCATCCCAGGAGTATAGAAATAAGAATTCGTTTCTCCCTTTGGCATTTCTCCTTTTTGTATAGATGATTAAATTGTCATTAGGCCTGTACAAACCAGGAGAGAAGGTGGCCTTGGGATCTGATGAACATTGTTAAGGTCCATGTTCTCATTTGGGCGGACCTGGACTTGAATTATGACATTTAAATCATGGCAGATGAGAATGCAAACTGTGGAATATTGACCTTAGAAACATCTTTTCTCTTACTTTTTATGGGAAGACCAAGAGGGTGTGTTAGATGAAACTCTACAAAGAAACAATTTGAAATGCTTTACTGTCTCAGAGTGGTATTCTGGTTCCCTGTTCCCTTTTCTCCTTTTCCTTTCCCTTTTTTGTGGATATGACACCTGAATTTTATTTTCTTTACTAAAACAGCAATGTTGATCTTAAACCCTAAATGTGTGGAAATACAAAGAACTAGAAAAGAATAGCAGCTATGAATGGATTGACTCTGGAGCAAGAATGTATGTCTGCTTAAGCAAGTGAGGAGCTTAAGTGGAATTATCCTGTTAATTCTCTGACCACGTGTGAGACGTGTGAAAGATTTAACAAGATCAGAGAGGAGTTTTAAGGCAGCATTGCGTGTTGGCACTGTCACAGTGGCTTCACTGACTCTGAATTGCACATCTCTTCAAAATGTGGCATAAAAATCCTCCAGGAGAGTTAGTAAAAATGGTAAACCAAGTTATTAAAAATGTGTTTTTAGAAATGTTGTGTCAAGCACATTGTGCAAACATAGTATATTAATCATGACGATCTATTCATCCCTAATACAAAGACTAATAGAAGATCAGTCAGAGTGAATAAGTGTTCTTAAAAGCTGTATGAAAAGTTTTAATATGTCTGTGGTTACACCTGGTTTAGCCTTGGGGATGCTAAATTCATGGAAAATTTATGAAAATCTAATCATCAAGCTGCACTAATGATTAGAGAACTACGGAGGTATAGGTTTTTTGCCTTTTATCAGACTGAATTAGGACAGACATTGAAATAGTGCATTCCGTATCTCATCAAATCTCACAAACTAAGAAGAGAAAGATATGGTTGTTACTGTGACAGAAATCATCCCAAGAAAACCCAAGGTAGGAAGGGAGTGATGCTGCCCATTAGATGGATTTGACTTTTATATGTAGGCATTGTGTCAAAAGTTATTTTGCTACTGGAGGCACACGATTTTGGATGAGATGTGAAATGGAGTTTAAATCAGTTTATGCTTATTGAAGATCCTGTGCAAATTTTCAGAAGAGAAAAATGTTATCTGGCGATTGGGCAAAATTACTTTGTGGGTATTTATATATGTTTATGGTTAAAATAACTGATCTAGTATAATTTCTACATTGTATTCTTTGACACTTCTAAGCTGAATTTCTAGTTATATTGCAGTGAAATGTTAAATAGTTGTATTTAACAGTAGAGGTAGTTTCATTCCAGTGGCTGTTTAAAGGATTGCTGTTTATGAAAATACTTGGGGCATGCTGAAGTAAAAGATATAGCTATAAAGTAAGGAAAAAGTTTTGGTGGAGAGTAGTAGTATTACCATGTACATATAGTGCTGCCAGTTTTGAATGATAAGTGTTGCAGAACAATATTTTACTTTGATTTTGCATGTTTCAACTGAAGAGAAAGAGAAGTGCTTACGGGAATATTTTCTAATGATCTCCAAGGATGAAATCTGCAAAAAAATACAGATTTGTTCCACTGTTTTTTTATGAAAGTTCATTCTAAGTAAAGGTTTGCTTCAGCTCATGGGAATATGATGTTAATCTTGATAGTAAAGTCCTTGCCTCATGGTGAGAGCAATTTTGGTTAATGGCTTTAATGCTCAGTGAATTGTATGGTTTATTATTGTACACTGTGAAGTTATGTGAATAAAAATGTAGCCATTGTTTCTCAATATTACTACGTTGTTATTTTAATTATATTTGAAGAGTGACCAAGGCCCAGGTCTTCAACACCTGAAAAAGGAAAAAAAAATAGAAAAAGAGCTAAAAGTGTTGATAACTTATTATACAAAGTTATGAGAAACCTTATTGCCATATTTTCTTGCAGTCATTAGCTACTGCAGATACACAGGAGCGACAATTACATGATTTAATGAAAGAAACATACACAGTGAGAGTACATTCATCTAGCTAATCTTAAAACAGCAATCTCTCTCACTGGGGGAAGCTGAAATGAAGAGAGATGCCAAACACTAGCATTGTCAGCCGCACACTGTCACTGTGGTTATGAGAGAAAGGCAACGAGATAGAAATACGAAGAAAAAAATAAAATTTAAAAGAACTTTAATAGTGATGCATAGAGTCCAAGTTTGGTTTGTATCATTCAAACCTGTCTTCTTTGTACAGGGTCTTTTTTTTAACCCCTGAGGGTTTCATTTAGTGTGCTAAGATATCTTCCATTTCACCATGGTTAATTGATCAATGTTAATTGATTTTCAGAGGGCTGTGATCTTAACCTGTCGGTTGCAACTTCCTTGTATGTCATCATTGTCTCATTTGCACCCTGACACACTTTGTAAGAATTCTGCCATCAGTGAGCAACAATTGACCATGTTTAAAAACAACATAATGCTACAGAGTGACACCAGTACTGGGGTTTTGTTATGCATTATTAAATGATAATAACAACAAGTAATTCAAATTTACTACAGGAAGTCTCATTATTCAAGAGTCATGGTTATGATGATTTAATTTTGCATACAATATTGATTTGTAAGGCAAGCCTTGTGTATATTACAATATTTTATTACATTTAAATGCAGTGATTAACAACCTCAACCTTGCATTGCTGACCATGACTTTGCCAGAAGCACGAGCCAAGAGAAAGGGAAAGCAGCGTGATATAACCTGGGTACATTGTTTGTCATCATGATGACAAATAAAAGAGAAAGATTATAAATATAGTGTTGAGATGCTATAAAAAACCCCAACACCACCAAACAACAAAACAAAGCCAGGCACATCCAAAAAAAGGGATTTTATAATTTCTTGGAAACAAGTATTTTTGAACAATCTGAACTGTGCTTTGGTATGTGGAATGCTGACTTCACATGTTTTCCAAATGAACACTGTCTTTTGCATTTGGAAGGTATCTATAATACACTTCCTCTAAAAACTACAGGAAGATATTCCAAAGATCAAACAGCTGATTAAAGTTCTTTACCTTTTAGCATATCATAAAAGAATTTAGAAAACATAGTTTCTTTAGGATCTAAAAAAAAGGTCCCTATAAAATTGTATTTACTGGTATGACTTTATAGCCTCTCTTATTACCAAAAATCCCGCTTTTTAATGTTTTTAAAAGTGTGTATCAGGAAGTGCACTTTTAACTCAAACATCTTTATCATCAGTTACATTAAAAGTGTAGAGCTGTCTGATGTATTTTAATGTGAATTAGTTCTTCAGTAATCAGTCAAAAGAAAACTATGTTTTGGTTTGCCAGCAATCAGGTGCAGAATGTTTTTTTTTTCATTACTGTAAGTGTGATTTTCATCGGCATAAAAAAAACCCCAAACCTTATTAGTGAAAAATTCTTTCACTGTGGTGTAGAAAAGGTTGTCAGGGACTTAAATTTAGCATTGAATTGTTAACGTATCTAAGGGTTTCATGCGACAGAGCTGTGCAATAGAACTGTATGAAGGAAAAATGTGCCTCCTAGTGTAAAAAAGGGGAAAAATGCACTTTCATGAAAATGCTTGATAAATCACATTTTGATAGCTGCAAGCTGTGGATGTGATTCATTTTTCTTCAAAGAGATAAAGAGGAATAGCATATATTTAGTGGAGTGTTAGAACTGCTCTGGGGAGACAGCCTACTATATACACTGTGGATGAATCTATGCAATAATTTCAATGGTTTAAAACCAGACAGAAATATAATATTTATGTCTTCTGATATATGTTTATGAAGCTAAGTAAATGCTTGCCTAATTTTTACACCTCATTAATAAGTAGTACCAATGTATGTTACATAACACAAAGTAATGGTTTTATAAAAACAGGGAGCTGTAGAAAAGATTGTAACAAAAGCACTGTTTTGAAGGTCATCCTTTTTACTAGGATAGAATATTCTATTATGTCTTAAGTTATTAATTACAAACTCCAAAGCAATTCCATATTCCTGAAAGTAATGTTACAATGCTGTCTACCAATAATAATGTTGGTGGATAGCTTTTCTCTTTCTAGTACATTAAAAATTGTATGGATAAATGTGGTTGATAAATACCTGAGTTTCCACATTTTAATAAGCTTAATACTATGGTGGTTTAGTCAAATGATGTCAGGGGTATTAAATCATACTATAATTCCAGTAATAAGTAGGAATATCTCTGTGGCAGTGGCTTAATTATGATTAAAGTTCAGAGTAATGGCGAGACCGTCTTGTATTACACTTGGTTGTACGATAGGGTCCCATGTGGAGAAGCTAAGCCTTTCATGCAAAGAGCTTTGGTTTTACAGTGTCACTATCATTACACCCAGTGGGTGATGATGGTTTAACCTTGCGGGCATACCCTCTTCTTAATCCTGCCTTTCATTTTGCTGCCTCAAAAATTTCTTGTCATACTTGGCAATGCCGGAGTCCATAGCTGAACATCCTAAGGTGCAGGAAGAAATGTTACTCTGTTAATGCTTTAGCTCTAGATAAATCACTGTCCATAGTTATTCTTGTGTTTTCATAATATGAGACTCTGTGAACTAAAATAGGAACATTTGCCTTTGAGTCATTTCCTCCATTTCATTAAACACAAGTTCATACCTCACACAGAATCTAACACTGTCACATTTAGCTACAGGCAAGCAGGAGTAAGAAAAACTGGAGTCAAGTTGGTGAATTAGCCTACTGAAGAGCTATAAAATAGTCTGAAGTCTGAATTCAATCTTAGCCCATGCACTTATTTCTTTAAAAGGATAAATAAAATCTGAGAGGCATAAGAGATATTTCTATCTCTTTACATCGCTTTGCTGCCTCATTACAGTGAGGATTTTAAAATTGTCTTGGTTTAGAAAAGTCACTGTGCTACATCTTTTCCTGTTCCGCTCCCTTTTCTCCCGTACACCAAAGCTAATTGGAGTGTAAAGCAGGATGGCACAGCCATTGAATGGGCAGCAACAGGGCAACTTGTCCCATCCCTTCTGTAAGATAAACACCTAACGGTTCTGAACTTTCTAGCTGCTGCTGCCACCCACGACAAGAAATTGCAGGTCCTCAGCGGTGAGCTGAAAAGGCTAGATGGGGCATGGGGAGTATTCAGATTTGTAAGAAAAATTTAGAAGGGTTAGAGGATTAAAGGAAGTCGAAGGGTGCGCATTATGTGAAAGCTGGTGCTTGTGACTGCCATTGCTGCTGATACCTGGGGCAGTTTAAAACCACAGATCCTTTTGCTAGTGGTGCAGGATAAAACAAAAGACTGATTTAAGGATTGCTAAGAGTTATTTTCTCCTATCCATAAGAGTTACCAGCTCACAAGACTTTTCTTCTTATCACAGGAAGCCCAAATCTACTGCAGAGATTCATAGATTTTTTCAGTTTTAAAGCATTATCATTATCTAGTCAAACCTCTGTCATAGCACAATGCATAGAATTTCACACAAGATTTCTTAAATCAAGTCTGTATTTTAAAATAGTCCAGTGATATATTTTGCTTGGTGTTTGCACTGGGCAAGGTTGAGGGGGAAGGGCTGCAGGGGATGCTACTATGAGAAGAGACCAGCGGCTGCCCACATGTTAGAGCCAGTTCCCGCTGGCTCCAAAACAGACCCACTGCAGCCCAAAGCTGTGCATCAGCTGGAACAGAGGAGTAAGAAAAATGTGAGAGAAATAGCCCTGCAGACACCAAGGTCAGTGCAGAAGGAGGGGTGGAGGTGCTCCAAGTGCCGACGCAGAGATTCCCCTGCAGCCCATGGAGAAGACCATGGTGTCCCCTGCAGCCCATGGAGGACCCCATGCTGCAGCAGGTGGGTATGCCCTGAAGGAAGCTGCAGTCTGTGAAGAGCTCATGCAGGAGCAGGCAGGGGGACCCACGCTGGTGCGGTCTGGTCCTGAACACCTGGAGCCCGTGGAAGGGACCCGTGCTGGAGCACTTAGTGAAGGAGTGTATTGCTTGGAAGGGACCCCATGTTGGAACAGGGGAACAGTGTGATGGGGAAAGACCGGCAGAGACAAAGTGTTGTCAACTGACTGCAACTCCCATTCCGTGTCCCTCTGCACCACTCGGCTGGGAAAGGGGGAGGAGGAGTCAGAAGAGTAGGGAATGAAGGAGTGAAGTTGAGACTGGGAAGAAGGAAGAGGTGGGGGAAGGTGTTTTTCATTTTGTTTTTCTTGTTTATCACAATCTTATTTTTAATTGTCTATAATTAAGTTAATATTCCCCACGTTGAGTCAGTTCTGCCCATGATGGTAATTGTGATCTCCCTGTCGTTATGTCAACCCACGAGAATTTTTTATCTTATTTTCTTCCTCTGTCTTGCTGAGGAGGGGGAATGATAGAGCAGTTTGTTGGGCACCTGGCAGCCAGCCAAGGTTAACCCACCAGTGCTAAAGTGGGTATCATGTTCTCAGTCTGAAAGCATTTATCTCGCCTGTGAGCCGGCAGAGCCCCTTGTCAATAGGAAGTCTTTGACTTCCCCAAATGTATAGATATTTGAGGTCCAAGGGACTATTTTGACTAGTACAGCCTCCTGCATAATACAGGTCAGAAATCTTAGCCAATGATTTATAAAAATGTGTGTATATTCTGCTTGCATCTGCACCATATGTTTCAGAATGTTTTCTTAATTTAATGGTCTTCAGTGACAGTGAAGCAGTATTCCAATGCTTACTGACTCTGATTGAATCAACTTTTCACCTTTTACTTGATAAACTGGATGTTTGGTGTCCATAGTTTAGACGTGGTGCTCAAGTCATCTTGGATCTGTAGTAAGTTGGTTAGTTCTTTGTAGTATTTTGAATGTTGCAATATTTTGTTCTTGAGCACTATTTTTTTTCTTTTTTGAATATTGGTCCCATATCTGGCCAGAATACAAAAGAACAGTGCATCATTCAGTCCTTTCTAACACTTTTACAGATAAATAGTATAGTCAACAGTTTCAAGTTTAGTGTTCATAATAAGAAAAATAAAACATAACTCTTCTAAACCAGAGACTTTTTAAAAATCAGTTTTTCTCTTTATCATTGTTTTAACTGGAGTGGGTACTTTTCCATGTTGCATGAGCATGCTATTTAACAGTACTTTTTAGCAGTAGAACAGCAACAGATTTTTCTATTCTTTTTAGTCTTTCCATGGGAATTAAAAGTAAAAAGCACAACTGAATAGATATACCTTGGTTAAATATATTGGAAGGGCTTTATTAGCATTCTAGGTGCTCTATCAGATAACTATATTCGAGACAATGTACCTTTTAAAAGTGTGGTAGTGTGATTATGGCAACAATATTTGAGATTTTTGAAGCCGCTTTTTCTGAAATTCAATGAAAGTTATTATTGCCAGCTATGACTCTTTGTTACATTGATACTTAGATTCATTTTCTGATGTTTCACGTTCTGTTTCTAATGAAGACTTAGCAGTGCAACTCCTATTCACAATGGCAAGCACTTGTTTAAAAGAAAGATTATAGTTGTGGGAATAAAAGTGTTGAGTTTAGCACGGAATTGTTAATTTCAGGATTCAAGTGGTTGCAAATTGTAAGTGGAAATAGAATTGCTGATGGCTTCAATGAGAGGAAAAAGTTCATGCAGGAGGAATAACCCCATTGCACCAGCACAGATTTGGGTCTGACCAACTAGAAAGCAGCTCTGCAATAAAAGAGCTGGTGGACAACAAACCGACCATGAGCCAGAAATGCACCCTTGCAGAAAAGAAGACAACCTCCTGGACTGCATTAGGAAGAGTGTTGCCAGCAGGTTGATGGAGAGGATCTTTCCCCTCTGCTGAGCACTGGCGAGACATTATCTGAAATGCCAAGTCCAACACTGGGGTCCTCAGTACAGAAGGGAGATGGCAATATGGAGCGAGTCCAGCAAAGGGTCACAAAGGCGATTAAGGTATTAGAGCATCTGCCATATGGGGAGATGCTGAGACAATTGGGACTGTTCATCCCAGAGAAGAGAAGGCTTATGGAGGATCTTATTGAAGCGTGCAAATACCTGACAGGGTGGGGGGAAGGAGGGTAGAGACAGAGGCAGACTCTTCACAGAGGTATACCAAGTAAAAGAAGAGGCAATGGGCACAAACTGAAATACAAAATAATTATCTTTAAACATAAGGAAAAAAACCCCACACATTTTCTTACTGTCAGGGCAATAGAACTCTGCACCAGGTTTTCCAGAGAGATTGTGGAGTCTCCATGTTTGGACGTTTTGAAAACTGAACTGGACATGGCTCTAGGTGACCCTGATTTGAGCAGGGAGGTTGGACTAAACAGTCTCCAGAGGTGCCTTCCAACCTCAACCGTTCTGTGATTCTGCAATACTATGAATTAATTAAATTCATCTTGTATAGACTGTGCAATACAGATGTGAAGAAAGAAGGAAAGAAAAATCAGTATTCTGTAAGATAAATGAATTATAAACTTGTAAATTTATGGTAGGATATCTTGTGTAGTGCTGTACACAGTATAGAAACCAAAATAAACATAAAAATGTACAATCCAAGCTAATGGTTTCTAATCCATTTACCTAAACATAACAATGTAGTGCCATTTGTGATGCCACATTTGGACTATACGCCACAGAAGTTATTTTCTGTGGGAAACCAGGCAGGGTAATGAAAAGATATCTCAAATTACACCAAAAGCAACTATAAGGCAACTGTATTGAGACTCAGTATCTACACTAGTTTGCCTAAACACTCTTTGCATAGAAAGATACAGGGCATGAAAGGCTTCATAAGAGTAAGACCAATGGTCTGTCTAGCCCCCTACTTTGTGTGGACAGAAGCTATATATAGAAAGTACTTTAGCTCCGAAGGTGAAGTTGGTGAAGTATATTTCATAGAGAAGTGTCTATATCCCACCACAGGTTATGGATGAAGGCTGTAGTAAGTAGCCAAGAGGTATGTGTTTGTTCCAGACATTAATGATGGAACTCAGCTCCATATTATAGACTCTTGAATTGGATGCTTACACTTAGAGATCTAAAGCTTCTTCCTAAGTGTAAGCTCCCTTCTTAAATTGTTGAGCACTAGAGCTTTTATTTCATCTTAAAGTAGGTACATAAAAAGGTTGGCTAAATTTCACTCTAGAGTCCACTTACCATATTTCTATTGAGTGTAATAGGAGCTCGGAACCAAAAGTCAGATATAGACATTTGGGATGGAATTTAGCTCCAGAATATGGATGTATAGGGCTCAAATAATTTGTTACACATAGGCATCTGGTGCTACTTGAAATACCCTGAGGTTACCTACCTCTTGTTAATTGCACTCCCTTCTTTTACGTTTGACATCCATGTGCAAATATCTTAGGTACCCCAGAATATTTCTAAACTGTCATTGCATGCTAGTGGTTGGGCAGAAGTGAGGTATAGGTTGAAATTAATTTTAAAAAAAGTTAGCACATTTAGGTGACTACTGATATGATTGCAGGTGTTATACACATCACCTCTCTATGTATCTGTAAGTCATTCAGATGTGAGTTAGGTAGTCTGAGCTCCAACTGTAGTCAGCAGAGACCTAGGCAATATCATCACTGAGTCTAGAGACCCATTCAGTTACCAAACGTGTGTCTACTTTAATGTGAGAGGCATAGTTTTCCAGACTACATTGACTAGTTTGCCATTGTGTATAGGGGAAGATTAGACACCTAAATTTAGTTGATTTCAACAAATCCAACCTTTTGTGTGAGATGAATCCCAGCTGTTCTTGTTGCTAGGGGAATACTCTTATCTTCTGGGAGATCTGACAGTCTTTCTTACGTGCCTACACATAACATTTTTCAAAGGAAAAGGGGATTTTTTAATTTTCTGCCTCATTTTTACAGTACTAATTGAATACAAATACCAATTTGCATACTTTCCTCTTCCTCTTCCTCTTTTTTGCTATAACCGACGTTAAAACATCCTTTCTTGTAAAGCACAGTTCTAAAGAAGGATTTCTAATAATGTTGTTGTTCTCTAATCAGCTTTCCTTCCTCCAAACAACCACCAGATACTGGCTTGTAAGTAGTGTAAGTTTCATGTCATTTGGAAAAATAGCATGTCTTGAAGTGAAGATTTTGCATTTTGACTGTCTCTTCAAGAATGTCCGTATGGGACATTTATGGAATCCAGTCACAGGATATTGAGTTCCTTAAAGCAAATAGCTTGATAAGCTTTTGCTTTCCAAGAAGGAAATCTAGTTCTTTGGCAGAAAAAGTGTGTCATCTTAAGAAATACCCTTACATATCAGTGTCTTCAGATTTGACCTATTCTTGTCCAGAGACTAGGTGTTCATTTTGTTTATTATGCTCATTTTATAGCTTTGTCTTTTTGTTTTTCTCAGATTTTGTGTTGGCTTCCTTGTTGTAAATTTAAGGAGAAATCCATGCATATGAAGGGAGGTTCCCTGAATAAGATCTGAAAGTTATCTGTTATGTAGGTAATGAATATTCTCTTTTCTTTCAAATATTTGCCTTCCCAAAGAATGCTTTATGTTTCTGTGCATAAACTCGATCTGTTTGTCTTAAACAAGAGAAGAAGGGGGAGGAAAGATGAATTAAGTGGATTGAAAACAAATAAGGAATGTTATTTACAGTCTAAAACATATAAAAGTAAACCTAGAAATAGGAATAGCAGTTGAATCTTTTCTTAGTCTAAAGCTTTACCCCTTTCATACTGATCCAAGTAAATACATGTTAAAAGAAGAACTAGGGAGAATGAAAATAATAATAGAGTACTTTGTTCACCGTGCACAGATCATCACATTTGTTTTGTCGTTGGTTGCAAGGTGAAGGCATGCCATCCGGAGAGAAGTCATCCAGATGTGGTAACATCATAAGTGACCAAACTTAGGACATATTTACCTTTGACAAGGAAAGGGAAATATGTACAAAACCTTTACCAAGGCCTGAAACCTTTTTTTAGACATCTGCAATCAATTAAATAGATAAATAAATACATAAGTAAGACTTCAACTCTTCAGGAAGGTTAGAAAATTCTGCAGCTTTAGCAAAAAGATTTTCAATATGTAACCCTTGCTGCATTACCATAAATTTTTAACAAAATACTATTCTTTGTTTAGTAACATCTGATTATCTTTGGGAGAAAGTAGAAAAAAATATTTTCTTGCATATACCTAGATCTTATTCATATACCTTAATCAGTGTGGTTATAGCTACATTAGCAAGTAACATACAGCACAACAGGTCTGAGTGTGAAGCAGCTGGTGCTAAGGATACAACATTTACTGCGTAAACTTCTGTGAGGTTTACTCTGGATTTGTGTCGCCCCGTAGACTGAATACCCATTAGTTACTGGAAAATAAATCTGGTTTCGTTTCATCCAAAAGGAATCCCATCCATGTGCTTCAAAAGAGCTTCACAACACAAACCCAAGTGTTTCAAGTGGCGATGACTAGGAGATTTGTGTCAGAAGTACACTCCTGAAAGTTAATGTAGGCATACTGTTTAACAACATATATTTCTTTGTCCATTGGCCAACTCACCTATCATTTTAAAGAAATTTACATTGCTGAACTATCATCCAAATACTGCATGCTTAAATATTCCCAGCATATTTATGGCAGTTTTAAAAGTTCTTCACCCTGAAAAACCCACAAAAATGTCATTTTCAAGATAAAACTTGAAATTAAATTCTATGTGCCTACCATGTAGGAGAAGGATTCTTTTTGCTTTCTTGGTGGTATGCCCAATTACTCTTTTAGATTAGATCTGTGTTGTCTTCAAGATCTAAAGTGTTTAAGTTCATTGAGAAAGATTGAATAACTTCTTTCTTTTACTATATCCTTACTGAACAGTATTGAAGTATTTCATTGCATAGCTGCAGTTATGGAAAAATGTCATGGAGATAGCCATTGAAGACATACTTTTAAATTAAATGAAAGAATCAGTTATAAATGATTCATCCATCTAAAATAACTGGAAAAAAATTGAAAACCTTCTCAACTTTTTAATCATTGTATAGTTTTTAATCCAAAAAACTCCTGTTGTGCCTGTTTATATGTGACTGACATTACAGTGTGATAAAATAACTGACCAGTTTTGATGTTTAGCTTTTACTGAATAGTAACAAATGTTTTTCTATTAAAGAGCAGTGGTCAATTACTGAATTTAAGGGAAAGCAATTTATTAGTCAAAACACATAAGTTGTTGCAATTTAAGACTTACTTAAAATACCTAAGCACATATTTCAATATTGCCAAAGACTTATAGTGTAATGCAGCAAAGGCATACCAAATAGATTTTATTCTCAGTAGAGAAGCCAATACAATTTAGGTGGTGGGGGGTTTTTTTAAGCATATTAGTTTTGAAAAAATGTAACAAAAGAGGCTGGTTTTAATTAGTAGTGTTATTGCAAGGCCCTTGAAACCCAGCCACTTACTAGTTGTTGTGAGTGTGAATGTGATCTGGCAAGCACAGCATAGTCATTAACTAATGGATTGTAGCTACAGTCTTTCAATAAAAATGTGTAGGTGGTTAGTAGTACTGTAGTGTTACCAGCAATTTTAAAGTCATTTGTAGGTTAGCTTGTGAAATTAAAAGTGTAATCAAAAATTTCCTTGCACTGCTGCCTTTTTCAGCTGATTTAACTGCAGATTCCTTGGATCATTCAGAAGACGAACCAAATGACTCAAAAATAATCATCCACACTACAGTGGCTTAGTTGTTTGGATGATAGTTTCACAGTTCTTTTCATGAGAAATGAAAGGAATAGTGTGAGGTAATTGCTTGGTGCCATTACTCCAGGTCTATTTCTTTTTTATACTATACGTACATGTCCTTTATTATTGCTTCATTATGAATGGAAATCATATATTTTCAGTTGTAAGTAGGCGGTCAGTAATATAAAGCTCTACATGCATGAGCAACTACACTGTTTGGATACATATTAATGATACTTTTTGCAGAACAGTGAAAATATTTAACATGTTATAGATGAACATAGGTCGCTGTGCCAGCTGTGACAGATAAATATATGCACATCTGTGCATACTGGCATGCATAGATATAACACGTTCAGCTAGGGTACAGCGAAGTTCAGATAATCTAGATTTTTACTAATGATACAGACCTTTGGCTACTCAATTTACCTTCAGCATTTAAAGAGATAGCCTGACTGATCTTAAAGATGGACATAGTTGAAAATAACCTGATACATCAGTGGTTATGCTCTGTCAATACTCTCTGCAGTCTAATCAGACTCTTAGGGTCACATTTTCTAGAAATTCTACCGAGAATTCTATGCTCACATTTCTGAATAGATGGGTTGCTGGGTTCAGCAAAGGGTGGCTGTCCAGTTCATCTCTGGGATACCTAACAAAAATAGTCTCTCTAACCCTAATTATGCATTATACACATTTAAAACTCCTAGCCTATAATATGAGCCATGCATCCCAACAGATCAAAATACTTTGGTATTAAAAATATGTGTTAATACTCACTTTCTATCCTGAAAGTCAGATAAGCACTTTTGAGCTACTGTGGTGGGTTGACCCTGGCTGGAGGCAAAGGTGGCCCCCAAAGCTGCTCTGTCACTGCCCTTCTCAGCTGGACAGGGGAGAGAAAATAAAACAAAATGCTCCCGGGTTGAGATAAGGACAAGGAGAGATCACTCACCAGTTACTGTCATGGGCAACACAGACTCGACTGGGGGAAATTAGTTTAATTTATTACCAATCAAATCAGAGTCGAGTAATGAGAAGTAAAATCAAATCTTAAAACATCTCCTCCCACACCCCCCTTCTTTCCAGGATTAACTTCACTCCTGATTTCTCTCCCTCCTCCCCTCCAGCAGCACAGGGGGACAGGGAATGGGGGTTGTGGTCAGTTCATCACACGTTGTCTCTGCCGCTCCTCTCTCCTCAGGAGAAGGACTCCTCACACTCTNAGCCTTGACCAGCGGTTGGTCCATCTTGGAGCCTGCTGGCATTGGTTCTGTTGGACATGGTGGAAGTTTCTAGCAGGTACTCATAGAAGCCACTCCTGTAGCCCCCCTGCCCCCCCCAAAACCTTGCCATGCAAACCGAATACAGCTACTCTCTGTGTAAATGATTGAAGAGGTTATGTCAAATAGGGAAATAGGATGAAAAAAACAACTTTAGAGACACTTGTGAGTTTATTCATGTTGTTTTGCAAACAATGAGAACTTTATTATGAAAGAGTTTTGTTTGGAAAGAAATATAGTTAAGGGAAAAATAATGAAGAATCCTAGAATGGCCAAATAGTAAATTGCATGCTTTATTCACTTTTAGGCTTAAGGGTGATCAGCTGATTCCACAAGAACAAACATGAATAAATAAAAAGAAAAATCTTTATAAAAACACAATAAAAGTTAGAGAAACATTTAAGAAATAACAATTTGATCCTTTGGATGATACCTTAGTACAGAAGAGACTCATGGGTCACAGTCTTTCATTTTTGGAGGAACATTTTCTGTGACCTTTTATAAGTCTCTATCTCTTGGTTGCTTGTTTGAATAAAAGTATATTCTACTATTATAATTTATTTCAACTGCTGTGCATCTTCACATAGTAAAAGAATAAATCCTGGAAGCACTGTATGTTGATGTTTGTCTACATCTCCTGTCTTTCATTTCAAAATCAGTATGTTTGTGTTGGTGATAAGATAGAGTGGGCAGGTCCAGAAGTGACTGTTGATATTGCCCAATCTGTTGCTCAAGTGCAGGGAAAGGAAGAGAAATTAGACTGGTGTTACTGGAGAGGCAGAGAAAGGAATGACTTGGAAGGTGTCATGTAAACTACCAGCTGGATGGATCATGCACAACAGCATAGGCATGGTGTATGAAAAATGGAGTGCTGAGGAACTGACATCGGTATAGGCAATTCTTCCATGTACATGAAAACATTTTAGAACAGCTCTGTGCTGCTCAAAAGTAAGAAAACTGTTTTATTTATGGCTCAAAAATGTCCATGAATCATTCTGTCAACTGACCAAACTTGAAGGGAAGAATGCTTGTCCTCAGAAGACTGAAATTCCAGAGCAAACTGGAAAACAAGCCAAATTGAGAGAGAGAGCTCTTTGCTGAGGGAAAAGATGAATGTCATATTGCTTAATTCAGCCTCTTTCCTTTTTGGTCTTGTCAAATGTTTGCCTATCACAAGATGCCAGCCTACTCAATGTTGTATTCTGCTACAAGGTATATGGTGTCTCATAAATCTGGAAGTTCACTGACAGCAGTGTTCTACTTTTCTACCCTGATTGCCCATTAAAATCAGTATAATTAGGTTGAGGTTGAGGAGCCAATGGTGTCAAACTCTCATGGTGCCTGATGTAATGTGTAAGAGCAGAGAGTGCTCACCTCCAAAATATATTGAGGAAATATTTGCATATTGCAGATCTCTGCTGATACTAACAGTAGCATAAGAACAGGGTTTTAGGTTTCTTTTTTTCTTTTCTTTTTTTATATCAATGTGGTATTACTTCCTCAAATGTGCATATTTTCTATACATTCTGTTCAGTGCATCTGAAATTAAAGTATAATTCATATTCAAATGAATCTTTTTATCATAGCAGGTATACAGAGTGGTATCTTCAGTCTTATGAAGATATGGTAAAGATGACGAAATATTGGGATTTTTTTTCAAATAAATTTGGCATGTATTACTTCTTAGCCAAGAGTAAATAATTGAATCATTTAAATTATTTTACTGGGTGAAAAAAATTAAAATCTTTTTTCCACTGGAACAGATAAATGACTATAAACTTGAGTTTAGTGTCTACCTAAGTCATGAACAGTCTTTTTGTTTTGGTGGAGTTTATTCCACAGCCTTGATCATTTGAATTAGCCAGTCACAATCAAAAAGGGTGGATTGGTGTAGCTAATTGTATATCTCTGGATGATACTTCAGTAAAGTCCCAGTTAAAAATAGCTGAAAGATGACCAGTTTAAAAAAAAAAAATAAAAAAGAATTTAAAAGAATTTTGAGCTTCTTTCTGTGGTTGAGGATCTTCTGAAAGTTTTATCAGACTAGGCCATTGATCTGTGCATTAAAGGGCCGAACCGCAAGCCACTTGAAACTAGTGCTTTCTACTATAATAGTTAGTTGTGCCCCAAAATAGAAACTGGACATTTTTAAAAGACAGAAAAGCAATGATTTTCTTTGTTGGGGTTTTGTTTGTTTGTTTGTTTTTTCAAGGTGCTGCCTTTTCAGGCAAGACATTTGAGGAATGTTATCCTGCGTTATCATTGTAAGCACATTTGTTTGATGATCAGGAATAAAAAGTTAATTAGCTCAGAGATCTAAACTTCCAGCCATGTGTGCACAGACATACATAGATGTTCCTCCTTATCTAACAAATGTGGTTTTAGGAAGCACCAGAATGATCAACTAATTATGGAGCACTTTGGTTATTTCTAGATCTGTTTTGCATAGTATGTTCTTCGATACACTGTACTAATCAAATCATTTCTATTCAGCCATATGAAGTGTAATAAACGAGTACCTTATCTATTGGCATCTCCTGTTTGCTAAAGTCTTTTCACGTGTCTCTTACAAAACTTTATCACTTAATGACCTTTCAAGTCTTCCCAAATAACACTTATAATTCATAATAGTAAAGAAGACCTACCAGTTTTATCTTCATTAGCATGTCATGTGGCAAACAAATTTGGCATGCAAGAATTTCTTTGTGTTAAGAGTAATTCAATCATTAGACTAACATTTACTGCACTACAAATACCCATTTCAACCTATTGAATTTATTATTTAATATCTGTGGGCACTGATTAGCAGTTTTGCTTATTATCGCTCTGAACCTGCTACATAAAACATGGCCTTAAATTGTTTGTGTGATTGTTCTCTGAACTTTTTTTAACCTTTCTGGCTCAAGTGTTTCAACTAGATTTTAAAAAGATAAATATTTCATTTTTAATGTTTAATCTTGACTGTAAATCAGAAAAATATGGAAAAATTCTCTACAACTAAATAGAAAGTCTCTGTCTCATTACACACTCTGGCTCTATGCTATGAAACAAGTGCGTACATTTTTATTTTGTTAAATACTCTTACTTTTCAACCTCATTCACTTAATACTTTTAGACACACACCTTTTTTTTTTTCATAGATATATATCGGATGTGGTTTATGGAATTATATAGAGATGTATTTGTTGTAGATGCCCAGGCGCTGGCAGCAGCCAGCTCCAACCCACCTACCGCAGGGCACGGCTGAGCCCCCACCAAGGTGGGGACAGCTCCAGGAAAATGTACTTAAGGCGTTTCTCACCTCCCAGCTCTATTTTAGTTGGCAAAAATTTAAATTATTTTTCCCAAATCAAGCCTGTTTTGCCAGTGACAGTAACTTAAGCAGTCTTGTGTTTATCTCAACCCACGAGCGTTACTATCTTATTTTCTCTCCTGTCCTTTTGAGGAGGGAGGGAGGGTGGGAGAGCGGCTGGGTGGGCATCTGGCAGCCAGCCAAGGTCAACCCACCACAAGTGGTAGTTTAATCTAGTTGCCTAGGAAAATAGCATCACTCTCTAAAATTTCACAACAGGACCTGTGCTGAAAGAAGTACTGCCTCTACCTAAGGTTTTGTTCAAGCCTTTGCTTCCTCAACAAAATCTTTCCATGTGGAACAGCAAGCTTTCTCTTAAAAGAGCTGTATTATTCTGTAAGTGTTTCCCATCTAGGAAGGCAAGCTTCCTTAGTGACATATGAGAATATTATTGGAGTCATAAAGCCAAAGATAATAAGCCGTGTCTCACCTATATTAGGGTCAGTGGGGAGAGGTAGCAGCAAGAAACTAGAATCTATTAAGCACAGATTGTTTTCCTGTTTTCTTACGTGAAGAAGCTATAGAGATTCTAAGTCACTCTGCCATTTCAGCTCCTTACAAGGGCTGTAACTATTCTGTTAAAATAAAACACTTCCACAGTGTAAGGTTTTGCTTTCCATATAAGTAAAAGGGAATCTGGTAAGAAAAACCATAACATTTGCCAATCCGCTTTGTGCAACAGCTCTTACAGATTCCAAATGACCCGTGCTGTGCTATCATTCACCTCGTTCACACTGCTTCCCAGAGATTTTGAAGACTGGTTTACACAGTGATAGAGGATAACAACCATGCTTTACAATATTCATATTATTTTTAAAGGATATTTTTCCTTTCAGTTCTTACAAAACAACAGCTATAAATAAAAATAGAAGTCCTGCATTACTGTCGTAAAACAAAATTAAGATATGGACACCAAAAGCTCTCTGAAACATGTAACGCTGCCACTTCTTGGATTGGTATCTATCTTTATTTTAAACACATCATTACTGTAAGAATCTCACTTTCTTGCTCTAGCAGAACAAAAAATGTTGGATTTTCATACTTGCGGTTTTGGGTTTTTTTCTGGAAATGGAGCAGGAGACATTGCAGATGCTTTGTACTGTGTTCTCTTTCCCCCCTTCCCTCTCAACAGTACATTGCCATTCTGAACAGCTTATCCAGAAACTATGAAAATGAATTCTGAATATTAAATAATGCATATCTAAACCTGAAAAATGCATTTTAGAAAACTCAAGGGTTAGAGTCTTTCAATTCACATTGCACAAAACTGTTTTAAACCCAACAATACCATTATCATTTATTTCCAGGTGAGTATATTTTTATTGCATGCCTGTATCTGGAAAAGCATTCAGATCTTTATTTTTTTTTCCCCTAAAATTACTGCCCTGACATACAACTGTGAACAGCTTAAAAGGAAAAACTGTAAACAGCTGTCACAGAATACATTGATGTTTCACAAGGCTTTGCTTGCAATCATTTTTTTTCAAAGTACTGTAAGAGACTCTGCTTATGTTTCCATTATAGAGAGCCTCATTCTGTGCTAAATAGTGTGTGGATCTTTTGTCCCTGGTGCTTTATTATTTCATCCTTTGGATCTATTTTTCGCTTGGTTGAATAGTCAACTATTTAACATGAGTTCAGATAACCTTTGAAAATGGCTTTTCCTGATGTTTGCTATGCAAGACCTGTTCTCCAAATGCAAGCAACAGCACTCTTGAGACGGTTTTTCTTTTGTTTTATTTTGGTTTTCTTTGATTTTGTTCCCCTTTCTTTTTCCTAATCTGACTACAAGGCATATTTAGGAGTGTCAGCCCACAACTGCCTACATCACTTCCACCTTCTGTCTGTGCAACTGGAAATCCAGATGTACAATAAAGTAAGCAGAATAAGGACATGAAAAAAAAATAAAAATCAGAGAGTTAGAGATAAATGGAGCAGTCTGGTCAGAGTGTCCTGTTTTGTGGTGTTAAGAGAGAGCCTTGGCTCATTATGTTACAGTACATCCTATGGGTCAGTGTCTCAATTTTTTCAGAGTCTTTTGGGACCTAGTCACCCATTGACCAGGAGTATCCTTAAGCATATATATAGATGATCTTGAACTCAGTGTCATTGTTTTTACTAATATTATAGCTTAGCTAAGCTGGAAGATGTTTTCTGTCTCTCCAGAAAAATATTCAGAGGTAAATTCCCACTTCCAGAAAGATTCTGCTCAGTTGTTTGAGCTTTCTGGGTAGTTTATGAACTCTAAAAATACCTGCCTTCCTATCAACTGAACCTATTCCTGTTGTTAAATAATGTCTTATAATATAAAGTTGTAACTAAAGGTAATATTACAACTGCAATAATAGAAATGGAATTCTAATTTGCACATACCATCAGGATTCGGCAAATGTGTTGCCTGGTTAGTATAGGAATTCCATTTTTACATGGGGTGTTTCTGTAGCCAAGGAGAGTTCTGCCATGACAGCTTAACTTTGATGGAAGATTGATTCCATCTTTTGATCTTCATGGTATTCCTCAAATGGGATGAATTCTGAGCCATACAGCAAGAAAAGTAGCTGACTCCCAGCAAGCAGTTAAAATTGGATTACAGTTTATCTAGACCTGATACATGACCATGGCCACATAATTCTCTAATTAGAATTGTTTAGTCTTTTGGGCTTTTCATGAAGTTTGATATTCATTTCAGTCAAAACACTATTAAAATAAAACAATTTAGAAATCAGTAATTTGAAAATCATGATTCTTGAAACTACACTTTCTAAACCATTCCATTTGTTGCTCTCTCTGTTTGAAATTTAGCTACAGAGGAGAGGTACAGGATTTTTAGTTAGTTCAGGCAAAGAAATTTTTTTCATGTGCTACTCCTTCTTTACAGGATTTTGCAAAGTACAGTGTCTGCATTGAGACCAAAACCATGCTAACCACTGAAGGTGGATGACAGTGTCAGTAGAATTGTGGTGCATGAAAAGAAAAGTGCTTCTTTAACCATTCGCAAGCATTGTAAAAAAACATAGCTCATGATGCTGAGAAATAGTATGCTTGCCTTTGTGGTAAGTGTTGATGATCAAAACAAGAGTCCTGAAGATGAGAAAGATACTATATCTGTGACTATATGTTATGTGAGATTTCTGTATTTAGGATATGTTGAAGAGAATGCGTCATATATTTTATTCAGTTCTGATCTTAAGTTTGTCCTTCCCCTCCTCAATATTGTTTGTGTGTATGTATGTATGTATGTATTCCTGAGGTTCTCCCCTTTGAGTGTAAAATAAAATAAAAAGTAATAACACTGAAAAGCCGATGGGCAAAAATTGATTCATAAATGAGAAGGTGGCATTCATCTCGGCGCTCTTATTGGAAACCTAAATCTCTGTAAATTTGTAGCCTTAGGATACAATGGGCTTAAAGGATTTCTGTCTCTCAAGAAAAATTAGAACGCCTTTGAGGTAAGGTAAATGGAAAAGGTTGTTTGGGCAAACGTGGAGCTCTAGCACTATTAAATGTTAAGCACCATCAGGGGGTATCTTAGTCATTAACAAGAGTGGCATGTTGAAGATTGTTTCAAGCAGGAGAAGAGTTATGGATGGCTATGTGGAGGTGGCACAATGCCACAGGGAAATTATGTCAAGCAAAAAGAAGATTTTTTTAAACTTATTGTGGGGAAAAAGGTACTGAGATAGCATCCTTTCTTTATGTACTTCAGAATCCTTTCCCGAAAATAATGCTATGTTGTCTTTTAAATGAAGCAAAATTGGGACACTAACTTTGAAGTCCATTGTACAACCTTGTGCATACTAGCCCACCTTGATCTTTGACACACTTTGTGTTCACTTGCAGTGTAAACATAGGTACCAACTTAATCCAACCATAAGCATGTTCACTTTGGATCCAAGCAGTTAGCGGTCTTGACTGACTTGAAAGTGTTTTATGGACCTTGTGTGTTAGTTTTGTATATAATTAAAAGGGATCTCAGGGGTTCTGTAGGCAGCCAGTAAGTTAAGCTATCTGGTGTGAGAATAATGTGTTGCTATCTAGGGAAGGAAAGATTTAGGAGCCAAGCTAGGATCCCTGTTTCAAGCCAACAGAGCTTGAGAAGTGAGCAGACATGAAGTGTTATATCTCTAGGCAGTAGTTACCAGCTTTCTCATTACGCTAGCACATCCTCCTGGCTGCTCTGCAAAATGGCCCTGAGATTAGAAGCTCTGCAGGAAGCTATCTGTGTTCTCACAGTTGGAAATATGTTGTTAGGATGACAGCAGTTACATGGAAAATGGGTATTAAGATAGTCTTCGGCATCAAAAATATTTTGCTTGCCCAGTTTGCCTTAAGGTATTGCTTAGAGAGAATAGTAGGTAATGTGGCCCGTGTTGTAATCCTATTTGAGAGTAAATAGTGAGAAAAGCCATTTTAAGTTTATCTTCTAATGTATAGTGTACAATAAATTGTACTGTAGGACAATAAATTGTAATGTAGAGGACCTTAACATTTTGCTCATATGCTAAAGTGATCTTTAGTTTAATATAGCCATACTCTTCCATATCTTCACACTTCCTATATAATTTGTTATCACACATTATCCTTGCAGCTACTTGTATTAGGTTTATGTGAAAAGGTTTGCTAGTGGGGGGCTGCAGGGGTGGCTTCTGTGAGAAGATTCCAGAGGTTGCCCCCATGTTGGGCAAAGCCAGTTCCAGCCCCCTGCAAGAGGGATCGGTCACTGGCTAAAGCTGAGCCAGTCAGCGACATTGGTAGCACCTGTGTGACAACATTTAAGGAAGGGTAAAAACCACTATGTGACAGCACCTGGGAGAGAGGGGTGAGAAAAAATGAGAGAAAGACCCCTGTAGACACCAAGGTCAGTGCAGAAGGAGGGGGAGGAGGTGCTCCAGGCGCTGGAGCAGAGATTCCCCTGCAGCCCATGGAGAAGACCATGGTGAGGCAGGCTGTTCCCATGGAGGTCCATGGTTGAGTAGATATCCACACTGAGACCCATGGAGGACCCCACGCAGGAGCAGGCGGATGTGCCCTGAAGGAAGCCGTAGCTTGTGGAGAGCCCACGCTGGTGCAGGCTCCTGGCAGGATTTGCGACCCTGTGGGGGACCCTTCAGGTATGTTCTTGAAGGACTGAATTCTGTGGAAAGGGCTTATGCTGGAGTAGTTCATGAAGGACTGTACTCCATGGGTGGCACCCCATTCTGGAGTGGGGGAAGAGTAAGGATTGGCAGAGAAAAAACATTATGAACTGACTGCAACCCCCATTTGCCTTCTCCCTGCACCACTTGGAGGAGGAGGTAGAGAAGTCTGGAGTGAAGCTGAGCCTGGGAAGAAGAGAGGAATGGAGGGAAGGTGGTTTTAGGTTTGTTCTTATTTCTCATTATCCTACTCTGTTTAATTGGCAGTAAATTAAATTAGTTTCCCTAAATTGAGTCTGTTTTGCCTGTGATGGCAATTGGTTAGTAATCTCCCTGTCCTTATCTTCACGCATGAACTTTCCATTGTATTTTCCTTCCTGTCCAGCTGAGGAGGGAAGTGATAGAGCAGCTTGGTGGGTACCTGGTGGCCAGCCAGGGTCAACCCACCACACTACTAAGTCAAAGGTTGACTATTTATAGACCAGGGATTCTGCCTCATTATTTTCTCTACAATGCTAACTACATTTGACAAAGAAGAGAGGTATTAATAGAAACAAAATCATACTGATATGCCAACTGAAGTATAAGCTATCATAAAGCACTGATGCAATAGTTCCAGGTCTGCCAGATACTTACTAGTGTCAATAGTAGAACCATCAGTCTTGAAAGATGTTATGGGTAAAGGGGGAAAAGTGCTGGACTGTGACCCAGATTATCACGCATTATCAGCTCTCTCAGATGAGATGCAACTGTATATATCTTGATACCTTCTCCTCTAAATAAACACCTTATTATTGATAGTTGTTATTTAGAGATTTAATTAATGTTATTTTGATTGCCAACTCAGACTGTAGAACTAAATATAAATTCATGTTGAGAAATGTGAATAAATGAATGAAAAGAAATTACCATTATATTGAATCTACATTGATATCTTAATTATATCATTGTCTTTTAATAGTATAAGGAAGGAAAGAATCCATTTATTTAGGATACAAGTAAGAAAGCAACTCTTATTGACAACAAAATTAGTAAAAGTTACACTTGTTCAGAATATATAAACACCTCGGCAGAGTTGTACACGAAGGGTTAGTATGACTTACAGTGTAGTGGCAAGATGCTGGGTGGGTAAATGGGAATTCATTCACTCATTTTTCATCTAACATTGTTCAGAAGAAATTCAGTTTCAACAAATGAACACATTCTCAGAAACTGATAACATAGCAAATATATATAATCATGCACATAGAAAACTAATGTGGTACTTTACTGGATTTGTTAAGCTCTTTTCTTGGTGACAAAGTCGCTCTACAACTCTTAACCAGCTTGTTGAGGGTATTTAGTGTCTTTAAAAATTAAAACTCATTATTCCTATTTCATATTTAATACAAGCCTTAGAGTTCAGAGATTAAAAAGCTGTGGAAAAAAAAAAGATCAGTTTCAGACTAAGATGTTACTCCACTAATCTTGCAGAAACAGATCCAGGTGATGAGAACTTTTATACAGTTTGCACTTAAACATCCACTTGGCTAGAGGAATTAAAGATAAAGAAATGCATGTAAAGCCCTGAAGTACTGGATTCATTCCTTAACTAGAAGTTTTAGGCTACAGATTTAATGCATAGCTTCTGAAAATGTTAAGTATCATACATATTAAGGCTACTTAATTCAGATTAAACAGTAGGAGTTTTGGAGGCCTGCCACGTACAAAGTAAAAGTGACAAAGGTAAGCACTCCCCTGATGTTAAGAGGAGCCATCACTCAAACTCATTTCTGCCTAATTTAAAACCATAGATTTGCACGCTGAAATCCTATGGAAGATTTGTGCTTCAGTCAAAAGTTTACATTAAACCCAGAATAAATTATCCCGACTACAGCATCTATGTATCAGCATGAGAGATTTTTGCTTTGTGTTTTCAGAGTTTGGATAAAAATGCCTGGTAAAACCAATTGAGGCCGTTGCCCCTTATGGGATGTTTTTAATCTGTGGTTATTGAATGTAAAGGATAGCAATATCAAGTTGTTATTAATAACAACATAATATCTGTTTCTTCTAAGCAAGTATGATATTGATTGACAATGAATAGCTGTAGAGCAAACTTTAAATTACAGTATTTATTATGAATGTGACTTACAATTAATTATTTAAGGGGTACATTTTGTCCTCGTTTACAGTATTGAAGTTCTCCGGAGTTGGACGTGCTCATTAATGGCAAAATGAAACTCTCAATTTGAAAGTTTCACATAATTCATGTTTTGAATAAAGATGTTACTCTTGTGAATAGAGTTTAAAGCATAGATCGTGTATACAGGAATGAGACACCACACCTTTTTTGAACAGTTACATGGAGATCAATTTTTAGATATTTGATTTAGGAAACAATTAACAAACATAAAGGAGAATTTAGGCACCTATATTTGATGGGAGGGTACACAATTATACCATTCACAGTCCAGTTTTCCCAGGTTTTGATATAGACACCAGTTGGAGTGTTCCACAGTTCTGTTACTCTCTCCTCTTGTATATCATAATTTCTGTGTGTTGCTAACCATTAGTTAACACAGCTGTTACCCTGCTGAGGAGTTAGGAAACATCTGAGGCATATACCTGATCCCAGGAAGCTGAGAATTTAACAAACCAGTTTCTACCATCTTTTGTTATCTTGTACTACCAAAGAACATTATTTAAGAACTGAATATGCTGAGGAAAAGAATGTCTAACATCGGGAGTTAGAAATGGTGAGAACAAAGATTTTGTATGTCACTAGACTTAATTGTCCATTTGTGATTCAGATTAAATTTCTACAGTGAGGTTGTGATTCACAATGAAAAATACAGTTCTAAGATTAAATTTAAATAGCTTCTGTGGACCTGGATAAGTAACTGAGGCATTAATAATGCTGGGAAAGAAAATAAGGAATGTTTGCTTTTACATAATAGCCTATTCAATGGAACATCACTCAAAAGAGTGGGGGATTCCATGGAGGATTGATTTGGGGAAGGAATGCAAAATTTGTAGTGGTTGGAGAGATGAGTATTGGAAAATTCCCCTGAAAGTAGTAGGATATTGGAGTCTTGTCCTACCACCTAAAATATCCTCTGCTTTCTGTGGCCTTAGAGAGACCACATTATAACTATAAAGATATAACGTATAAGCAGAAGCTTTAAGAGAAGTACTAGCCTATCCTTTTTCTGCTCCTGGAGTATTTTCCTGGGTTAACATTTTTCACTACATGTGGAAATCTGGAAAGCAAAGTAAAGAGGAAGAATAATGGAAAGAACTGGCCATGCATAGTAGAGCACAAATGCTTTCAACCAAGCAATAAGTGGGGAGAACCAGTGCAATCTTCCCTGAGTGTAGAGAAGATGCAGCAAATGTGGAAAAAATTTTTTTTTTATAGTGTACCTTCTTGGAACATAGATTGGACAACCCACTGACAGCAGTTCCACAGCTTTATGACATATGAATGATAAAGCCTAGTTATTAGTCTTGGTCTGAATTCAGCTTGCAGACAGATTTGGTGCACTGGGGGAGAGTCATAAAGCAAAAATGGTAGGAAGGAGTCAGTAGAAAGAAGAAGCCAAAAGCATAGTTAACGATTAGGCTAGGCCACAGAATCCACAGGTATATCAGTGAATAAATGTGCACCAATCCAAAGAGACACAGCAACACCTCCGTATAAAGCCAAATAATTTCAAAATTGAACTCATCAGGAGATATTGGACTAACAAGTAGGCAGCATTGCCTTAGAACCTACATGAACTGCCTAGGGATAGGAATTAAGCATAAAACCATACAATTCGAGGATGCAAACCAAAGAGGCAGGGTTCAGAACCAAGAACGAGAACCATGAACTCAATAGGCACAAAATTTCAAGGCAATCTACAGTTTTCAAGATATGCTCATGTAACTCTCACTTGGAGGCATCCAACTGGTCATGAGGCATAGCAGGCATGAGTGAACCAGAATTTGTGTCCTATCTATATAGCATCCAGGTACTGTCTGCCTGGGGAATGACTGTCCCCTCTAGCCTTCTGTTTGCAGGCAGGCAATGATGGTCACACATTAAATAGTTTGGATAAACAGAACTGAAATGCTTTCTTGGCTGCTTCAACTATTTCAGTTCTAACCACACCAAACTCCTCTGTGGGCTTCACTGTGCTGAAGAGGAACAGCGAGGATGAAAGAAACTGGATGTTCACTATTCTCTTTGTAAATATATCTTCTAGGATAAAAGAAAGCTTTGCAGTCAGTGTAGAAACCTGCCAAGGAGGTCAGAAACAGGATTCAAAATCATCCAACACCCTGATTTTGGTATTTATAGTTTGGAGAGGAGGGAAAAAAGGGTTTAGTCATCAAACTACAATCTCATTAGGGAATAATTTCGTAAAAATTCCATGCGGTAACCCTTAAAGTTTTCATTTATCCACTTGATTTTGCATACTTCCCTTGGGAAAGGTCAGAACTGTTATGCCATCACCTTGTAATTGTGTCATTTTGCTTCTCATCTCTTTGTTTTGTTTTTGTTTGTTTTGTTTTTATGTTCCTCTTCTCTGGTTCAGATTCATGCTCACTATTCCTCTTTTAATTAAATTGAATCCCTAAACCTTATTAATTTAATATGCAGTCATATAATCTTCTTTTGATATTTCCCCCTGAAACTGATACCTTACTGGACATCAGAAAAGGTTGTTGAATGTCATACATCTAAGTTTATTAAAGAGTCAAAACTTTTACTCTGTAAACATTTTTCTTTTTTCTTTAAACCAGTAAGTCATCCACTACTATACAACTCAAGTGGAACACCCAATCTTAGTAAAATATGAAAGCAATCTCCTGTTGCTAGAACAGGCTGCTTCTATTTTGGTTGCTATGGAGCTTTACAAGTAATCAAAATGCAGACATGAGCTATGACACACCGCACCTCACGCGTGCCATCCATAGAGACTAGGGACCCCAAGTTAGTGAAACGTATACAGGGGTCTGACATTCCCATGCAGGCAAACCCTAACCTTCAAGCAAGAATTAAAATTAACCTTAAAAAAGTAATTGCATTGAATTTTCATACTATGGGCAATATATTTTTATGCTTGTAAAGTAAATTTGTTACTAGTTCAGTAAAACCAATCCCAACAGTGCTTACGGTGTTTGTTTCTTAGTGAGATTTAGTTGTAGAAGATCAAATATTGCAGAAGAACAAATAATGCAAGCATACATAATGATACGCTTTTATGTTATTCATACAATTAGATGCAAATTTCCTAAGTTATTTCAGTGCTTCCTCATGTTCTTTATATAACAAAGTTTCTACTGAAGTTTTTTTCTTTTTCTGAGAAAGTTGAAGATTTTTGTTGCGCTTTGTGAGGACTTAGGTAGGTGTGTATTTTTCTGTTTGTTTTCCTTTTGTTCAATCTCTTGTATTTCATATTTTTCTTTGACATTTTGCTTAGAAATTTAAGCCAAAAGATTGGTACAAAGATTTTTTTTCTGAAGCATGTAAATGCTAGATGTAACATAGTTGATATTTATTACTTCTGTATAGACATGTTCTTGACATTAAACAAAAAATATGAGTAAAGTCTGTATGGAATATGAACATAGGGAGGATATGCATAATTTTAAATATAAAAATTGGCTCCTAAGGAGTGGTTTTACAATATGTCAAGATGGAATCATTTAATTATTCCTGACCACATGCAATATATTTTTAAATGTAAATCACATTTAAATTTTGTCATCTTATATGAGCTTATAAGAAAAAAAATCTTTGCATGATTCCTTTCTTCACTATATGTTGTTCATAAACTCCGCTTTATCAACTAGTGAATGATTTGCAAACACTCTGACTAATAATTTAGCAGTAGTAATTGTTCAATAAATTAGATCTTTCTCTAAGGTTTTTGGTAAGGATTTAGAAACATAATAACAACTATTTAAGATGGTAAAAACTTAAGTGAAAAAAATAATTAAGAAAAAAGAGGAGATATTTTGTAATAATAAAAATGCTTTTCATTGAACATGTTCCTAATAATTTTAATTATATGTAGTAACTCTTTCTAACATCTGTGCTACATTTGCCCTGCCTTTTTTATTTCTATAGTTGCCTTTCTCCAAGTATTTAATGCCACTCAAGAAAGGAAAATTGAAAAGGAGTTAGGTTGTGGCAAAATAATTGATGTCCATTTAGGTTTGCCCCATGAGAATGTTCACATAATAGCACAAATCCCCTTGATTTAAGTCTCACAGTTTAAGTTGTCAATATGTAATTATGATTCCAAAACAAAACAGATTACTTCTCAGTTTTAGTGTGGTTTCAACCATGCAGAATGGAGTAGAAACACCCAAGGCTGGTAAAAGGGGATTCTCCCATTAGTAGCTTTTTATATAATGACCCATGGGGGGCTGGGACTATACTTGTGTATATCAGTTCAACAATCTGAAACAAGAAACCTTTTCAGGTCCTCTAATTAATCTAAAAAAAAAAAAAAGTAACTTTAATTTTGATTACAACTAATAAATTTACAAAGCAATGGCATATTTTTTACATACTTTTTGTTTATCTTTCCTTAACAGTCGTTGGAAATATCTTCCCAGGCAGACTGGCTAAATAACTCTCTACAGATGACATTCTTGTCACATCAAAGCATTTTCTGTTACAGATTGTAATTGATTTTTTTTTTTAACAGTTTTATGATGGCTTAACATTAGTATGGATTATCAGTAGCAGTGCAATTTCTCTTGCATAGTACAGGGGATCAGTTAAGGTAACACCTCTTCTATTAGTATATTTTTAGCAGTCCCTCAAACAACATGGAAAATGTTCATGCTTTCTCAATTCTTATTGCTCTGTCAGCTGTTCACACTCACCTCTAGTTGGCAATTGGAGCTCTTTAATCCCAGCAATGGGAAGTTACTTGTTAAAATTATTATACTTGGTGAAGTTGTTAAGGGTTCCGGTTACTGTACTTCGATAGATTACATGAATCTGTGGGCCTTCTTTAAACCATAGAATCATAGAATGGTTTGGTTTGGGAGGGACCTTAAAGATCATCTAGTTCCAACCCCCCTGCCATGGGCAGGGACACCCTCCACTAGACCAGGTTGCCCAAAGCCCCATCCAGCCTGGCCTTGAACACTTCCAGGGATGGGGCAAACCAGTCTATTTAAAAAAAACAAAACAATAACCACAGAAGTGAAAGGCAACTACATATATACTTTTTTCTACGCAATAGCTATTAATGTAATTACTATAGGTTTGTTTTAATCCAGCTGGGGAGCCTGGTGGCTCATGTGTGATCATCAGTGGGACTGTATTCCCTCCTCCAGTCTCTTCCAACTGAACCACAGCTTTTAATGCTGAGGAATCCAAGAGCTTCTGATACGAGGCCAATTCCCACTATTACCCGCTGCCTAATTTGAATACCAATGACAAGTATCAGTCATACACTTTAAAAATCAAGAATGTATGTCATTAAAATTGCCTTCAAAGAAGTTAGCTTATATTTGTGTCATTGGCATCACTGAGATTGAGTCATGAGTGGTTGTCTTCAGGCAGCTTGACAAATAATAGCTTCAGCTAGCAAACGGCTGGTTAGCAGAATGTGCTCAAGAAAAGTCTATCAGAGGGGGTAGACTGTAAGGAGAATCGTGTCAGGCATATCCAACTCTGTTTTGATCAACCTTCATTAAAAACAAGCAAACCATCAGCTACTAGCTCCATAAATTCAGATGAATGACTGCTCAAGTGTTCATGGTTTTCATTTCCATGTTTTATTTTACCTGAATTTTTCAGTTTTTTACTACCCTACAAATTCCTGTGATACTCAAATGAGTAGAGGACAATTTCAGGCCTGCTGCCACTGATGCTAAACAGTACTAACAAATAACTCAACTAAAACATGCATTGAATAACAGAGATGATACATTTTAATGGAATATATCTTTATGAAGGGCAAGAAGTTGTATGGTGAATACTGCCTTTTATATAATTGCTTTTATTTATGGAATAGATTAGTTTTATATACAAGTAAACATATTAGAACCAGGACCAAAGTTTTTTCTAGTAGCTTTCTCCTAATTAAGAGAATTATGCAAGCAATTCAGTTTAACTAGATATTACTGTGTTCTTTGCTTGAATGGAAATGCTTTCCTTTTATTGATATTCTATAAGCACTTTTTTTTTCCCCATCTCATATTGTGTTTCAGTTGTTGCATTTTTCCCTGTGCGTATAACTCACTAGTTTTCATTTATACAAATGTAATTATGTATGCATTGAAGCCAGAATGATTTGGACAGTCAAAGAAACAGGAAGGAAAATATCATCTTTAAAATATAGATCTCATAATAGATTGGTAACTGTAAATCCTTTAAGCAAATGCTTAAGTTTAATAGACAAAGTACAGTAAACACCATATTGTGTTTTGTTGCCTTGGTAATAGCTTTATTCCTGCAGCATATCAAAACTTGTAGTTTAGTTACTTGGTAGCTATGAAACTTGCTAGGAAATGCGCGGTAGTAAATCTTCAGGTATAAATTGTAAGCTTACTTTAATAAAATGTACTCTACCTCCTTCCCAAGTTCTTTAAAAATACTACATTTATGCTTATCCCTCATACATTCTCTTTAAGTTCCCTATCTCTACTTTCCTTGCTTTTTGAAAGAGATGACATATTCTAATATATTAAAAATGAGGGTTTTTTTCTTTGATTGCGAAGAAAAAGCTACATTAAGGCTATTTGAAGAAAAATAGACAACTGGAATTAAGGTATATTCCCTCAATTGTCATCAGCTCTATTGTTTGGTTGTTGTTACAGTCTTTAAGCAAACAGACTACATCTTGACAATGACTGCAAATACAATGTTAATAATAATGAATTTTGAAACCTGATATTACATTGAATAGAATTGTATTATATAGAAATTCTTATTATTTTCAGGAGATGATACAAAGGAAATTTTCAGAATCTGGGAAGAAAATGTTACTTAAACAGAGTTTTCATCTGCAATTCTCCATCTTTTTAAAGAGGGACTAAGTATTGCTATTCAAATAAGTATCGCTATTCAAATAACAGTATGATTACAATATAGATATTTACTTAGAATTTTTATAACCTTTTATTTTCTTAGGAAATAAAATTGTAAGAAACAGGTATTTCAATGGAATTATGGTTTTAAATATGGTTTCAGGAAATACTCTTGAAAGCTTATGCTATATTTCATTTGATTGGGTTCCTTTAAAATTCTTAATTTTTAACTAGAAAGCTGTCGGACTTCTCTTGTATGACTAGAGGTCTGTAAACCAATTACTACTTATATTTCCATCATCCTCTGAGTGTTTTTCTTCTCAGGAGTTTTACATTGTCTTACTAGAGATCTGCACCAGTATCACCCCTCCCAAAATGACCACTTTCTCAAGTTTGTATCAGACTATGTTTTCAGATCATTCCTCCTACTATCTTCTCCCTAAAATAATGTATTTGCAACACAAATACATTTTTATTAAGTCACTGAGATTTAAATGTTCCATAATTAATACGTCAATGTACTCAAATAGCAGGTTAGATCTTTCTGTTCTTAAGGTATGGTAAAAAAACCCAAAGGATTTATGCACAATTGGTAAAATACGTCCTAATAAGCTCTGATTTAATCCCATCTTTTACTTTCTGTACTGTTCCTGTCTTGGGGCACCAATAGATATTAAATGCCTACTTTGTTTAAGACCTCTAGTAATGTGCACTGCAGTTAATTTATTTGGGAACAATTACTAACAGGGACTAGGGAAGAGAACATCACTACTCCTGTCCACTTGCTGGGGGCACACAAAGAGACCGTGAGTGACAGCGTGCTTAGTGATGGTGAGAGGTTTCAGTCTGTACTCGGAAGTGGCCCCCTCAAAACCTGGAGGGTGCAGATTTGGCACAGAGAAGTACAACTGCCAAGTAACCGGCCCTGTCAGTGTGGGTGTAGAGGGAATGTCTTCTGATAGCTGCCTCCGTGAAGGTGATTTTAGAGTAACGTGCAAAGTATTATGTCAATTCCAAGTGCCTTTGCTGGCATCATTCTTTTGTTTGATTGTTGTTTTAGGGGGTTTTTTTGAGGAAAGACTTGTACTTTTGCAATTAAATGTTGAATCTTATGTAGCTGTTCTGTATATCTAGAATTGTCTTTTCTGTTTTCTGTAAGACATCTAGGAGGCCTGTGTTTGAACCAGCCAGAGATATGATGCCTCTGAGAGTATGGAAAACTAGATAGTCTGTTTGAACAACATATAAGTTTATTTTGCTTTCAATATTATAATTTACATAAGAACTTTTACATTAGATAGTAAGAGTTGCTTTTCTACTACCTTCAGAAGTTTTCTGTACCATTGTCTTATTGACAGATTTCTCTGTAATCCCTAACACAAAATTAAAATCGACCTGTAAACTGAAACAAGTATTAAGCACTCAATTCACCTCTCACTAACAGCATTTTTTCTCCCTTTCCTTTATTAGAATAAAAATATTCCTTCTTAAGTACTTCCATGAAATTTCTTCAACACTAGACTGCAAAGACAGGTTAGTTATAACTTGTTATCTCCATAGGTAACCCCTATGGGATACCTGTGGGAGAGAGAGAGGCCTGTTGATTTGAAGCACTGAAATAGGCTTCTGCTTCTGTAGTAGCTGTAATATGTAAAAATCATAAATTACAGCAGTATCATCTCTGCTGCCAGCCCATAACTTCTGTTAAGGATAACCTGAATTCTCTTAGAAGAAATCTTTTCCCCACGTGAATACTGTAACCTATGATCAAAGTGACTTGTAGTCTTCTCACTGAGAACTTAGGCTGCCTTAAATCTCTCATTTTAAGAGCAGCTTTAAACTGTTGCTTTACTCCTTTAAGTCTTTGTTGCTTTTTAGGTGGTTTTTTTTCCCCCTTCTTTCACTTTTTTTATTTTTTCAACACTATTTTGGAAGCAAGGATTCTGGAGCTAGATACAGCTTTCCAGTAATGCACTCACTATTTATACCTATCCTGCCCTTATTTAAGTGCTAGGCCCTCTGTGGTCTCTGATTACATCTGTATATCCCTATTGGTATTGTGGGGAAAAAAAAAAAAAAAAAAAGGCAAGAATGAGAGAAACATCCAGGGAAGAAAAAAAAAAAGGTGATTCAATACTGGACAGTGCTGTGCAAGCTCTGAAAAGTGAAGAAGTAGACCTGGACTGCACAAAAGTTCACAAAGATGAAATTGAGACAGTTATTTCTGCTTTGCAAAGGAATACTCTTTCAAGTGAATACCACATTTTGTGGCGTGCAGGCTTCATGAATTTGAAGGTGGTTGAGCAAGCTAGCTTGCCATGTGGAGATGGTGATCTAGCATAAAGACCAAACACAGAAGTACAGATTATTTAAAATTCTTTTCTTTCTCTAAAAAGTTTGATGCAATAGGATGATGCTTTGGCTAGAGATGCAAGATGCAGTTCCTTAATTTTTCTTTTAGTCAAAATTAAAACAAATAAATCTTCCTACCTGTTGCCCTTTTCATCAGAGTAGAACTGTGGTTTTGATATTCTAATAAATATTCTCAAAATTGAGTCATTATTATAATTTTAAATATTTTAATTTATGTTTCATAAGTAATTAAAAGAAATAGGATTTTCTTTCAATATGTACCACGTTTGTTGGTGTGTGGCATATTCTGTTCATGTATAGAAAAGTACATAAAATAATGGTCATTTACCTGTTAGTGAATATTAGCTTTTAGATCAATGATTGATTCAAACTTAGTGAAATTTCTGACAGATCCAAGGCAGAACATCATTAGTGAATAACTTTTTGTTGTTGTTGCTGTTCAGATAATTAACTTATGAAATATTAGCCCATGCAACAGTAGAATAAATGCTTGAGTAAAACCAAAAATTTTATATTATCTCTGAGAATTATCATTATGTAATAATACATCTAATGACTTTCATGATTTAAAATGATAGAGTAAATTATAAGAAAATGACTGCTTAATGAAATACAGATGGAACTTTTTTGTCTCATTGGGATTTTCTCCCATTCCCTCTGCTATGCCACCAAGATATTCTAGCAATTTCAATTTACAAAAGATGTTGAGAGTAATATGGTGAGCTTAATTAGGTAAACCACCTAAAAAGACCTAATTTAATTCAGAGGAAAAGGCCTTTCAATATTTTATGTTTTGTTTGGTCCTCAGTTCAGAAAAAATCTTACATAAAATATTTTTGAAAGCTATGTGCAGATTCCAAATACTCATTTTCCTAGTGTAAAATCCTACCATATTTCTATGTTTTTAGTGTGGCTTTTGTTCCCTCTCAGCCTCTCAGTTTCTGATACAGATAGAAGTGTAATGACATGCTGAACAGAGCAAGTATTAGATCTGGCAAGGGCTTTCACCGAGTTGCCTTTAATTTGTATCCAGTTATCCCTCAGCCTCAAGTTTTGGATTAAGAACTTTTCCTATGAAAAAGTTCTTGATTTCTTTCTCCCTTCTCTACTCAGAACTTCTAAATAATAATATAATGCAGGTAGGCACAGAAGTCCTATTCTAAATATCCACCAGTATTTTCCTATCAGCGGTTAAAAAGGAAAGTATTCATACTTTAGGGGATAGTAGCATCAACCTCATAAGTGAACTGCATGCCATGGTGAAAGAACTTGCAATGGTTAGTCATCACATCAACAGGAACACAGGAAAAAAGGGTCTCTGTACAGCAAGGAAACCTCAGGTCATGGTGTCTCTTACTCTTAGAGTCAAAAGAAGGATTTAAAGACAGACTGGTCATATTTGTTGCCAGCTGTAAGTACTTTTGTATTCTCAAGTACAGGAATACATTATATTTTTAAATAGATATCATTTTTTTTAAGATTGTATTTTAGTAAAGCAATGGACAAATATAATGTTGAAAGCAAAGACAAAGGGTCTTATGTGGCTTGATTTTTTTTACTTTTTGTTTTCAAGACCTTTTTTATGCTATTGTGTCTGGTTGCAGTGGATTGAGCAAGTAATAAAAGGAAGTTACATCCTCTGTTTGCTAGCATTATTATTTTCAGTGTTTCAAAAAGCATTTAGATTCCAAGGTCTTTGTTCTGTCTGCATTCTAGTACTACTTAGAAAAAGCAGTGGAAAAATTAAAATATTCAGAAAAAAAATCCTGATAGAGTTTTATTAAAAACTTCCAACCAATTTCACCTCCTCTTTGTCATCAGTCCCTAATTTTCTTTTTTGACAAAGCATTCCTATCAAGTTGGTACAGATTGTATTCCTTCCACCATAAAAAATTCTTGCTCCTTACAAAAACTTTTCTAGAACACCTGAACCAAAGTTTCACATGGCTTTGAAATATTTTCGATTACAACAGCTTATAGACCCCGATGAGTCAGAGGATACGGCAAGCAATAGTAATAATGTGGGCCAGTTTGTTATGAAAGCCCGAAAATATTAATGATGAAAACAGTGTTTCAAACTTATGTAGAGAACAGTGGCAGCTCCAGAGGGCAATGGCTTGTTAGAACCTCTGTTCCTTTGCTTTTGGTTAAATTAGGTTGAGAAAACGAGTTTAGATAGTTCTATATGGTATACTGAGATTGAAGGAATATTGCACTGTATTCTGAGTAATTAGCTAGTCCTGTATGGTTATAGACAGCTTCACTTTCTGAAATGAACACTTAAATGATATATTAGCTCAGGTGACTTAAACAAAGCAATGTAAAGCCAATTAGTTGCATGTATTGATAAATCCATTGCAGAAGAGTATTCAACAGCATTGGTTATTTTTTTCTCTATCTCTCAGTCCTGTTAGCATTGTCATCTTTGTGAACTGTTTTAGAAGCAGCTGCTCTATTTTGATCCTTAAGACTCATTACTTTTTTCTTCCATCAAATTAAACTATTTGTGTTCTAATTTATTCCTATTTGATGGTATATTGTACTGAATTAATATATACAAAGCTCTGTTGGTCTATAAGAGTTAAACATTCCATACATACTTGTAGATAGATGGATAGAAAGATGGAGAGATGGAGAGATAGAGAGAATAGATAGAAACCATTAATGGACCCTTAGCAGAGACTTGCATTTACTTCAGGAGAATGTAGATTTCCATTGTCACAAAGATGGTGAGAATGTATAGCAGCAATAAGACTATCAAATAGTCATTTTCCTAATACCTTTTATTTCCTCTGCTCCTATTTTTATTTTTCCTTTAAATTAGTTACTTGGAAATTACTTTAACATTAATATTTAAGACTTTTGATATATTTAGATAGTTCGCTAATTCTACTAGCTGACTGCCTAGTTAAAGAAATAAGGAAAAAAATCTTAACCAATCTACTTGGATGTTTGATCAGAAAACATGTGTCTTGTATGAAGCTGGACAAAAAAAAAAAAAGTATTTACTCATATTAGTAATTATTTAGAGTGTTGTAAAAATATGGAGATGTACAAGGGAATGCTGCACAAAAAGTTGTGGTTTCCCCCCCCCGCCAGTTTTGGTAATGGAAAGTTTTATCTATGTAAATTCTCTCCTGACCTGCATGCAAATTGAAAATGTTTTTAATGACATAACTTGGCAGTAAAATAATTGTTCCTGTACCTGTTTTAGCTCATGTTTGAGCTGAATGCAATTCAAAAAAGTAATTAATAAGAAAACCCAGACTCTTTTTTTTATGAGTTTCATTAGGGTTTTTTGCTTAATCTGCCAAAATTTCTGTGGGAAGACCCTTGTGACTGAAACGGTGCAAGACACCCAACTGTAGGAGACTTTCACACTTCTCTCATTGTAAAGATTAGTATGATAGCAGCATAAAATGTTTTGTTTGTTTATTTAAATGAATAATTTTAAAACGTGGCCTTATCTGATAGACTGGAGTAATTTTTTTTGAATGACTATATGTTGATCTAATATTTGGATGTAGAAGCACTTTTGTTACAGGAATGATTTCATTCCTGTAGTAGTGGATGGACTGTTTTCTTCATCCATGTTAAAAATATATCCTCTATTTATTTCAGGATAAGGCACTCAAGGGGTTAACTAAACCTCATTTCTATGGTGAGAAAAATAATTGGTATTGATTAGCAGTTGGTGCAACATTGCTGGAAGGGTTATTAAATCCCTAAAGTACAGTACAAAATGATACTGAAAGCATCATGTACTCCCTAGACTGTCCTATACTAACCATTCCTGTGTTTGAGATTTCCTCCTGACTTTGCTTATGATTCTCAGGAGCTTTGTTATACTTAGTGATTTCAAATTCTAAAGAACATTTAATTAGTTAAATGGGGGCTAGGGTGAAGGGGAATTACCCAGATGTAAAGGCTGCTGACTTTCTCCTCAAACAAAACTTGAGAGCTCTTTCATTAAGAAAGAAATCATTAAAGAATTGGATCTTATAGCCATATCTTTTATGCAGCTTCACTGTATGTGATAACAAATTGACAGCAAGGGACTGGAAAGTGCCTGTTTCTTTCTTTCCTTGTGCAGCTATTTTATATTCTCAGTCAATGTATCCACACAGTGAGCCAAGAATACACTGGACTTCACGTAAGTGATATCCCAGCTAATCTACTCATATTTTTCACTTATATTTTAAGACTATTGCTTGTCAAGAAATTCTTTACAAAGTATGATAAATATAGAAGTAGCTTAAGGAAAACTTGTGTTAAAATTAGAACAGAAGTTGCATATCATGAGCTTAAATCTTTTCACTTAGATTGCTGCTAATCCATTTTTTCTGTATATCAAACTGAATATACTCATCATGACAGTGTCTGACTGTTTCAACAAAAATAAATGTAGTTCAGTAAAAATGTCAAGCGCAGTTAACTGCTTTAGGGCCTCATTTAGCCACCAGGTAGTGACTTAGAACAGCGTGATTGGACTCTGTCTTGTGCCTGGGTCTGACTCAAGAGATGCTTCCGCACTGCCAGGTGGTTCTGACAGGTCGAGGAGCAGCGGAGGGGGAAACTGGGGCAGACTGGGAGTGACATTGCATGGGCCATGGAAAGAGACCGAAGGAGGGTTCCAGTCCCTCTGCCTTCCACCCTTGGATTACCTTAGTTTAGAAAATTTGCAATTGCGAAAAGATAAACTGCAGTTTCACTGAAAGGTGTAGTGGTATTTTTTTTTTAATTCAATCTCTCTGGTAGGAAACCATTGTAATTTCCTAGCAGTACAATTGTTCCAACCTCAGTGAATTGTTTCCAGGACTTAGCACAACCAACTGCTAAAATGGACTCTTCTAGCAGCAGCTGAGCAAGCAAAGAAATAATGTGGCAAAGCTACACATTTTTCTCCTGCTATTTCTCCTTAACTTCAGTGTACTGTGTCACCCAGTCTGCATGAAGTGGTTGGGATTAGAAAAATATGGTCCAATATCTAGATTTTTACAAGTAGAAATAAATGTAGTAATAGAATGTGTACCCATGCTATTTATGTCCATATATACACATTGTTGCTATTAGTAAAAATAGTATCCTTTTCTCACTAGTATAAAACCGCCTATCTGTTGTATATTATTAGTGCTAATAAAAAATTCTTAAATCTTAATTTTGTTGTAAAGAAGTAAAGTGGATCTATCATAACAGCATTTTTGGTTATCCTAAGTGAATTTTCATTCAGATTAGAACTTGTAAATGTACTATTTAAGAGATACAGGGTAGAACACTAAGTTTTCTAGACAAACAAATGTTACTGCATAATGCAGTACATTAGAGAATAGCTAAGTGATATAATTCCTCCTTGCCAGATACGTTGGGAGGCACTTAACTAGAGTAACACACTAGCAAATTACCTAGATTAACTAGTCCAACTGCTGAAAAATTTTAGTTGGGTAAAAATTTGAAATAGGCTATCTACAATAAAATGCTGTATTGTCTTGAATTAAATCCTTCCAAGTTAGCCTTCCATAAGTGAGAGAAAATGAAATATCAGCTGTCCATCATGAAACAGACAGCTTCACAAACACAGAAAGCCAAGTGTGTTGCTGGTTTTGTGGGGCCACAATTGAGGTTTAAGTTACTATATAGAGGTAATACTTATTTGCAAAAGCTTACTCCAAAATAATACTGCGGTTTCTGATTTGATAGGCGACACAGTTCTTATCCTGTCCTTTGAAACTATTACTATTGACTGTTTAATGTTTATTTTTACAAACACACTTTTACCTGGTGGCACATTGCAGTAATTTCTTCATGATGGTCTTATCCTTCACTTTTAGGGTGGAACATGACACAACATATGCTACAATTGCTGGATATTCACAGTCCATTGGGACTGATGTATGAACAATGCATATAGGGATCTTTTGAAAATATTGGTTTGCTTCTATTTTCTCCTGCCCCCTCTCTTCAACTCCACTATCTAATCTTAATTTATTGCAACTTAATTTTCCAGATATTCCCAGAGTTTCCTCTCTTTTAAAAATAAACACAAATATTGTACTTTACAGATGTTCTAAACTTTTATTCAGTGATGAAACAAACTGCTGTAAAACGTTGCAAGAACTTAGCAGTAACTTGAAAAAAAGAGTTGCCCACTTCACATAATATGGTGGCAAATTACACTGAGTACTGAGGCAAAGTACTTCGAAAACATCTGCTAAACAAAGACACAGGTAATGATAAACTAATCAAATGCTTTTGTGGATGACTGTCATCCAGCTTTACCTAAGAACAAACAAGCTGTCAAATCAAGCTAGTCATTGTTAGGAGTTACTCAAGAAAGACTCAAGAAAGCAGTTCATTTGAATCTACTTCAAGTAAAATAATATCTTTTCTACCAGTTATTTGATCTGAAAAACACATAAATAGAAATGCATCAATCCTGGATTCACATATTGCCATGAAAATAGTCCTGTAAAATTTCTTGAGAAAACTGCAGTCTTCAGTGCTGATGTTGGAGAGTTCACACAGAACCTTCACAGTTATCTTTGGTGAAAGAAGAATCCACTATATTGGTGTATTTATAACACTTCTCACATGTGTCCATTCCTTAGTGAATGACAAATTTTCAGGTCTATAATTCCTATGGACTATTTACAGTAATATGAAGAGCAGTAGTTTATTTTGCATGACAGTAGAGAATTTAACAGTCTACAAATATATGCAAATAGATATGCCTGTTCCAGTCGATATGATTATTAGGATATTGTACTGTCTGAAATTGAACTGATAGCAAGGGTATACATAGTCTCCTTACAAAAGGACGTAAGTCACTGTCATGTCAGTGTGTGTCCTATGGGGAATGTCTTTGACCATTTAAATGTGAGAAGGTTACCTGCACAATATAAAAGTAGGAGAAAACACTGAAAATAAGCTTTCCATCTTCTTTGGCCCAAGAATTGTCCTACAAGCAGAAAACTCCTAGGACTGTGTCCCTTCACCATAGCCAGGAAATGTTACCAACATTTCATTATGATGGTATCTAATAGATCTAGGAAATTAAAATTCCCCTTAGCACCTTGTTAAACTGTAGAAACTAGTCAGTAAGTTACAGGTCTTTCTGGTATGATTTTGAGTTTCCCTGCAAAACTTGCAGGTTACCTGACTGTGTTTAAAGAGTTGGATTTAACAGAAATTAATAGACAGGGCAGCCATAAGGCACCTGGTAGTGCAGAAAGATGTTAAAATGTTCAAAGATGTTCTTTACTCCATCCTGTGGGACAATGTTCTTTCTAACCCATCAGTCTTCAGTACCTTCACCGAGGCTATTGCACCTTATTGATTTGCATAAAATAAAGGAAATTTTTTTATGTTTTCCTTTGGAGCTTCTTTATACTTTTCCTTCTTAAAAGTTAACTGCCCAAATCCAGCTTCTTAACAGTAGTAAAAATACCATAATGAAATGGAATCCCAATGAGCTGTATTTATTACAGCCCATCAAAGAATTTTGCAAGACTTAATATTTCATTTAAAAATAGAAAAATAAAAATAGAAAAAATACATATATATCTCCTTTTTGTATCACTTCTTGTCTATCCATCCGTAATGTTTCCTTGGATTTTTAGCTTTCTGCATTCCTTTTCTCAGCTGTCTTTGATTTTAGTGATAGTTCTTTGACACTTAAATGTAAGGACAGAAATATGTCTTTTCAGTTATTGAGTTTGATTATTTGGAGCAATGTAGCCTCCTCACTAAGCAGTTGAAAAGTAAATTTGAAGGCTTATACCTGTAATCAGTTATGAATTCAGGACTAACCACCTCTGCGGTCTTGGATAGGTAACTTTTTCGCTCTAGGCCTATGTTTGTCCTCAAACTTTGTGACTGATCTTTCTGGTTCAAATGTAAATCAATCTGGTCAGGAGCCTTTTCTTACTTCATGACTGCCCAGTACCTGGTTTCACAAGAACCTTAATGCTACAATAATAAGAATAATAATCAAAGCGAACACAAGCTCATTGCAAATAGCTTTATCTTCTAGTCTTTAAGTTTGTGTTGGAAGAGAGAAGGTTGTCTGGTGGAACTCTACCGTTACTCAGGAATAAGTTGGATTACTGTGTGCTCTTTAGCTTGACTGCTCAAATGACAAAATCCACAATCGTAATGGGGATATTCTTTATACACATTAAATCTTTCTATGGTGAATTCTTTTTTTCTTTGCAACTTATGACTTCTGAAAGATGTGAAATGATTTAATCAAATAGGTAGAAAGAAAGATAGGGAAAAATTGTGATAAGCATGAAATCCAATGTAAGATGTAATTTTCCACCAATTTGGTGTCTGCCTTCAGAAGATATAGTTGGGTAAAGGTTGGGGTTGAAAATAATTAGTTTTGTTGTCTGCGTTTGCAGGGTGAATTGGGACACAACCTGAACAAATGATGTTTCTTGTAAAACTGTATTAAAGCAATTTGTAGAAGAAAATTGTGGAAAAGCAAGACATTTTGCTATTGGTGCACAGGTCTCAGGAGTTTACAGTGGAAAATATTAATGATTTTTGCATTAGTCTTAACTCTAGGAGATTAAGTCCTTTTGACTGAGAAATGAAATGGCAAATTGTGCCTTCTTAAACCATATACTAATGAGATTTGTGTAGGTTTCTGTAATTTTAGTTGCGTTTTAGTACTTTTTCCCCTAAGATCTGTAAGCCAGCTCTTAATCATTGTAAGACATTTGTGGAAAGATTGTGTAAATCATTACCAGTTCTTTTTATTGTTTCTTTTAATGGAGAAACTGATCTTGTGTAGTCTCTGGCTACTGTCACAGTGAACGTAGTACAATAAATAACAACATGGTGATATTAGCAGGACAGGGAAGGAGGGATTGATATCCTTTAAGTAATGCAAACAAAGCAACGCAAAGACTGGTGTGGGTTTGTTTGGGGTTTTTTTTTGTTTGTTTGGATTTTTGTTTGGTTTGGTTTTGTTAGTTTTTGTTTGTTTGTTTTTAAAAGAAAGCAAATTCCTCTCTGTTAATTTTCACAATTTCAGAAGCATATGCAGGACCTTTTTCACCCTTGTCATTCTTCTGTCTGAAAAGCCACAGTTACATGTTAAAGAGAGGAGTCTTAAATTAAAGACAGCCTCCAAATATTGCTGGTCTGCCTCCCGCTGCTGCCCAAGAAAGGTAGATATGAGGCACCACATGTGGTAGACAAAATTCTGCATTATGGCTAGACTGGAGGACCAGCAGTGACAGGGACAGCACCAGGACACTGAGTATTACTATTGCTATTTTACTGTTTTATGTTTGTCTCTTCTGATGTTTGTCTAGTGCTGAAAGAAGATAGGGACAACTGAAGTGATGTGACCTATCACCTCATATGTGCTGTGGCAGTTCTCTCTGCGTGCTATGAAGCCAATCGCTCCCTGGGCAGCATAACACATAATTTCCATTGATTTTGGTGGGAGCTGAACAGAGGCATGTAAGGGCAAAATTTGGTCTTTTGGCTGCCGTTGTTCTATGCTTGAAGATTGCAAAGGCAAATAAAGGTCTGTGTGATTCCCTTCATTCTGAGTAAACTACTGTGTGAAAAAGACTAAAAAACCAGAAACTTGCTGCAATGTCATTATCGGTTTGAAGCCCCAGCTTGTGTCACTGTAAAAAGAAGGGGAACATAAGCCAAGTTTTTGAAAATGTCAAGAATTATCTCTGCTTTGTCAGATTTGAGAGTGGCGTCATGGGGCTTAATTAGACATCGTGTAATAGAAAATGCAGGGGTGTTAGTCAGTAGTGAGTGTCTTTCAGAGAGATATAAACATTCATGCTGCTACATTATTCGACATTTTTCCAGTGAGCTTGTGAATGACCTAAAATACAAAGAAAGATTATTCTGCTACAAAATGTCAGTCTGATGCTCAGGTATAATTTTTCCCCATTTGTTTCTGAGAGATTTTTCTAGATCTACTCAAGGAATCAACTACAATGATTAGGATTTTTAAATGTAAAACCTTGGAATTCTTTAACTGGTGTTTTATTACGGGAAAACTTAACAAATCCATTGCATAATTCTGAAAATATTATTTTACTCTTTTTTTTTTTTTTTTTCCTTTCAGAGGCTTTTAATTCATAGGATGTTGAAAGTATTGTATTCACAGAGTTCAGCTATGCTTTTCTGAAAGTGTAGGTGCATGAGCCTCATAAAAAGCCCTGATACAAGAGTTTTGCAGTCCCTTGAGTTTTGGGCATGTCTTTGAAGAAATTTAGCTTTAGGGACATTTCATCTATGAAAATTATAAGAAATAACAAACTTAAAAATAAAGAAGTTCAAGATAAGGCATGGTAACATTTTTTTTGCCACAGCCTGGATTTTTTTTTTTTCCTTATCCAACTTATTACAGCTTTAGATAATACCAGAAGACTGAATTTTAAATAATTCCAGAGGGGACATGCAGAGCTAATCATACTGGATTATTTGGCTGTTAATGGAAGGTAATAACGGATGAACCTTTGTGAAATGCCACCTAAGATTCATGGTTGTAATAATATACTTTCCCTACTGTGATGCTTGAATGGATACTAAACTGTGATAGAAATTTAGGACAGATTATGATAAGATGCATAATAAGTGGGCTGTTTATCTTTTTTTGCAGTGATCATAGAAATAATAATTAATAAAATAAGAAGTTTCCACTCCAGAAGTGGGATTGCATTGAAGTAAAACTGCTATGTGAAAGAAGCAGCCTCTTTCACAGTACTTGAAAAAGCTATATCCCTTTCAGTTGCATTGGTTTACAGAATGGTTCTTTCTTCTGTATGTCAGCAATTACTATTTTCCTTCAAAAATTTCAAGTATTCTTTGTTCAGTTTTTGAGATGCTATTTTTGAGATTATGCTGCTGAAACCTAAGATTACACTTTTTATTTAATAGGTTGCTGTGATATCAACATTTTGTATCCTCACTGGTATCAAGGGACTAGAACAGTTTTTACATAGGGTAGTGTTCTGAAGATTGATCAGACAATGAAAATATGTCTTCCCCTGGGCACATATATTTGCATACTGCTTCACTTCACTTGATGTATGGAAATACGAATGATAGAAATATAGAAACTTATAATGATGGACACCATAGCAGCTCTATGGAGAAATACATGAGAGTATCTGTTATGGCATCTACTTCTGGGTTAAAAAAAACCAACACAAATCCTTCCAGAAAACTACAGCTTATACCTGTAATAAAAACATGTTAAATACGTTAAACATCAAAACATCTTTGAGCTATCCAGCAATTAATGCAGTCATGCATTAGTCATGCAAATATACTTACAAATATACCACCCTGCCATCACTGAAATGGAAAGATAGATATTCCATATATATATACACACACACATATATGTAAATGTGTATTTATATGTGTATGTATACATTTTGAGTATACATAATCCACATTTTGGGTATTTTTTCGGCTTTATAGTGGAAAACTTTCAAAACCTTTCTTCTGCTACATCAAACATATGCAGCTGGGATCTTCCAAAAGAGAATGAAGTTATGGTCTTCTGAATGTTTGGCAATTAGGTCCCCTATAGATACTTCTATCAGTATGTATATCAGGATACAGTATTCCATAGTGTGTCTGTTGTGCTGAAAGATAGGTGATACATTTATTGATAATTTCATTGTCTTAAGTTCAGTGTTGCTCTCAGTCCCATGACGAATTTTTAAGGAAAAAAAATCTAGGAATAACTTACCAATGTACTGAAATTATATTTTATTAATATATAATATAATACATAATTAATATTATCCTCTCCTTTTTTTTTCCTGATTCTTTTAGTACCCATGTTATTACAACATTGAAATACCTTGCCATAGTTGAAGAGCATCATAGATATAAGAATATAATTAAGTAGTTCCTGCTATTGGAACAATTTCTTAAATAATTCTGATCTAAGTCTTTCCATTGCTCTCTTCTCTGTCTGTCAAATTTCTAAGGTGGAACAAGACTTTTGGGACTTCATTTCTGTGGCTGATTGAAAACCTGAGTATGCAGGCCTCACCATGATGCAAGAGTCATTTTGTTGGGGTTTTTTTTCCCATCTCTTATCTGAAGCCCAAACCTAACAGAGTAAATCAAAAGACAATAAATAAATAATTTCAAAAACCCACCAAATGCTTATGTTTTCTAATGTTCAAGCAGATTTGCTTCATCAATCCCTGTGAAATTTACTTGGAAGCTTTGTTGTTGCTGAAGTATTTAGCTCTTAAAAATGAACAGGACTAGTCCTTCAAGAAAAAGAAAAAAAAAACAACAACCCAACAAAATCCCAAAAACCGAACAAAAAAGAGTGCTCTATACCAGAGCAAGAGAGAGAAAGAAAAGGGTTATAAGAGTCATCCTATTCCTAACTGTTGCTAACAAGTTTTATGGATTCTAAAATGCTAAAAATGGGACACAAAGCCAAACAAGGTAAAAAGCAAGAGCTATAGTTGTATCCATCTGAAATAGCTGAACATAAGTTTTACCTGATTTTATTTCCTATTTCATAATTACAGAGATATGCTTTAGCATAGCTGGAGTTTCTCTATGAGGAAAATGGAGAAAACACCATCAGTGCAACATGCGCAAGTTTTCCTTTTGCTGGCTCATTAGAGAGAATGTCTGCTTAGTGATCCCATCTCTAATTGTTTACACCTTTTAAACATCTGCTGCATGTGGAGAAATCCCTAGCTCTTACAGTAGAGATGAATTATGCTTTTTTTAAAATAAAATCTGCCAGGTTAGGATTTTCTTCTGCATGGGTTAAAATAAGAACGAAACAAAACCAACCAAAAAAACCACACAGGCAAAAAAAATCCCCCCACAACAAAAAAACCACACCAGCAAACAAAGAAACCTAAGACATCTTTAACAACCAATTTCATAACAACTGCCTTTTTACCAATTTTCCAAATAATGTGCTACATTGTAACCTGTCACATTAGATTATATCCATCATGTAGCACTATAGCACCTGATTTGACATAATGGGATGTGAAGGCAAGTATTAGATATGAAGAGAAGGGTTTTATAAATGTCGAGGATGCATTTGTGTGTTTGTGTATCCTCAGTTATCTTACTATTAACACATAAAAGCCACATTTTGCTCACATTAAGGGTTTGACTTTAACCCACTATACCAAAGACATTTTGTGTGCAGAATAAAGCCGTGTCCTTAGCTCACCCTGCCACACTACAACACATTACTGTCTCTGTTATGTAATATCAGTCATTCTTTGAAAGACTTGTCTATCGACATTTGAGTGATATAAAGGTACTTTAATTCTGGAAAAAAAGAGAAAAGAAAAAAAAGAGGATTTTTTTCCCACTTTATATCATCTAGGCTACTCTTCTGTGTGTATTTATGAACAGGGTGTTTTTTCAGCCCTAAGCAAAGCTTGTTAGTCTTAGAAGTAACTTTGATTTATTTTCCTTCTCCATCATTTGTTATAAGTAATAATGGACTAGCAGAATAATTTGTGTTCTAAGGAATCTCTGGACGTCATCTAGCCTAGCTTTCTCAAAACAGGGCTAATTTCAGAGTTAGATCTGGTAATGTGACCTGTTACTTTTTAATGTCTAGAGTATTGTATTACCATAGTTGATGACTATCATTCAGAGCATGTAACAGCAGCCAAATTTTTCACTTTATACATGAATCTTTTCTTTCTTCTAACCTAGGGGTTATATTTGTGGTTTTTTGCATCATAAGCAAGTTGCTATGCCTAAGCAAATAATATATTAATAACATGGAGTAATAAAAATTATTAATAAAATTACACATGAAAATAATGTACTGTGTTGTCAAAAAGGCCATTTTTGTCTTAATGATGACAGTGGGTCAAATTACAAATTGAACTGGTTTTGGTCTTGTTCCTTAATTTCTGTTATTTAGAACCTTTTGAGAACTATTCCCTGTCTTAGGTAAGGCTGGAGGAAAGTGCTTCAGAAAGCCAAATGCTGTCTTCCCATAACAATAAGGAAGACATACAGCTTTTATTTCAGCAGTGCAGGACATACTGTCCTGCTTTACTTAAAACTCAGTCTACATGGCCAAGTAGCTCCAGCATCTTACTATTTTAGTATTTATTCCTACTGTTCTCTAGGAAACTTTACTCATATTTCCACCTACAAGAGGATTCTCTAGGAAACATTACTCTTATTTCCACCTTCAAGAGGATGTGTATCTGCATTATAGAAATATGCGTTGAAAGAGACCTCAGGAGGTTGTGTGGTTCGACCTCTCCAATGAAGCCAAGAAGGTGGACTCTCGAATAATGACTATATCAGGTTACCTATGTTTTTCTATAGCTGAGTCTTGAAAATCTCTAAAGACAGAGATTTCACAACTTCTCTGTGTGACCTGGTCCAGTGCTGTACAAAAGTTTTGCCAAATGTAAACCTCGCAAGTCACAGTTTCTAGGGGTTGCTCCTTGTTTTACAATTTGCCGCTGCCAAGAGTTTGCCAGTTACAGTCATAGATGTCCTTTAAGTAATTGTAGGCTTATCCTCCGCTTAGATTCCTCTTCAACAGACTGAACAAACTCAGCTCCCTCAATTTCCTCTGGCAGGCAGGTACCTCACCACCTTAGTCATCTTCCACTGAGTACTTCCCAGTTTTCCAACATCTCTCTTGAGACACAAAACTAGACACAAGTGCAGCCTCATTGCGACTGAGTTGAAGAAGATAATAATTTACCTCTATCTGCTGACCACAGTTAGTCTTATGTAGCCCAGTATGTGGTTTGCCTTACTTACAATGAGAGCACACAGTCTGATCCTATTTAACCTGCCATCCACTGTAACAACCAGATAATTTTCAGACTGTCTGGTACTCAGGCAGCTGCTTCTCAGTCTGTATCAATGCATGGGTTTATTCTGTCCTACGTACATAATTTTGCACTTTTCTTTGCTGATCTTCATGAGATTTCTGTTAGCCAAATCCTCAGCTTTGCAGTCAGTCATATCAGCATGCTCTTTTAATATCCTCGGGTGAATCCCATCCAGTTTCATGTATTAGGTCTACATTTGTGAGCACTAGGATATATACATATATAAAATCTGAGGAAGAATGTAAACATAAAGTACAGGTTTCAGAGTGTGAGGAATATAGCTGCTTTTCTCATCAACAGGCAATAGCTTTTCACTATATCGTTGCCCTCAAATCTTCTTGTGAGCTACCATCTCTAATTTCATGCTTTGATCCTTATCTGGTACTCATGAATAAAACAGGTCCAGGCAATACAAGTTTCGTGTATAAACCACAAGGAAAGTTTTGTTCCTCATGGATAATGCAAATCAAAGAAACTAACTGAAGCATAGAAGTACTTCTTGTTGTGCATTTGTGGTTTTTTCCTTTTTTTTTTCCCCCCCTTTATTTTTTCATCTTTCAGGTCAAAGCACAAGTGCTATGGACTTTCCCAGTTCAAAGTCCAAAGAAAAAACATTTTTATTTAAATATTTTTGACTAGTGAAGAATTCCAAAGAACAGAAAGAGCAGAAACAGACCACTCTGGAAAGGGTATCAGATTTATTTGGTTTTTAATCATAGTATGGGAATTGAATCTGTAGCAACACTGTTGCTTCAGAAGAAGAAAATAAGTAAGCATAGTTTTCTATGAATAAGGGGAAGATTGCTGAAATCCTCTCTGATCTGTATTTTTGGTTCATATAGCAATGACAGTCAATACGAAATACTAAAATAGATGGTCTATTTTCACTGTATAACAGGAAGAGTCAGAGTCTTAAATGGAGAATAAAGTATTACAAATAATTAGTAAGAAATCTATGAAAAAATAAATAATAGTAAGTTGAGTGATATCAGTTATGACATTAGTATCTATAAACAATACACAGTTGAACCTTATGGGTAGCAGTACAGTGAATTTAGCTTATTCATTACTAAATAAACAAATCCTTATTTTTGATGTATCACAGATTATGCAGTTATATGGAGGTACATTTTCTTCCAAGAAACCAATTCCTTGTTCACTTATTATCATTCCATTATTTTTTGTATTTCATATCATCCTTTTTTCTACCTGTAATGTTGACTCCATCTTTTGTGGGACTTTGTTTCCTTAATTAACCTCAAATAATCACCAGGAAATTCAGAGGGGAAAAAATTATAACAGCACTAGGCAGATTTTTTTCATTGGTTAAACTAGATTTTTACTTATGTTACACTATTTTTATCCCTCTAGAAATTTGGCTTGGTGATATTCTGTTAGCAAGACAGATACAAAATTTTAGTGCCAGATGTGATTAGAATTGTTGTGGGTTAATGAATTGTCATATAATATTTTGACAAATTCAGATGGACAAATTATAGACACTTTTCCCTTACTGCCTGGTAACTTTAGTGATCTAGAAGAATGTGTCAGTGTTTCTACAATTTGATGTACAATTGATTTCCCCATTCCCTCATGCCATTCCCTTAGGAAAAACATTATGCAAAATGAGAAAATAGAAAGGAGGAAACTTTTTACCCTGAAAACTCGGTCATATAAATTGTTTATAGCACTTCATTAAACTAGCAGCTGAATATAAAAGGCTTACTCTAAGCTTTAACATACTCTCTTCCTTGACATGGAAAATTGACTCTTTCTATAGTTTATGTTCAGGAATGTATTCAAGATAAGCCACCAATACAACACACAGGGAACTGAGTGTTGAATAAATAACTAAATGCACCAGCTAACAACCACTGACTTTTTTTCCTGTCTGTTTACTACCTAAAATAGAGACTAGTTTTAGTATCATGCTGTTGTGGCATTATCCTTGGACTATGTATTTTTGCTAATGAGACTTGTGATGGCCATTTCTGAATTATTCTAGTTTTACTTCTACTTTTTTTTCTATGTTTCTCACATATTGAAAACTAAAATAGAAACCCTTATTGTTTTGAGAAAAACAGATCATTAACAATTATTTGAACGACATTCAGTATTGAATTTCTCTGACAATATGGGATTATAACTGAAGGGATATTCTGATGACCTGGCAATAGTCCATTATCAATAAATTTGCTTAATTTTTTAATGTTGCTAATATCCTTATAACACAGCAATTCTTATTGCTCTGGCAGGTTATTAAAAGTAGTATATAATTATACATAGTGAAGTAAAATATTGTCACAGCTCAAATACAGGATAAAACAGGATGCAAAGAAAAAAATGTGTTATTTTTTTCTCGTGAGGAAACTTCAGCAATGAGGCTGAGTTTCAGGTTCTTTATTTGGTCTTTTACTTTTCACTTGTGTTTTAAATATCTGCATTAAAGCCCGAAAATACAGAGAGTAATGAGGTAGATATATTTGCAGATGACATATTTGACATCAGAGATGTTTGTTCGGGATCAGAGAAATCATGAGGTTTTTTAGATATCCAAGGGAGCTGAAAAAAATGGGAAATGAAAATACAATACATTCAAATTTTAGCAAAAATATAGTTGAATTCAATCATATAATTTATAATCTTTTAAATTGGATATACCAAGGTAAAAAAAAAAAGTATATGTATAATGGTATAGAACTCATGGAGCAATTCAGGTTAACATGTAGTAAGAAAAAAAGCAAGCTTGTAGCATCTGTAAGAAAAGGGATAGCAAAGAATAGAAAAGATATAATGTTTTAAATTCCTCTTCTAGAATGCTATGTAGTAGTGATCATCCTGTATCTTAAAGGATTCCACAGAACAAAACAAGGTTCAACAATAGGTAATGCAATCATGAAGGGTGGAAAAGTTCTCTTGAAAGAACTGAAACTGCTGCAAGAGAAAAGGAGTAAATGAGGAACATTATAATAGTTTTTCTGATTTGTGTTATAAATCACATATTTCCACATGGCAAATTCTACCTGTCTCTGAACACAAGAAAAAAAGGACAGTAAATAGAAATGTTGCACAATCCAGAAATGCTTATAGGTTTACTATTGTTTTTCATGCACATGTAAATGGATTATAGAGTTCATTAAGACAGGACGTGGTTTAGAACAAATATTGAGGAGGGTTTTACAAGAAATAATGACATTGACCGCAAATTTAACTTCTTGTAACAAACTGTAAACCATTGCTTTGAATTTTTCCGTCTTCAGGGTAAAGTATTCTATGTCTTTTAGATTGAATAACCCTAGATCTGACTGTTGTAGGTTTCTCATATCTTCCTCTGTCAGAGACAGGTTATTGAACTAAATAGATCTTGGATCCGTTCCAGAGTATCAGTTCTCTCTTTGTGCTCAGTGCACAATGTGTTTATAATAAAGCTCTATTAATACCGAACTAAATGCAGGTTCCCGTAGTGAGGCACAGGCCTTATTTCAGAAATACAGAAGGGAAAAAGACATGAGAATAAAGCCAAGGAAGTTATTGATGAAGGGAAATAGGTGATAGAGGAACTGATGTAGATGGTGGGTATACAGAATTTATCAGTGTAAGCTCAGGAAGAGGAACAGTATGGGAGTTTCAACTTCGATTTAACTTGATCTGGTTTTCGATTAAATATCTAATAACTAAAGTAAGACATTTTCAGCTTTGAATCATATTTGCTTCCTTCCACATGGAAAAGGTACTAAGTCAGAGGCTCAGTCTGTGACAACTTCAGGTACAAAGTTAATAGCTGGCCCCAAATTCTCTTAGTTAGACATGTCACAAGTATTTGCCATTGCATAAAAAATTAGCTTGTTTGAACTCTTTTCCTAGTCTAAGTAGTTTTGCCCAAGCAGTTCCCAAGGTCACATTCACCTGGCAGAATCTGTCATCCCTAAATAGTTTATCTGTCTTACATATTGGATAGACCTCTGTGCAATTGCCACATTTTCTGAAGGTACTGTCTTGGCAGCTTTATAGTTCAGATTGTTCCAGGCTTTTTTTTTTTTTTNGCACAAACTTGCAGTCTGCAAAACTTTCATAAACATATCTAATCAACCAATCTAACTGTATTGCTACTAGCTGCCATTGAATTTGGTGTCCTCTGAATTTTAATTTTCAGGTTTATTCTGTTGTAAGCCTTCTGGTCACTATCAAGGTAAACAATTAAGAGCTAATCGGACTGTTGTCACCCATGAGTGAGTGCTGAAGAGACACTAGCTTCGTAACAAGAGAATGGCTTCATCCTTCATGGACAGTTAAGAACTTGCAGCTGACTTGGCTGCGTTTGGGGCTCAATGGATAAAAGAGTCCATTAAATCATTAACTGTTAAAAGTTATTAAATCATTAACTTTCTTTCTGGGCATAAGTTTTTAAATAACATGATTACAAGGATCAATGGCCAAGAACATCTGTCCTATTGTTGCTGTACCAATATCGAAACAAATCTATGCCAAAAGTTGTGGGATGGAATCTTCCATTCTTAGCAGGCCTGATACCAGGAAGTGCATTCCCTTCATTTTTTCTAGGACCCTTTGTTCTTTTGATTCATCTCCAAATATTTAGATACAAATAAAGTTTTATTTTCATAGGCAAAATATTTGTCCTTTCCAAAGTGCTCATACATACAAGCATTCTTGCTATCTGGGACAGAAACTTTCTGGGACTGAAAGTAATAAAAAAGTTGCTGAAAGTTACTGAACTATAATTTGTTCCATTATTTAAAGAAATGTTACTTATGTGACCTTAGGGCTATCATCTTCTCCCTGTCCTTCGTGTCCTTTAGCATCATCCTTCATCAAATCTTGAATGAACTGTTAGATGAACTGGGTTTCCTACTGTCCTTAAAGATTCTAAACCAGCATGTACCAGGCTACCTAGTAGCTTACAAGTTTATCTGATAATTTGTGCACCAGATATGCTGCACATTTATTCTAATGTTAATTCTGTGAATTTCATGAAGTCTGATTTAAGCTGTAGCTGTCTTCATTTTATTCTGAGCCACGAGGGCCTTAGTTTTCTTCCCTAGTATTTGCTGTGCCTTAAGAATACTCCTAATTCAGAGGACAAATTCTGTCCTGTTGTTACTAGTTTTTGGCTGGAGAAAGTCTATCCATTTTTGGGGGCACTGAGAAAGGGAACTCCCCTTCACTTAGATTTTTTTTCTGAAGTTGTGATTATTTTTTCAAGTCTTTCAAGGACAGGGTAATTTTCTTTTCATTGTGGTATGGAAGACAAAGAATCTGAAAAGAAGAAGAAAGAGAATCTCCTGTTCCTTTAGCTATACTTGC
>VXBL01001264.1:645281-690619 GCA_013400195.1 Aramus guarauna
AGGTGACCTAGTTATTTATTATTTGCTTGATTAATTACCCCCTAATTGAAACAGTAGGGAAAAACACATTGCACTGATATTTAGTCATACTTGTGATTTATTTGACTGTTAGGCAAAGTTTAGGAAGAGGTAGAAGAATTAAATGAACTATTAGTTTTTATGAGTTTAAAGGGAAGAAAAGATAGGCCTTTAAAACAGAATGCAAATACTTAGTTAAAAAAATGCATAAGAAAATGTTTACTATTTGAAAAGTATGTGAAGGTCTTGTTCATATCTCTATTATGGAAATATTTACTGCAGTTTATATAAAAACTGTGATTTAAATTAATTTTAACATAATCAGTCCTTTTATATTCTGACTGAACATATTATGTTAAAAACAGTAAACTGAACACAAAGACTTGAAATACCCCGACGTGGCCAGTACAATATACAGTGCCTAGTGAGGACTATGAGCGTTGACTTAGTTAGAGTTTTACCAACATAACTAATAAAATAGGCAGCACTGAAAAAGTCAAGTGTGAAAGATGATTTTTCTGTTCCAAGTTCAAATAAATCCAACAAATTGTGAGCTAACATATCCCACCAATTTCAGTAGAACCTGAAATGCTGATTTTTGAGAGGTAAATAAGAGCGAGGTAAATTATGTTCTTCCACAGAATCCACTCTAGTTTTATGCAGAATCTTATTGCTGAGATTGTGGAAGTTATCGGCTAAGAAGTTAAATAGCTGAGCCTTTTACTTAATAAATGGTGCACAATAATCCAGTGTGTGAGACATCTATAACCAAAGACTCATTAGGCCAAGCTAATTAAATAAAAACAGTAAGCCAAATAATTAAGATGAAAGTCATGACCTATAATGACCCCAGGTCCTGTCTATGACACAGAATTAATCTTTAATCATGCCTAATGGCTGCTTGCATATTTAATGCCTCCTACAGTTACTATCCTCCCCAAAGGGAATCCTCAGTTTCTTTCCTTCTTTCAGTAGTTCCTTTGGGAATATGTGTTAATTGCTCTTACAGAGAAACAAAAGTAGTTCAAGTTTTCAGAACTTTTCCTTTTCTCTCTCTCTTTTTTTTAACTTTTTTTTCCCTGATGACTGTCAGCAGTGTAAGTATACATAAACTTTTAGTTGTGTCCTCAGTGGCATCACATATAAGACTAACCTCAAGAGTTCCTCAGAGAACTTTAAATTTTAGGTGTAGTGTAAGAAATACCTACTAACTAATTTGCTGATTGCAAAGTTCAGACAGCACAAGTTGCATTTAATTTGGGTGAATGGAAGTGACAGTTTGATACATGGTCAGGGTCAAATTTAATTTCTTGCTGAAATAACTAAGTTGGCAAAACTGGCACAGACATATCAAATGTGTTATGCTAATCTACCAAATGTTTTTCAATAATGTTAGAGTATTTAGAAATTTTGTTGCCAATATTGTTGTTTTCTCCTGCTCTGAACAGCATCATCACATTTTGTGGTGTTTCATACATTTATTCATTTCTTTGATTCTAATTAGTTTTAGGAGAGAAGGTTTTTGTCTTAGAGTTGTAAATCCCTGTGAGGAAGAATATCACAGAATCACAGAACAGTAGGGGTTGGAAGGGACCTTTGGAGATCATCAAGCCCAACCCCCCTGCTAAAGCAGGATCACCTACAGCATGTTGCACAAGATCTTATCCAGGGAGGTTTTTAATATCTTCAGAGAAGGAGACTCCACAACCTCTCAGGGCAACCAATTCCAGTGCTCAGTCACCCTGAAAGTGAGGAAGTTTTTCCTCATACTGAGATGGAATGTCCTGTGTTCCAGTTTGCGCCCATTGCCCCTTGTCTGGTCACTGGGCACCACTGAAAAGAGTGAGGCCCCATCCTCTTGGCATCTGCCCTTTAGATATTTGAAAGCATTAATAAGGTCCCATCTCAGTCTTCTCCAGGCTGAACAGACTGACCTCACTCAGCCTTTCCTCAGAAGAGAGATGCTCCAGTCCCCTAATCCTCTTTGTAGCCCTTTGCTGGACTCTCTCCAGTAGTTCCCTGTCTTTCTTAAACTGGGGAACCCAGAACTGGAGACACAGGATGCCAGATGTGGCCTCACCAGGGCAGAGCAGAGAGGGAGGATAGCCTCCCTTGACCTGCTGGCCACACTCTTCTTAATGCACCCCAGGATACCATTGGCCTTCTTGGCTGCAAGGGCACACTGCTCAGTCATGGATAACTTGTTGTCCACCAGGACTCCCAGGTCCTTCGCTGCAGAACTGCTTCCTAGCAGGTCAACCCCTAACCTGTACGGGTGCTTGGGGTTATTCCTCCCTAAGTGAAGGACCGTACACTTGTCCTTGTTAGACTTCATTAGGTTCATCTCCACTCAACTCTCTAGCCTGTCCAGGTCTTGCTGAACGGCATTGCAGCCTTCTGGTGTATTGGCTACTACTCCTGGTTTTGTATCGTCAGCAAACTTGCTGAGGGTACACTCTGTCCCCTCATCCAGGTCATTGATGAATATGCTGAAGAAGGCCGGACATGGTACTGACCCCTGGGGCACACTGCTAGCTACAGGCCTCCAACTAGACTCTGCATCACTTATCACAACCCTCTGAGCCCTGCCAATATGCTCTGTCAGATTTTCATAGGCTCTCACACTGCCAATGAAGTCTCTAAGCTCACAGAATGCTTCTCCCCTTCACTGCTGCAGGGAAAGATAAATATCATGAACTTGGTTTAACGAGACTGCAGCCTTTCCAGGGTAACGTACATTTAAAGAAAGTGTGATAAAGTTGTCCTTTCCTGCAATCAGTTCCACCTTTTGAAGGACTGCTGTCTCCATGAAAAAAATGCCAGAGAGCTGGCAAAAAGAGCTTATCTTCTTCTAAAAGACAAACCTTTTTAAAAGAAGGATCTTCTATTCTACTTCCAGTTATCAGAAAAAAAGAGTTCTGAGTGACCATTGCTAAGCACCTATTCATGTATGGCAACATGATAATCTATTAGACTTACTAAATCCATGACTGCCAAAGAGAAAGAGACTGCCATAGGGAACAGAAGAAAACTGTATCACACACAGCTCGAAAAACCACCAACAAAGTATGAGATGGTACCTTAAACAACCCAAAATTTTTGTGTTATGTATATCCAGATAGATGTTAGGGAGGATTTTTTCCTCCTTGTGTATTATGATCTCTTTAATGATGGGAAAGTTATATATAAGTTTCTGCGGCCAATAACATTGTTCTGCATCTGCTTATGTGATTTGCCATTCAGCTGTTTCTCTTCAGCTCAGCCTCTAAAGGAGCTATGAGATTTCCTTTGTCTGCATGTCTAAAATCAGGTAAGCATACTTGTTACATAAGATCTTATTTTTTCCTTCCAAGTCTAACAGAGAGAAAGCACTTTAACAGTAAGTAAATTTCATTATCATCCTAACTCAGTAAATCATTTAAGCATGTGCTTAGTCTTCCGTATCTTGTGGACTTCACATATCAGATACTCAGCTAGTGTAAATTAGCATAATTTCACTCACAACTGAAACCACTCTGATTTACACGAGCTTTAGTATTGGCTTAGCCTTTGTATCAAGAGCTGCAGGTGGTTACTGAAAAGACTTGAATTATTACTTATTATAATGTGTCAGAGTCCAATACTCTCTGATCAAGTTCTTTTAGATATTCCACGCCTGGAGGGTGTAACGTTTAATAGCAAATTTACTTATTTGAAGACAATTGATGTTACACGGGATTTCTGATTTAGCGGAGCGATACAAAATATACTGAAAACACAATACAAATCTAAGTTATGCTTAGCCAAATATAGCAATTGCAATGTACAGTTCAATCACAATACCAATGTGATTTACATTACCAGTCTTTATAATATTCTCAGGAAAGTGAGGTTTACCTCCTGTGTGAGCTCTTTTTTCATTTTTTCCTCTTTTCAAATTTTTCTATATCTTCAGATATAGGAAGGTGTAACATTTGCAACGTCTGAACCTGTGAATCCAGCAACTTCATATTTTTGATCTGTTTACTTGTTCTCCCAAGTCATTATATTAATGGTGATAGATTATTTAAATCCTGAAAGGAGGGAAAAGTCAAATTTAGACAGAAACACAGGGCTATGTTTCAGCCCGCTACAGAAGTACTGAATAAGCATAGCATCAGCACATAATTAAATGCAACTAAGAATTATGAAGCTAAAACATAACAGATGAAAAGACCTGCATGTCTGTATCTACACAGAAAGAAAAAGACATTCAAAGCACCCCATATCATTGTTTTAGAGTGCTTATTGTTTTATTTGAGTGACTTTCAGTCTCCCTCCTTTTGGGCAGTGTAGATAAATTGCCAATTACATGAGCAAGCACCTGACATGTATGAGACAAGTCAAAGTGTTCAGAAATCCAGTGACCGCACTGTTACTTTGGGTGAACTCCTGCATTCATACTATATAAATATTTTCCTACGTCTGGAATGGAAGATACCCTTCCAAAAGATGAGTAATCTTGAAATAGTAATGGTGAGTTATGGTTATAACACATGTAGGACCTGGTGCAACTCCTTACCATGATCCTGTCATCCAGTGATTACTCACCCGCACAGCTGGAAAAATCAAGTCTTGTTTCAGAGTTGAATTTGCCTAAATTCAGATTCAAGCCATTTGATACTGTATTTCAGTCTGAAAGACTGAAACTTGCTGCTATCAGACCTCTCGCTCTGGATGTGCAAGTACTTGCAAACAATAATCAAGTCGCATCCTCACTTTTCTTACAGATGACCTCTGAGTTGGCTTCTGTTTTAAGTTTTTATCATTTCAACCAGTGTCAAGTCTGCAAAGTTTAAAATATTTCCTCTGCTTATAGCACTGAGTAGAGAGCATTTATTTATATTGATTCCCAAACACTTGTCAAGGTACCCCAGGGGGCTCTCTGGGGCCAGGAGTGGTGGGGGTTCCCCGTGGGGTCCCTCAGGGCAGGGCCTGGCAGCCAGGGCCCATCCCACCCCCCAGCCAGGAGCAGGGCAGCCCGGGGGCTCTGGGGCAGCCCCAGCCCTGGGCATTGGGCAACTCCACGGGGATGGACCCAGGACAGCAGGTGGGCCCAGCTCAGCAGGGCCCATGGCCGGGCAGGGAAGGGCTGTGGAGAGCTGGAGATCAGCCCTGCTGCGGTGTCGCTGGGGCTGATGGCCCCGAGGGACTGACATGGCGTCCTGGGCAATGGGTGGGATACAGGCAGGCCCTGGGGGGCCTGGGTAGGGACAGAGAGTCCTCTGAATGCCCTCAGGGCCTTGACAACCCTTATCCAAGCCACTGCTTTCTAAGGCTCCTAATTTTTAAGTACATCTTGAATTGTTAATTCCCAAGTGTATTAGCTTTTATGTCCTCAATTAAAATGCATTTTGTTCAATTGGACCTTTGAGGTCAGTGATCCACGTCGTTCTGTAAAAGTAACATGTCCGTAGTATTTATTACTCCATCAATCTTTGTGTCATTGGTAAACTTCACTAGTAAAAATGCTAAATTATCCAGCAAACTACTGGTAAAAAGTATAGAAACCGTGTTGGATTTACAAACCGTCTCTGCAGGACCACAGCAGGACTTGAGTCAGTAGGCCAGCACTAGCAACAAGGGAAGAAAAGAAAAGAAAACCCTTTTTCCTTTTGTGTTTCAAGTATGATATTGTGTTGTGTTCACAGTGAGAGGAGTTGTTTGGCCGCAGATTCCTCTGTCGCTCTTCTCAGGTTTTGGGGCATTTAAGGACATACAGCCCATTGTGTCAAACGGAGGCCAAAAGAAAGGTGCTGGACAGTTGCAGTGCGGAGTGGTGACAAAGCGTGGCTGTGCTTTGAAGCAGGGCATCAATACCAGTGAGCTTCTGGGAATGATAAAGTGATGATGATGATGACGACGAAGCAGTGTCAAGGAGGTCACTCTGCAAATTTACTGTTCTGGGTGACTCTGTCTGCAAAGTCAAATTGTGGCATGTTTTAACCGTTCTGTATAATGATCTAGGAGATTTTTTATTTTTTTATTTTTTCATTATTAGCTAGAAAGTTTTATTATATTTTGTGAACTCCTCTGTCAGATGCCTAGCACCTGCTCACTGCAAGTCTCTCTGTTTCCAGCACTTTGTAAAACCTACAGGGGTTTTGAAGGATGATAGGCTTTCTTACTTTATTTTTTTAAAGCTATTAAAGCTTCTTTAAACTACTGGCCTTATTTGATAAGAAGTCCTGCTGTCACATGTTTTTGCTTTTTCTAAATCAAACAGAACACGCAGAGATGAGCTGTACTTGGGGACTGAAAGAACAAACAGTTCATCTTGTGATCTGAAATGTCTGCTATGAAAATATCAGCATCTTCAAGACACAATAAAGTGCTAGCAGTGGTGGAACATTAAAATGTATGTGAGTTTATATAACTGTTTGCCTCTGTCTTTTCCTCTTCTCTCTCTTTGAAGGTAGATAGGAAAGTAAGCACACAAAAGTGAGCTAAATTAATGAAAAGCATGAGTAGAACATTTGCATTGTCTACTCGTGTCATTAGGATGGAAAGCTTTATTTAAGTGCACCTTTGTCTCTTACCTAGACAAGTAGGATAAGTCTAATGAGTGTGAGCAGCCATTGCTTGTATCCATATAAACCTTATCTGTGCCTTTTGTCAGGCAGAAAAATAATGATAAAAAGGAAAGGAGATTAGCCTTTGACAGTGACAATTCTCTATAAAAGACTTAACAGTCATTGATGGTGTTTAATGTATAACTGTACTGGATAACATTTACCTGTACGATGAAACTGCATAAAGAAACAAAAGCATTGGCTTAGCGGGTTTTAGCTGTAGTTGGACATTATATACTACACAAATCCCTGCTGTTCGAAGACTTCATTGTTATTCAGTTTGTTAACATGACAACGATCAAAGATATCCAGGCTAAACCACTCATTTATTCTAATTAAAATAACCGTTCTGATCTGTTATAGGTTTTATCCTTACAGCGTGTATATCTAGCAAAAGAGTAATTGGTAACTTTAAAATGTTACAGAGAAAGGCATAGCGCATTCTGTCTCCAGGGGCACTGTGATTTCATGCAGAATGACCAGAGTTTTTAAGAGGAGTCCATTTTTGCTTCATCTCACTTGTAATAAAAGCATTGGTCATTTACTGAGAGGTGGGCTCCTGGCAGTCGACCAGGTAGCTTAACACTTTATTTCGTATTACAGTTGAAAATATGACAATAAGAAATGACACTAAGCAGGCTGATTTATCCCTACTTTAAGCCTGCTTTTGTTTCAGAAAAGCTTGCAAAGGCAGGCTTTATGTGATAGTCCAATTGATTTATTCGAATCAGAAACAACTCTGTGGTATATTGATTCCTGGTACATTTTATTTGCTGTGTGTCATGTCCTGCAAATTATTTGTATTTAATTTAAATTACCTGACCTTTTAGAATTGCAAAATAATTAAGTGTCTTCCTTACAGTGAGAGATGGGCTGGCACCGAACTGATCAGCTTGCTCAGCAATTTGAACATCAAAATATTCAACCAATTTCTTAAAAATCAAGGATTGATGAGTGTGCATATTCTTTTCCATTTTATACCAGCTTTTACACCACTCTCATCTCAGAACCAAACTCAGGAGCTGTAATTAGATTTGAGAATGATAAGTGATGCAGTCTGCCTTCTTTAGGAACCTAATTTAAGTTGTATGATTAAAGTTATGTGCTGTTAAATGCCCCAATCTTAAATCTTTACCTTCGGTTGGGCAAGACTCTTGATTTATCTGCTGTATCTGAATGACAGTTTTTGGACAGAGAAGAGGACAAGTTAGGGTGAGGACTCTTTCAGTGGGGAAGTAGCAACTGAACCTACCACTACCATTGTGAAAGTTTTCTAGTTTTCTCACGTTCACTCAGCAGGAACCAGAAGACCAAGTGTCCTCTGAGAGTCAGTGCAATTCTTTCCATCCTGGAGAGAAAGCAGCACTAGTATTTATGATCAGTTAACAGCGCTGGTTCACATCTGAGACCTGCATCCCACCTAGGTGGGTGCATGCATTACTTAGAAAGAGCAGCTGGGCATTAGGCTCAGTTGGGAAACTATATTTTCAGCTGCCACCTCCAATGTATGAAGAGAAGCAGGAGTACTCATATACTCAGGCTCTGATCTCAGCTGTGAAGCCGCAATTACAAACTGAGATAGCTACAAGCAGATTTCCAACTGCTGCTGCCTGTAACCTGCCATTCTGTTCGCTTGACGTACTGGAACTCAGGCGGCGTTTCTTTAAGTCTGGGAAACCCAGTGAGAATCAAGAGCTGAAAACTATAGTCTAGAATTAAAGATTTAAAAGTATATTCACTTGGTGAATTAGGACACAGACTTGAGACAAATACTAAAGCATAACTTATTTCGTGTTCTTAGCTGAGTCTGAGAACCAGCCATGCATAATATTTAGAATTGCTATGGCTGTCTAAAATGCAAGTGTTGCATTGATTGAATTTGAAGTCTGGATTTTCATTGCCCTTTGTTAATGCAATTTTTTGAGGTTTTTTTGGTTAACAAAGAGTTAATAAATTTTTGTCCTTTCTTCAAGAAGAAAATGCTGGTTGTAATATTGCTATTCTGCTGGGATTGTATATCTTCCCTTACAATGAATTGTCTAAATGCTAAACTACATTTTCACATTTATAATGGTGTAAACTTCCCTTTTATTTCTGAAATTCCAAGTATTTTTTCATACATCCATTCCCTGCCCTCCTAACCCCACATGGTTTTATAGTACTCTTAAGTGAATATTGTTTCTATCTTAAGAATAAAGTATAAATAATAATTTTCTGCTGTTATTACATATATGATGTGCCACAGAGGACAACCTGAGTACAGGTCAACTATATACTACTCAGATTTACTTCAGTGGAGTCTTATGGCAGAAATAAGCTGAGTTTCTTGGGTTTAGCTAATTGTGTGAAACAAGGAAGATTTTATTTGTGATAGAGACTTGATCTTGTTCCTCAAACTTTATCTCTTTGTCTGTAGTCCTGCATAGAAAATAGCTGTGAAATACTGTTTCTATTCAATTTCCTCCTGCAGTGGCTTAATTCTGTCATGTAGTTTTGTCATGACAGGTGGTGGAAAAAAAACCCCTAAATAAACATACAAACACAAGAAAAGCCTCAAGACCTGAAAATAAACTAGAAGAGAAAGGTAGCGATGTTATTTATTTCTACAGTATACTGTGATATAATAAACAGACTAAGAATGAATAATGGGGATAGGAACTATGTATTAAGTAAGGACAGGAACACGTTAAAAGCACTGCTTCTTTCTGTCAGAAGCAAACCAGGCTTACCTTTTCCTGACTTTTTCATCTTGTTTTCCTTTCTTCTCTCCCTCCCTCACCACTTAAGCTTTTCACCCCATCAGTTAGGCCAACAGTTGAATCAGCTGTTGATGGAGTTCAACATTAAGTGAGGGAATGAAACCTAGCAGGGAGCAGGAGCTCAGAGGCTGGGCATAGAGAGATACGTAGATGGAAATGGAGTAGCAATCTCTTAAAATGATAATGAGAGATAAAGTGTTTATAAGTAATGAAATGATAATTGGAAGATGCTTATGGTTTTACAGCTCCCATTGACAGGTTGTTGTTCAGCTTTCTACTTGGAACATATTATGCCAGAGCATCTTGGATTTGTCCAGCCTGAGGTCCTTCCTTAGCAGTCTTTCTACATTATTTTGCACTGTTATTCTTAAAACATAAAATTAGCAACTCAGATGTCAAAGAGAAAGGAATGAAGTAGTCACAGATGAGTATTACCACTGTCTCCTTTATATCACTGACTTGCCAGTTCTGAATCACCACTCCAGAGATGCTTCCTATCTCCATTAAGCATATGGGGAACTTAGGATCCTATTTTTATTTTCTAACGAATAAGTGTGGACCAATACAAATGCATTGGCAAAGGGTACGGTGTTCATACTGTGTACATTTCAGAGTTTTTATTTTGGACTGGTTTTATTTTCATCTTTTAGATTAAATCCCTGTTAGTGGTTAGAGTGCATTAGAAATATGTCTACAGTAGTAAGTGGAGTGGCCTTGTAGGAGCAGAGGTATAGAGTGAAAGAGGTTGTGTTGAGGACTCTGTGTCCTCACTGAACATGTTTGAGGTGTGTATGTGTGCTCTTGAGAGTAGCTGTGGTTTGACCCAGTGGACTGAGTACCCATTGCTGTTAATAGTGGCAATCGGAGTGTCTTTTGTGTCTTAATTTAATCCAAGAAAAATTCTGTTTGTGTGCTCCAAGAATTCTCTAAGCCAAGGGGCAGTAAATGGGAAGTGCAAGAGTTTTCCTTCAAAAGTGCACTCCAGATCAAAACCAAAATGCTAGTGTATATGTACCCTACTTAAAATACCTAATTAAACTATGTGAATAGATACTTAATAGTTAAATCTTGACTCATATTGAAAACTACTTAACTTAATAAATAGACCTATTAAAATCAATAATGAGACTGCTTCACAGTGAAGTGCTACCCAATGTGAGTAAGAACATTAAAATCTATCTTAAAGTAGTAATAACAGTGTTAAGGATACATAATTGATGGACTCATTTGCAGAGCAGAATTAATATATGAGCTTTTGTTATACTGAAAAAGAGAAATTTAAGCTGTTTCAATGTGTGCTTTATGGCTTTTATTCATAGATTTTCTGGACTGTAATTGTTTACTTACCCACAGTTAATACAAACTTGAGTTAAAATCAGTCATCCCAGTATTAAACATTCATGGAAGCGGCTGGTTACTGACAGCAGTTAATATAGTAGTGATTAAAGAGCACTTTGAAGGTATGTTCTCCAAAGCAGAATGTTTAGGACATTTAAGCTTAAAGGAAATGGCCAATGGCAAATAAAAGATTTGTCTTATAACATGATTTCTAAAGTCACTAGTCAATGCCAAGCAAGGTTGACAAGAATAATAATATATAATTCCTTTTTAAAAAAGTAACCCCAAAACTCAGGTGTTTAATTATTGATCCAAGTAATATTTTCCTTTCAAACTCATCCGGGGGCTAAGAGCGGTTAGTTAAAGCATCTGACAGAAACTCTTCCTAAAGGATTAATGAAATGAACTCTTCAGCAGTTTGCAAAAAAAGGATTTTTACTCTAGTAGATTAAAGAAAACAGACATGTAAAGCATACTGATTCACTTAGAAAGAATAATAATTACACTAAAGTTTCTTCCATTCCTCCTTTCCCTGTACACCGCTTCTGAGTGATAAGTGGTACATTAGTCTAATCCAAATGGTAATTAATGTTGCATGTGAAAACAAAATCATTTTCAGGCCAAATCTGCTACCTTTATTCATACTTTATTACTTTACCACCCATTATGTCTGTTTATATAAATAAGATTGAGTAATAAAATATTGCTCATTTTAAGGAAAGATATCATAATTATGGACCTGATTGTCACTGTCTTTTTCTTCTTGTGACTATGTAAATGTTCATGAATGATGTATACCTAAAGATTTCACACTGTTCCATATCTTTATGTTTATGAGGCACGTGTAAGGTATGCAAGTTCTATTATGGCCATCTTAGAAATCTGTACCTTTTCCCAGATTCTGTAAAGTCAGCATAGAAGTTAAAAACAGTTAGGTATCTTAAATACTTTTTCAAAATCTAATCTGGTGCCTGTCTGTACTTCTTGAAGCCTAACACCTTTAAAAATTGAGTCCAAAGTGACTTTGCCAAGATATTACTGGAAGAGAAGGGACTTTAACACAGATCCTAGGTTTATGCCCTAGCCCTTGGATCACTTCTTTACAGCAGTTTTTTCAGTCTTTCTGCGGTCACAATTCTTATAAATGTCAGTAGGAGCAAAATTACTAATATTGGAGTTACGAGCCAAGAGGGGGGGAAAAGCCTACTTAGATAAATTTTATTTTGCACTCTTGCAAGCCGTTTTTCAATAATCCACTTTATGGTCCTCTACACCCTATTGAATTGTGGGATAAAAAAGTACAGCTGACATAATTCACCACTGAGCACCTAAAGGCAGACTCTTATTTTGAGAGTGGTGAAGTAGGAAGACAAAATTAAATTGGTTTATTTTAAGCCTCAGGAACTGTAATGCTGGCCTATGCCATTTTACCTAAACAGGTATTTTCAGTGGTTTGTGTAGAATCAAAAAGCCTACATCGGAATTCCTATCTATTGTAAAATTAAATAGACGTTTTCACTTGAGTGTACACCAGGAGTGAAATTATGGCCCCATTCAATCTGATGGAACTTTTTGCAATTGACTTCAGTGGGACTAGGACTTCACCCCAGGAGTGTACTTTCAGGCTAGCTAACATCTTTTTTAATGTACCCCCTACATAGCCTATTAAATATTCTTGTCATTACAGAATACAGAAGAGCCCATTTTCCAATTTGTCACGCTCTGACAAGCACTGTTTCATAGAGCTCCCCTCAACCCCTGTTGTTTCCTACTTACTAGTTAGAGCATGAAAAAGCCATTGGGTCAGAGGTTGCTTTCTCAGTCATCATGTATACCTTATAGCAGCTAACAGGGTATGAAGGCTTCCTAACGGGCAACCTGAATTTAGTTAGAGGCTTTTGACATACCTGGTCCATCTTTTATTTGAAGATTTCTATTATAGGTATGGTTTAGTAAAAAACCATGATTTGAAACAGCTGGCCTACGGAAGTCACAGGGAGAGAAGGCACCATGGGAAAGAACAGAAAAAAAATTTTCTCAGCGTCTCTTATGCAACCACAAAAGAAAGAAAAATGAAGCTGGGTGTTAATGACTATATCTTTTGTCACTCCTTACAAAAAGGCCATTTTTAAGTTTGTGGTGCATTTCAATAACTCAGAAAACAGATTACCTTGGTACATTCATAGAAGCACCCTAGAGTCCGTGAGTACCGATGTGCGCTGCCATCTCTGCAACAGTGCTGTGGCTATTGCTGTTCCACAACGCTGCCTACCGCTAAATGGAGTGCAGAGGTGAAGGAAAAACACATAAAACCAGTTATTTTCCCCCCAACGATGTTTACTAAGGGATACAGAAGGGGTGGACTTCATCACAATTAAATTTGAGAGGGTAAAATATGACAACTGAAATAACACTGAAACTGACTGCAGTTTTTCCTTGTGAAGGATCTAAACTGCCAAGAGCTCATAGTGATTTACTTTGGATTTGGTGGGAAAACTTAGGAGCATCACCTGATGTAGGTAGTTTAGTGGGCATTTATCTTCTACTCAGATATTTATATTTAAGAAATGTTTCCGTGTCTTTGTGTAAATAGAATGAAAATTAAAATTGTAATGATAAATTCTGAGTTGCCAAAAATCTGAATTAACTACCTGTTTTCTTAATTGTAACTGAGAAAATATATGGTCCTCTGTTCTTATAATGATCTTATCATACAAAATACATCAAAACCCATATAAATGAAGAAAAATAATAATGGATACAGTCTCATGAGGATATAATTATTTGCTTCATTTTTATCCTAATCCAATGTGATCAAATCCCAGGAATTAGATTAAGTTCTCTAGTTTTCCTTTCAAATATTTTAATGATCAGCACATTTTCAGCTGTTAAAGAATGTGTAGGTCATAGTTTGAAGGATGATGAATAGAAAACAATTGCGGTTTTAGATCGCAGAACTTCTATTGTCTTTTTAAATTTATTTTAAAAGATTTTTTGTTGTTATTTGCTTTTGTTATATGCTTTCAACATAACGTTTTCCTCAAAATCGCCCACAATATACTGCTCTAAATTTTCTCTGATACAAATATATGCAGGCCTGCACTTTATTTTACTGTTTGTGTAGATTAAAAGCTCTGCTTAGGTTTTATCTTCAAAGCACTCTACAAACAAAGCATTTTCCTAACTGTATTCAAGTGTGCAATCATTTTTAGAGCCTGAAGTGATTCTTGCTTCATTTGGGAAGGTTTAGCGACTTTTTATATATAACAGAGCTGGTTAATATAAAGTGCTAGTATGGGCCTGATCCAACAACAGGATAAAAAGCCCTCTATGCCCTGCTTATCTAATGCACTCAACAGTTTTCAAGCTGATTTACTCAACATACTGTATTGTTGCTATGGTTACTCTACATTATGCTGTCTCACACATGGGCAATATATACGTAAAGACCACTACATCCTTAACATCACAGGATATCTTTCAGTTTATCTTTTGTAACATTCTAATTCACTGCTTGAAAACTTATTATTAATGTTTATGTACAGTATTCACACAATATTTTTTTTTTAAAACCCCAGCCTTTCTTTCCTTTATTTATATTCAAGAAACACCAGAAATCTCAAATGCTATCACAACCCCATTGTGTGAGTTGCTATAGAATTGGAGAAATGTTTATATCCCCATTTTACAGCTATGAGTATGGTTGGAGGACTGGATCGTTCTATTAAATATCTTGGTAAAAATGTGTTTTCTTTTTCCTGTTCACCGTTGTTCCCAAATACAGCTGCCAGAAAAGTGGGCTGATGAACCGGGTGTGTGATTTGTTGTATGTTTGTTTGAGATTTTTAAAATTTATTTTAATTCTAGACTTCTATTGAGTTGACTCTCTGTTACACCTAATTTTATAATACAAATCAACCATGTATCTGTTTATGTTTTGCCTTTAAAAATCAAAATAAGAACAAAGCCTTTCAGGATGTCTAGGAACAAGCTCTTAATAAGTCTGAGCACTTTTCAAGAACATCATTTAAGCCACTTTAGTCCCTTTTGTTTTCATTATTTATCACATTTTAGATAAATGTAAATGGTGAGATAAATTAAGGTCACATTAAATTCTTGAGAGATTTCTACTGATGGCTTAAACTGGAGCCAATCCATTTCTCATTCTCACAGCATTTCTTGTACACCTTAAATGCAGGAAAGGGAAGAGCAAGTATTTTCCATTCATCCCTAGCTCTTTTCAGAGCTAAATTACCTCTGTTGTCTCTTTAAAACCTCTGCAATCATTACATTGAAGAATTGGCAAGTAATGAGGCATGTGAACCATGAAGAGTAGGATATTGAGCCTTTCCAGGGAGAAGTCCAACTCCCAGTCTGAGAAATCAGAATATACTTGGAGGCCTAGAAATCTTTATAGGAGGCTGTGGAACAATAACTGCAAGAGAATACTTGTATGTTCTCGTGAAGATTGTAGTTGCTTTCTGTTTAATCAGAATGGTTCATCTAGCCTATTTCCTATATTGCATTGTCATCTATCGCTCTAATATGAACATTGAAAGAATGCAAAGGGAACAGTATGACTGGATCTTGGGTCATGCCAGATGAAGTTTTTTCCCCATCTTTACAGGTACATTATGGGAAAAGAGATGTCACTTGTTACTGTCTTTTTTTCCCGGGGTAAAAATGACTGTATGAACAAAGCACTAGAGATTTATGGATGAAAAGATCAGTAAGAATCATTATTATTAAAACTGTACATTTTTGCTGCAAGTTGAAATTTAAAGATATCACTGTTTTAAGGATAGGGTGATAGTCTCATACATGTAGCACTTAAAATGTGTTTATAATATTTATCCTTTTCATGATGTTCCTGGAAAATATTTAGCATTGTACATGGACTAAATTGTGTTGAATATAACAAAAGCTAACATTACGATTACAATGTGCAAGTCTAGCACAGTTTCTTCTTCTGAAAGTAAGATTCAAGAGAGAAACCATTTAACAAATATTTCTATTTTTTCCCCATATCCAGGTGTACAGGAGTATGTTAAAGATGTGACCAATGTTTGCTGTTCTAACTTTGAACTCTCAAAAGATTTCATTTGCCATTAGGAATTATTTTCAATTGTATAAATATGTTGCATGACCTAATCCACCCCAAATATCATTTGTTACTGTGGATAAAAACTGGCTGGATAGCCGAGCCCAGAGAGTAGTGGTGAATGGAGCTAAATCCAGCTGGTGGCCAGTCACAAGCGGTGTCCCCCAGGGCTCAGTGCTAGGGCCGGTCTTGTTTAATATCTTTATCAATGACCTGGACGAGGGGCTCGAGTGTGCCCTCAGTAAATTTGCAGACGACACCAAACTGGGTGGGAGTGTTGATCTGCTCGAGGGGAGGAGGGCTCTGCAGAGGGACCTAGACAGGCTGGATCGATGGGCCGAGGCCAACTGTATGAGGTTCAACAAGGCCAAGTGCCGGGTCCTGCACTTTGGTCACAACAACCCCATGCAACGGTACAGGCTTGGGGAAGAGTGGCTGGAAAGCTCCATGGCAGAGAAAGACCTGGGGGTACTGGTTGACAGCCGGCTGAATATGAGCCAGCAGTGTGCCCAGGTGGCCAAGAAGGCCAATGGCATCCTGGCTTGTATCAGGAATAGTGTGGCCAGCAGGAGTAGGGAAGTGATTGTGCCCCTGTACTCGGCGCTGGTGAGGCCGCACCTCGAATACTGTGTTCAGTTTTGGGCCCCTCACTACAGGAAGGATGTTGCGCTGCTGGAACATGTCCAGAGGAGAGCAACAAAGCTGGTGAGGGGTCTGGAGCACAAGTCTTACGAGGAGCGTCTGAGGGAACTGGGGTTGTTTAGCCTGGAGAAGAGGAGGCTGAGGGGAGACCTTATCGCCCTCTACAACTACCTGAAAGGAGGTTGTAGTGAGGTGGGGGTCGGCCTCTTCTCCCTGGTAACAAGCGATAGGACCAGGGGCAATGGTCTAAAGTGGCGCCAGGGCAGGTTTAGGTTAGACATTAGGAAAAATTTCTTCACAGAAAGGGTTGTCAGGCTCTGGAGTGGGCTGCCCAGGGAGGTGGTTGAGTCCCCGTCCCTGGAGGTATTTAAAAGAAGGATAGATGAGGTACTTGAGGACATGGTTTAGTGGTGGGATGGCAAGGTTAGGTTAGTGGTTGGACTTGATGATCTTAAAGGTCTTTTCCAACCTAGATGATTCTATGATTCTATGATTCTATATGTCATTAAAACCTCTTTCAGGATCTGAGTGTTGGCATTTAACTGTCATCAACCTCCCATCATCAACCCCCCTAAGGTTAATTGTCATCAACCCCCCTAAGGGTAGATACCTTTATACGTCTAAGTGACTCTGCCAGTATCTTTCCCTATATCTATATTATAAGGTGAAGAGAGGGCTTTACTTTACCGACTCGGGCACCGATTATTTCTGACCACATTGTTTTCTATAGCACAGCTGTGGCAAAGGCTCAAAGCAGCCCCACAATAGTTAGGAATTACTGTAGAGTCTGGGCTATTCTGTGCTTGGCTGTGGTCATGCGTGGTCACCACAATTTCAGAAACATGTTAACATACTCAGAATATTTAGGAGTTTGGGCTATGCGCATATCAGAAGATACCCTTGAAGGTTTCTAATGTAAATCAGGGGTAAGTCTAGCCTTGAAAGTTGTCAGGTATGCTCAGTAAACTATTGGCAGGTACCATATGTCATAGTTCCCCTTCCACACTGCTGTACGTTAAAGAAAGGAAAGTAATTCAATACTTAGAATTGCACCAAAAATCATATACAGACACTTCATATTACTTTCACCTAAAACTGTGGGTAAAAAACTTTCTGGTTTATTTGCTTTGTCTAAAAAGTGATGTGGTCCAGACAAAGCATCTGCACTAGACAAGGACAAACAGTGAGAGGAAGCGAAAGTGATAACCAAGGACATACTGTCTATTATGATATTATACTGAACTGTCAGGAAAAATTAAATCAAAAGGTTGTCTAATCTCAGAGGAGAATCATACAGAACTTCAGCAAACGTATATGCTATTCTGCCTTATTTTTACTTTTAATCAACTCCCTCTTTTTTCTCTGCTCTCGATTTTCAGTGTTACTCAGGACTGACAAATGGGCAAACATGACACAGATACTGTTTCAAAGGATGCAAGGCAGGCTAAAATCTGTTCAGAAGGGGATATTAGGCATCATAGTTTGCTCAGCATTGGTTTTACTGCCACATTAGGTAGAGAGGATATATATATATCATAACTGAACTATTGTCACGGTACAAATATTAGTGAGGGAATGTTCCAGTACAAAATGCTAGTGTGAATTTTTAAAAGCTGCATTAATCTGGTAAAAAAATACAAAATGTACTTTGGAGAGTGCTAGGCATACAGATGGTATTTCAATAAACTACACCTAATAGACATAAACGAGTGCTATCAATCATTGTTTTAGAACTTCAGAAAGTCAAAATTTGAGAAAGACTGAATGTCTACCTAGAAAGTGATCTACAGTGAAGCTTTTGTAGTTTGAGCAGTGTCAGCAAAGGTGCCCCCTTCAAAGTCAGGAAACTTTAAATGGCTGTTTCAGCATGGAAGAGATGGTATTTGAAAATGTACATGTCTACTTTCTGAGTTTTATGTGACCCTTCTGTGTCTTAAATAACATTGCTATATCTTCCCACTGGTGCCATCCTCATTCTGCATTCTCAGTAATGTTGCAGTATTATTATGTACTTTGCTGATGTCCGATTGCAAACAACCATTGCTAATCGGCTTACTCCAGCTTCCATATATAACTTTTAAAGAGCTTATGAAGGTAACCCATTGAGATTAAGGAGGGATAAGGCCCGTTGTTTTCAGGTACCTGACAGGGAGATGGAAATGAACCCACCTTCCCATACAGTGAAGGCAAAAGTAGAGCAGCTTTCTATCAGTAATTCTCATTTATCTTTAGTGTGTCAGATTCAGCGCTTTATCGTCAAACTCACTGCCTTATCGCTGCCTAGTCTTGTATCAGGAATACACCAAGAATTGAGTTGCAATATGTTTGGAGGTTGAATGTTTTGTTCAATATGTAGCCCTATGGTTTTTTCCCATTGTGATTTAAGGTTGTCTTTATGGGGTTTAAAGAAAACTATTGGCATAGTAATAAGCATTGAGAAAGTAACTATGAAGTTGAAGAGAAAATCAGTGTTTCCTTCAGAGATGGTGTGAAAGTACTGAAGGTGAGAGAGGAGAAAACAAAAGCCTCATCTGAAAATCAGAGTTTCCATACTGATTATACAAATACTTCACAAGAAAAAGTGATTAGTAAAATATTTTAGAAAATATGTTTCCACTCAGTGTAAACTCTTTTGGATTACAGTACAAGAAAACAGCACTGAGATCATACCATTTCACGGCATGCAACATCTTTTTTTTTTCTTTTTTTCCTGTTATTATTGAGAAAAGACAAAAATGTCAATTTTTTAAAAAAAGGTAATATTAAAAATAAGCTGAAATGACACTCATGGTACAGTTTAGGACACATACACATTTCTGAAAACAGACAAATTTGTTATTTCCTCTATCTTATTCCCAGTTGCACATTTTCTCTGCAAAGGGGTAGTATTTAAGAACCTGGTATTTTTACTGCATTCATTTACATTTCCTTGGTGGCAAGATATTTTGCCAGAAAAGTGTTTTACATATGTAAATATAAAAATATGTTTAGGATTTAATATGACATTGCTGGGCTTTAACCATGTAAATGTGCATAAATGTGTAGATGTCCATCTTCAATATAATTAAGTGGAAAGAATGGTTCTCAGAAATTTTAAATTGGAGTATTTGGGGATAAAAGAGGACTATTTTGTAAAGCATTAAAATTTTCATTTTTCTGAGCATTTCCAAGTTTTCAGCAGAAATTAGAACTAAAAACATTTCCTCCCCCCTTCCCCCAAGTAGTCTTTAAATGACACTAATACATTGCCTTTGACTCCCTGTATTGTTTCTGTGTTGCAGGCTTGTATACACATGGTCAGGTTAACTGAAGCGCTAGTGATTTCAGCACAAAGCTCAGAACAAACTCATTTACCTTCTTCTTTCGAGCGTCCTTCCTCTGTCTAACCAATCAACAGCAGAGTAAAACATTTTCTTTCCTCCAACACGAGGCATACGAATGCATCAAAGTAGGTTACTCCTGTCTTTCCTGTCCTCTCAAGTTTGAGGTGCAGACAGTGACATTCAGGTGCTCTGAAATGATGACAGAAATATCATTTTGGAAAGCCAAAACAACTAAAATCAGAGATGTTTTGAAAAAGTAGTCGTTAAAAAGATGTAACAGGAATATAAAGATTCTTCTTTCTAGAGTATACAAACACATACAGACATTTATAGTATAATGTCCATTGAATGTACCCATCTATTATTCCCCTTGTAGTACTGATTGGTTCAAAATTTCCACGCTTAACATCTTTGCTGCAACAACTGTAATACTACCTGTATCATCTATCATATCTATGGCGTGTCATTGTTGTTTTGTGATATTAAAATGAAAAGAAACTGTGTTTGCTTTACATAAGCAAGTACATTAGACTAACAGAGTTTAGAAACTTTTCGAAGAGGACTTAAGGAAACACAGATAGCAGGAATGAAGTTTTAATTTATGAGTATCTCCAACTCATGCCTGTATGTTGATTAAACCTAAGGAGACAATAAAACATGGCTGCATGAAAGTAATGTTTTGATGTCTGATTATTTCTAAGGTATCATGAAAGGAAGATTATTTTCCCTCTGTGGATTTTTTTTTTGTTATGTAGATAATTGCCTTCCTCTTTATCTGATCAAATCCAATTACCTCAGATCCTCCAATGCCCAAGAGCTTTTTGCTTTTTGTTTTTGAATATTTCTCCATGTTAAAACATTAGAACTCTTGGGCAAATGTCTCCTGTTTTCTGCTTTTAAAAAGTCTTGAAGTTCCACTGCTGAACTAAAACCTTTAATCCAAACCTTTTGAGTCTGAATGTGCTTTATTTCAGACAGCTAAAGAAACTGTAGGTCAGAGATTTCTTTTTCCCCTTTTCCCTCTCATGATATTATCTCCCCTGATGTAACTAGGCTTGTAGCCCCCACTGAGAAGTCTGACCAAAAAAGAGAAGCACAGGCATCCAAATTTAATTTCGAAGACTGACTGCAATTTTTTTTAATGTCATATTTTTTAAAGAACTAACTGAAAAGTTTTTTATTTTGAGCTTTTTCTTTTATTTTCTTTTTTTTTTCTTTTCCCCTTCACTAAAAAAAAAAATGGATTGGCTGATCAGCTGTATCCTGCTGATGGTGTCTTGAATTGCGGGCAAGACCTCAGCACTGCCCTGTAGCTATGTGAGATGAAGGTAACTGCTATGGGAGCACCTAGGAAATAAGTGAAAATGCGTGTCTCACACTAAACATGTGAGGCTTGGCAGGTTCTATAACTATTCAGGCTAAAATTTTCCATGCTGGCTACTCACCTCAGGACGATGACTTGAAAAAATACGCCAAAATGGTTCAGCTGTTTCCAGCAGCTAAGCTGGAGAAAAATGTGTTGTTTTTCAAAGCTAAATTGTAAGTGACCTTGAAATTTGGCAGAGCGGCAGCATTTGTGTCATGAATGTTTCTTTTGCTATCCTGTGACAATCCAAGCAAATTTAGCCAAGTTGAAAAAGTGCATATGTTCAGTAGATACTTACCAGGACTTCACTACTATTACATCTAAAAAAGTCACTGAGCATGTTTTGGTCACTTACAGTTCCTAGTGCTGTCCAGATGATGAAATCCTATGCTCAAAGATGACAAAAAATACTTCACGCAGGTCAGAGCTGCCAGGGTGAAACTAATCACGCCTGATGTGATCTGCTTTGAGCAAAGCCTGGCTAGGAACTCAAATGGAAGCAAGGGAATTGTCTCTCTTTCACCTGCTTTCTCCCTGTCCCGGACGTCTTTTTTCTCTCCCTCTACAACGCGGCTGAGAAAGTTGGCTGGGTCGGGTACGCGGCATCTAAGCAGCCAGAGGGATACATTGGGAATAGGAGTTTGGGGAGGGTTTGGCTGGATACGGAGCAATTGAGAGGGCAGCTGGGGAAAGAGGCAGCAAATGAACTGAATTAAATTGAACGAGGAGTTATGGGACTCAGAAGTGCACATTTGCAGAGCAGGTGGAAAGCAAGGAAGGTATAAAAAAGTGGTTACTTTCAGTAACATGTAATAATGATATCTGACATAAGAAGCTGCAGCCCCGTGGCATTTTTCTCCAGAACCTGGTTGCTTTTGGTACAGTGTTTCCTCCAAATCATTCCTGTTGTAGCTGTAAAGCTAAAGTATATAGCTAGAATTTTCCATTTCCTTTAAGCGGGTTATTGGTTTCTCTGAAGAAATGGTGCATTTCAATCCCTCTCTGTCAGTATTTGAGGAGTTATTAACTTAGTTTCCTTTTTCTCTGCCTTTCGAAATCTGACATGGATTTGTCCCACATCTCCCAGAGGCTTCCATGTGCAATTAGGCATTGGATTCACCGAGTAATTACTTCATTTTTCATGTAAAATGTGCTCGATTTATTGTATACTTGGGAGGGGATGGCAGAGACAGGTCAACAGCAGTTAGAGGAGATGAGCAGAGAGATTCTGTGCTGCTGTGGCAGCGACCGGTCCCCGGGGAAGCTGACTGCGCCGGAGCAGTGCCACTCGAGCCTCGGCAGCGGAATTAGCGTGAGTGACTGCCAGGCAGATTTTAATCCCTACCTATCCACAGGAGCCAGCAGATTGTGGAAACGGTGGAGGTGTTTAAGGAATGTGCTTGGGAAAAAAAAGCAGATGTGAGCTGGTTTAGAAGCTGTCTGCCGGGCAGAGTAGTTACAGTGTACTGGGCAAACAATTTAGGCTGTCATATCTTTTCAGACAGGTATTATTTGCACTCACTGTTCTGGGTTAATGGCTTTTTAAATAGTGGTTTCAAAATAGTTATGCTAGAAAAATGATATGGAATAGTGAGACTTTTTTTTTTTTTTTCTAAAAAGCAAAAAGCGTGGAGGGACTTCTTAGCAAGAAGCGTGAGCTGCTGAAGATATATATGTGGTAGATTAAGTTCTGATAGATCATATAATGAAAATAATTATATAATGAACTCTCAAAAAAACTCAGTTGTTATGGAACTCTCCATATATACTGTGCTTTTATATCAAATGTATCAGTTTTGATAATGATTATTCCTTTGTTTTTGTCATTAGCTGTTTTATTTTAAAATCCCTCTAAGATCTGGAATTTTAAAATTGCACTTTGGAGATTAAAGGAGAATTATAAGGAGAACTAAATGTGACTTTTGAAAATGAAGGTATTTAACTATAGGCATGATTTACAAACAAGCATAATATATTAGCCACTCCTTAAAATCTGTGAAAGGTTATTGGATATTTTTTAATTCAAAATAGTAAGTACTTTTATATACAGAAGTATATGAAAAAGAGATTGGTAGGTGAATCTCTACTGCTTTTGTATATGAGATCAAATAAGTAACCAAAATAGTACTATTTAGTTTTAAAATGAATGTATTTGGATCATCCTTATCTGCTTGTGCTGTCAAGTCTGTCGCTCAGTATTCTTTTTATGATAAACTAGTCAGAAATATTAGATTATGATGGTGGATGCTTATAAACTTTTTGAAGATAATGAAGATAATTTGTTACGTGATTTTATTTTGTCCTACTTGGGAACATACTTAATTTTTTACTTTAATTCTATCAACTTTTTAATTCTAATCAATGTAAGTGTATAAAGAGGTCATTACACTGAGAAGGGTTTTTGCTATCACATGATATTTGTGATACACAAAAAGCTTAGTGTGTACATATAATCTCAATATTCCACAAAAGCCCAGTGTAAGCATTAAGAAATGAGAAATACGTATGTACCAATCATAAAGATGCAGTAAGACGATCTAATGTTAAAACAGAGAACAGTTCAACACACTTACAGTATTTAACTAGCTTGCACTCCAAAAACAAAGGGTAACTTAATGCCCTGAGAGGACCATCTCTCCCTCCCCTCCCTGAGAAATAACCCGTAATTGCAGTGATTTTCTTCCATTTGTATGAGTAAAGAGGATGACCAACTAAAGCTCTCACTAACACTGACTTACAGTACTCTGGGAGTGATTACAACTTCTACAGGATTCATAGAAGTACACAACAGAAGTTTTAAGTAATCATATATTTCCTGAAATTTTGCCAATACTGTGAAGCGATTTTGTTCAGAAAAGCTTTGTTGAGTGTTAGTGGGTGTCAAGACTGAAGTAGTCTTGTCTTGGACTGAGTAAATCCTATGCTTATCTACAGTCAAGATAGGTGTATCTGGCATTTTCAGTGCATGGCTTCATTTTCTATATATTTTTTGTTGGTTTTTTTCTTTAGTGATATTATACAGTATTTTTTCATTGGTTTTGTTTTTATAATTGTCCGTGTTTATATAACTTTATTGCGAACAAATCAAAAAGTTAAAGCTCCTTTGTTCTTCTTCCCTTTATTCTAACTCCGAACTTAAAAAAGAAAAAAAAAAAAAAGAATAAAAGACCCCCAAAACCAAATTCCATAAATTTCTGTGACATAAAGCACCTAACATATAAGATTGCTAAGTGATGTCAGTAAGACACTATGAGTATAATTTCTGATATGCTGATGGGGTTTGAATGTCTGATTTATGTGCAGCAAGTCCAGACAAGTGATTAAAGTGCAAATGTACCCTTTTCTTCTAGTTTTGGAACTTTTCAATTCTTCCTGTGCAGGAAGATGAACACTGAATTCCTGTATCAGTAGTGAAAAACAGCTAAATGTCTTCCAACTCTGAACTGTGAATCATGTTTGTAGAACAGCTTGCTTGGGTATTGCCATTGTAAGATTTGAAAAATGTCCATCAGGAAAAAAAAAATAATGTTGTCTCTTAAAATAATTTTAAAAATCAGCACTGATCAATAGTTGTGACTGTGTGGTATCAAATTTATGGTTACCACAGCTTTTCCCATGTGATTGTAGTGGGCAAAATCTGTGGTATCATCCTAGCAATGTTTAGTAAATATTGATTTTTTGCATACTTTCCCGTTCATTCAGGAAATGTAAGATATGAGGTATGTGCTTGATGGATATGGGGAGACAAGAGAAAGAAAAAACAATTCCCAAATCCAAATTGTTGTGTTTATAGTACACCTAATCTTTTTGTCAGCTTTAAGTCAGCTTTGCTGGACGTGCTCTGTCTTCAAATCCACCCTGGACCTTAGCCAGCATGTCTTAAAATTGATGCCAATTTTTAGCTTGTCTTCTGAGTTTGCCCAGTTTGATCTGATGATACAGAAATCATCTAGATGCCCACACTCTCTATTTTATAACAAAAGACTGAATAGTGTTTTGGCAGCTGATATAAAATACTGATCGCAAATGTGTATATCAGAGACTGTATTGGGCATTTGTAACTAATATACAGGTTTTCTATTAGACCAGTTTCGAACTATGTTTTTCTAAGGTTCCCTAAGCTATTCAGTAGCTGATATGATAAACTTAGCTTTAGCTACTTAGTGTTTTCTTGTAGCGTTTTTCAGAAATCAGAAGCTAATCAAATGAATCCTGTCTCTAGGAAAAAAAAAAAAAATTTCTATAATCTATAAGGGAATCAAGAAACAAAGAAACAAACAAACCCCAACCAAACAAAACCCCTCATCATTACTTTAGAGGTTAGTTGTCTTCCATATTTAATACTTCCTCAATTATGTTTTTTTTTGTTTTAATTTCCCCTTTACAGTCACCAGACTTAAGTGTTTAGGAGGAAAGTGAGATACAGAGTATGTATGTTTTCCGTCCATTGTGATCCCTGGTTGGCTTTGAAATGGGTGACTGGCTATCCAGTATTTGTAAAGCACATTGGCAACGCAACAAAGAACGCCCAACGACGCTGATTGCAAGGGTGTAGTCATGTCAGAGTCCTGATCTTAATGGAGCTGTATTCCTTCATGAGGAATGTAGTGGAGCTACATTATTGCTACAGTACCTGAAACTGGGGTTGCCAGCCAAATGTCTTCTAATTCATCTTTATCCCATCACCAATATAATGTTTGCTTTAGGATAATTAAAGAGCTGAATCTAAGATTTCCCTTTCCTTTGTGTTTCCCAAATTGTCTTCTCTAGAGCTGAATGACATTTTCTCAATTATTACTATGTTCAAAACTTGCGTTTCCATTATCATGGAACTATTTCCAGATTTCAGATAGCATTTAATGATTATTTTGAGCTGAAAAGGATGCCATGAATTTCCTTCTTACACAAAGCTTCAGGGTCTAGAGCAAGATCCATTCTATATCTGAGGATCTTTAAATGACTATTTTTCATTTTTTCAGTACAGGTCCCTAAATATTAGAGTCTAAGGATTTTCGACTTGGATTTTACTCAGTACATCCTGCTGCAGAGATTCTGCTCAATATAGGAAGTTATTCAAATACTTATAGAACCCAGGAGTGAAAATGTTGCTATTGCCTGATGATTAGAGCTTCCATCCAGCAGATAAACATGCAGCTTTCTGTTTATCTTCCAGTTAATTTTTAATTTTATATATAGAGTAGATTGACAAGACATCCCAAAAGTGTTTCTGGCATATACTTTTGTGACGAAGAAGGAAAAAAAGTCACATCCCTTCAGGCAAACAAATAAGTAAAACCTGTGTTCTTGTAAGACTGGGCTGTTTCTAACCCTGTTCTTCCTCTTTTGTCAATTTTGAAAATGCTGTGATTTACCCCTTAATTTACTCTGATTTTTTAAAAGTTTCCCATATAAACATTTACTTTTACAAATATTTTAAGACTTTACAGCAAAGAATATGTAATGTGTTGTTTCAGTAACACAGGCATACGTTGCTTTAGCCTCGTTTATTTTAGTTTCTTTCTTTTTGTTCTCTTCATATTCTATTTTTACTTTTGTCATCCTGTGTAAAATATTAGCACGTCTAGAATTACTAGAATATATAATGTCTTGATTTATACTTTTTCAAGGTGAGAATTTTGCCAGATATTTTCAGGGTTGATTACTCATTTTCAGCATCTATTTAGAAGATTAATGTGTGCAATACTTCTTGCGTAGATCGCTTTTGATTGCCTAAATTTAGCTTTTTGCACTTTTTCCTCAACTGATGTCAAATTGATTAGACACTAATGCCCTGGTATGTCCCTAGACTGTTTTTATCTGAGAAACAGAGGTAGCATAGTCACTTTACAGCCCTCAGAGACTTCCAACTGAAATGAGTTAACATGTGAAAAAGCTACTAAAGTGTCCCTACTTTCTATCCACTCTGCTCAGTCATAAGAACTATTAACCTGTGATTAACCTTTCTGTTAACTATATATTTTCAAATTCCTTATAAGCTCCCACGAGAACTGAAGTTTAAATTTCAGCTAATGTTCACGAAGTGTTTAATGTGCAGGTAAGTAACCTGATTTTCAACAATCTGACCATAAACTTTAGAAAAAAAATAAGTTCATGGTCCATGCTAACAAATAGACTTTCAGGATAGCTGTGTGTAAAATATAACTAATTAAACCCATGGATGTGAATCGCATTCATTAAAATATGATTCAGCATCGGCTGAATGGTCTTACCTTTCAAAGGAAAGTGAATGCAGGCTCTAAGCAAGCTTCTCAGCAGTGAAGGCAAATTGAACTTTGCCTCCTTTGGGTAAAGTGACATATATTTTACTTGGTCCTTACTGCAGGTGACATGAAATTATATTTTGAAGGTGGTATCCTAGTCCATTGGGATAATGTCTACTACAACCAATGAATTTAACCAGTTCATTTACATTTCTGCATAAATCCCTCCTTTAGTGTTTTATTACCAACTCCTTTGGTTTTTTTGCTCACCACTTATTTTATCCTTCCCTTTTTGCCATGTGTTTCTTTTACTTTTATTATAGGACTATTCTGATATACTTTGAAGGGCTTTGCTCATCTTATTCTCCTCTCCCTTCTCTCCTCTTCTTCTTCTTTTCTCTTTTTTTTTTAAATCTGTCTGTAGCTGTTCCATAAAAATTCCTAATATTATACCTTATGCCTCATTTCTTCAAATTAATATTTTCTAACATTTTCTTCTCCTAATCTCTTCTTAGTTCACTTGTTGGCTCAGTCTTTCCATCTCCTTTCCTTTAGCATCATCCCTAGTTCTCTTTTTTTTCTCCTTGTATGTCTGTGTCCTCTGGGGACTTGTGGCTGATCTGCCCTTCAGAGCTGACCATTCGCAGACAGACGTGATGAGTGGGACAGAGGGGTGGCAAGGAAGCACTGAATAAAGAAGGACAGCACTTGTTGTTCTGGAAACTACTGTGGGACAGCTAGGTAGTTAGATAAGTGAGCAAGTGTGTCAAGCTTTCAATCCCAATATATGAGAGAAATGGAATATATTTCTGAAAACTCTCTTTAATGCTGGAACCAATCTTGTAAAATGGTATATTCTTGGCACTCTTGGATAGCCAGTCACCCAAAGTAAATAAGCATCAACAAATAATGAAAAACAAAATCACAACTATAATCTAATGTGTATGAGAAAAGGGCATATTTGGTTCTAAAGGAAATTAATAACCATTGTGCAACATCGTTACTTATTAAACTTTGAAGCTCTATCACAGACAATTTAACTTTTTCATTTTCCATTACTTTCCATTTATTTGAATGTAACACAATAATTTCTCTAACGTGATGGTGATAAAATAATGTGAACATGAGCTTTTCAAAAACAAGAACTTATGATTATCTCACTATTTATGACTCATATTTCTTTTTTACGTAACTAAATAGAGATGGATAAATAAATTGCTAACATTAGCTTATGATGGGAAAACTTAAGCTACCAGTAATAAACATCATATGTGGTGAGCTTTATGAAAATACCCCAAATATGAAAATACCTTCAGGGAGATTTGTGGTAGTGTTCCAGTATGTGGTGTTTTCTGAGAAAGTGCTCAAAAACAATGTAATACAGAGACTTTTTTTCTCCTTGTGCAGCATTTATGTACTGAAACTAGACATTTACAGAAAACTGTACATGAAACTAGAGGTGGAAAGGATGCTGGCACATACTAAATCAAGGTATCAAGATATCAAGATACCTCTTGGCTTACCTTTGGTGATGACTGCAGACAAGTCCAATCTCATCATTTTTTCTGCAGTCACATATCTAGAAATAGGTGTGTTTGGTACAGAAACTCCTAAGCTGGCATATCTTGGGTCTAGAAGAACCAAAAGTATTTTTTGCACAGCTCTGTGCCTGATAACTCCTGACAGGAAAATGAACACAGATGTAAAGTTCCTGTAGCCCAGCTCTGCTGATAGGATGAACTCAGACATAGTATTCCAGCTCAGAGGTCTATTACCCAATGTGGGTGAGCAATGTGTGTCCCAGGTTCAAATGATTATCTCAGGATTATGAAAAATTTCTGGTAATGATGGATATTCTAATGAGGTTATTTAGCTAGCAACACCTAAGCAAAAATCTGAAATTTGTTATTAATTTCACTGAGATGTCATCTCTTTAGCTTGACTTTAAGAATAATTCCATTTTTAAATGAAATATAAGTATATAATAACTGTATGTATGTTTAAAAAAAAAAAATCAATGTCAGTAGATTTTGCATGAGTATATGGAAAGTATCAGGAAAAGTTAATCAGACAATCATGATTTTCCCCAATAGGCAAAAGGCAGAGTTTTGAAGGCTACTGTATTTTGTATATTAAGCACATTGTCAATACTAAGTATATTAAATCAGTTCATGTATTTTCCACCAATACAGAAGTGCTTCCTCTTATCTATTTCACAAAGCTCAAGAGTGTGCTTTCAGATAACAGCTGAACTCCACAATAGATATTGTATTTTATCTAATCACCATCACCTGGTTGACCTGTAATAGCTGTATTGTAATACAGTTGTGGTATGTTGTAATTTTCACAGGTGGGCTTTTTCATTGAACAGAAAGCCTTTTGTTGGAAGTTTGTTTAGATGTACTACTTTGAAAAAATTAACCAAACTTCTACATTTTACTGTCAGCTTTTTATACAAAAGAAGGTACAAAAATGATGAGTGATGTAATGCTGCTTTTTTTCCTTTCATTTAGTTATTTAAAAAAAAAAATCTGTAAATGAAATACTTCTCTTTTGTTTGAGATGTTCTGTAAAGTGAGAAGGAAAAATCCAGTTCTGAATGTCAGGATGGCACATGATATGACTGGTATTCAGTATCAAAATGGCCAGTACTGCTGCAATAATTTTTTTTCTGAATCTTACCAAACCACTTTACATTCTTAATCCTATTTACTCCATGATCCATTGTACCTTAATTAATTTCAACATGTTTAGAACCTTAGCAGATTTCAACTCAGCAAAATTATCTTAGGTGGTTTTGCTCCTTACACAATACAAACAATAAGCAAAAAACACAATTTAGTGGTACATATTGATTCCTTATTGTAGATACATGCACAATAAGCTGTGCATGGACAAAACGAGGCAAATTCACATGAGGAGGAAGAAATTACACAGTAAATTAACATGTTCTTAAAGTTTTCTTATAGGGTAACTTTTGCATCCCTGATCTCTTTGGCAGTCTCTGAGGTATCTTTTAATTCCTGCTTCATGTTTTTAGGCTGGAATTAATGGAGGAGGAAGGGAAAGAGAGGGCAGTTAGGAAATTAGATCAGAAATATCTAAGAAATGGATTTCTGTTTGTTCTGCCATCTATCCAAAAGCACTCATGCTTAGAATGGTATTCTTATCCTACAACAGCTTTACTTAGTCTAATGTAAAAACTACTTTGGTGCTTACAATATGCAACTACTGTTGCATGCTTGCACGCATGTGCACCTAACACCTAACTTTATCTGTGTTGTGCTCTGTGTCAGTACTGGAGTTAGAAACTGAACTGATAGAGGGATGGAAGTGCCGAGTTACAGAGGCTGCATAGACACAACCAACTTGTAATTTACTGAGCTACTGAGAAGCCCTCACTGACACTTCTTCCCATTGTTCACTATGCTATTTGTTTCGTACTACCCGAATGCTTTGTCAATAGTTAAAAACTGAACTCAATATGAAAGCGAGATGTCAGAACAATTGTGAGTCTCACAGATCCAATACTTCTGTTCCAGTTTCAAAATGGAATTGTACATTTTCTAGAAATGACTGACGGGAAACTTCTGTTTATAACCTGGTGCAGAAGCAGCAAACCTCATCACAGTCCATTTCCTTTCAAATTGCTCAGGAAAATAAAAGCTGAAAAATGTGAAGGAAATGCTAAAGAAGGAATTTTTCACTCTGCTAATAATGCTCTACAACACACAAAGCCAAATACTGCATTTTATCTCTGTGAGTGTAACTCAAATTCAGACTTGTAAAGGGTGTGAGGGAAAAAGATTTAAACATAGGACTTGGTTTAATTTAGAACTGGTTGCTCATTAATCTTTGGAATAGTTACCCAAGCTGTCTTCCAACTGCAGGGGAGGCAATTGGCTGCTAGCATCAAACCCTGCTGTGCAGTAGTCAGTTCTTCTTTGGTACAATATTTAGCCTTTTGTTCAATGTTTACATACACAAAATTATTGAAAAAAAAAAAATTGCTTAATGAGCTAGTATAGTTGGATCAAAGGAGTTAGACATTCAGTGTCTGCAAGTGGGTAGCCGGTGTGAACCCACTTGAGTTGTTAGATGTAAAGCATAATTATTTCACGCTTTTGATTTGGTGAGGCAGAAACCTCTGACTCCATGGAAACTGAGGAACTGCTTGAGTTGCTAATTCAAAACCAGGGATAAGATGTGCAAAGACTAGATTTAATTGTGAATTATTACTTTGTGCCTTCTCTGAACCACAATAATTTGATTTTTCTCTTCTGCAGGATAAAGAAGCAACACTTTGTTGCTATGGACTGAAAGATTCTGTGGGATGGTTAAGCCTATTTTAGCTCTGGGCTTTTCCTGGTGGCTATATCAGCTGGCAATGTGGAAATGATGAACTCTGATGTGTCCTTTCCACTAAGCAGGAAAAGAATTGGCAAGAGTGATTTCCAATCAGGACACACATTGTATGTTTGCTTGAGCAGGTGGGAAACTTTATTTTGGCTCATTTAAAAAAGACAGGCTATTTGGTGACCCATATAATTCTTTCTGTGTTGACTGAGTTTCTTCTTTAGTTTGAGTGACAAAGACTGAATTCCTTGAAGGTCACTTAAAGTGTTGAATGGTGTAATGTTAGTCACATTAGAAACCAGACCTTGAACTATCCATCTGAGAGCAGAGCTGCTAACTGACCAATTCCACTGGTGACCTTGATTCAATATCACATTTTTAGCTTAAAAGTATCATGGAATAGCCCGAGTTCATCAGCCTTTACCTTCTGACATGACATAGAAATAAAATACAATAGCAAAATAATAGTATAATGTGTTGAAGGACAAAAATTCTATTTTTAGATGGGTATCTGAGATGAAAGAATAGTTCTATAGACATGCAAAAATGTCAATAAAAAACTGTTTAGTGAATTATCAATCAGAATGGTATTTATTTTTGAGAAATAAATGCATTTAAATATTAGCATTATCATGATAAGAAAACAGCAGACTAGTAAAGCCTAAATAAAGAATACATATGAATTTCGGGACTGTTGGCCTCCCAAGTAATTTCAAGGAGCCTGAGGACAAGGACTTTTCACGTTATGTTCCTTTTTATATCCCTATTCTGGCAGCAAAGGACAAATTGAGTAATGGGAAACTCATGCCAGTCAAAAACATTTTATTTAGTGTAATCCCTTGTCAGGCTAATGTAAAAGCATATATCTTATTTTAATGGGACTGCCACTGATCTGTCAAATAAAAAGAGTAAGTTGTGCAGCTTAAACATGTTAGTCTTTCTGTCTTGAAAAGACACCCAAATGAGAGCTATGGCTGCTGTCTACACCCACATAACCAAAACATCTGACAATGGTGAGAGAAATTAAAAAAGATATTCTACCACGCAATCAAGTCAGAATTAGAAGAATTTTACCTGTTGTGAGCCCTATTATTGTAGAGCAAAAAAATTAAAGGAAGGAATATTCCATAAGGGTGTAAAACAATAATTGTAATGGGTACTTTCAACATATGTGTGGAATTTTATCTACTATTACATCAGCATAGAACTATGAATTCTGTAGAGAGATATTACATTGCATTAGTTGTCTATCTATCCCATTTATCCCATAAGACACAGCATTTTGAGAAACAAATAGCAGATTTGGGTTTCACTGGTGAAATATTTAATTTTTTTTTCCTGGTAATTCTGCAAATTTTAGAAAATTCCTTTTGAAAATAATTAAGAGTAATTCTCTTTTCTTTGTTGATAAAGAGCGATAGCAAAATTGTATGTATGTATGAAACATAGGTTCTGCACCACAGTCATGGACATGTGTTTTATATATTTATAAATATTTATAGTCACAGTACATAGTATAATATCTATAGACTCATATGGTATGAAATACATCTGTTTTCCATGGAAAAGTTGAAATTTCTGTAATGGTTATATTATTAAAAGCCCAAAGCTTCTGTCTGAAAACTTCTTCCCATCGTAACTGGAATTTTCTGTGGGAATTAGCTAACCGTGTTTAATCTGGTGGGGGGGTATCGCGTTGCAGTCTCTTCCCTCGGAGTGTTGGCTCTGACGGAAGGTAAGCAGCTTATGGGTAAGAAGCAAGTGTTGACTGCTCAGGCCCATTTGTTCAGACAGGGTCTGTCTCTCACAAGCTAGCTGTTGAGCACCTTAGATATGATAGAAACAGACAATCTCTTCTCTCATCTCTCTCATTCCAAACAGTGTCCTATTATCTTTGAGCCATATTATGCTCCTACTATGTTTAGCTTCTTATAATCAGAATGGCTAGCACCAATTCAGAAAATAAAATATTGATAAACCTCTTTTCCTTTATAAATCTTTGCCAGCAGACTAGCCAGATCCTTTTTTCTGCAACTCTATACTTTTCCCAAAACATTAGTATTTTATGCTTTTACCCTTAGCTGTCAGAGAAAATGCATGACACCATGTTTACAGGTATTATAAATACATATGAAAACATGCTAAGCCCTTATTTCAAAGTACTGAAACTTTACCAGCCCAGAGATGTAATGGTAATAATGGGATAGCCTTTAGAGATAAAATATTTGGGTGCTTCTCTCATCCTGCGAACATGGAGAAGTGATGCATATCCTTCACCTAGTGAATTATTTCAGTCTGCAGGTGTGTCCACATGATCTTAGTTAAATATAAGAAGTCGTGTGTAAAGACTCATTTTAAAGTAAAATACAAATTCTTTTTCACGGTTTCAGACATTCCCAAACTAGTGGTATGGCATTGTTTTCTTTCTTCTATTTTTTGCTGTGGTTTTTTTTGGTTTGGTTTGTTTGGTGTGGCGTTTTTGGTTTTGGGTTTTTTTGGTGGTTTTTGTTTGTTTGTTTGTTTTGTTTTGTTTTGTTTTACTATTTTATTGACCAGACATAAAAAAAAGCATCCCAGACAGGACGGAAACAAAGGACATCTGTCAAAAGTCTTTTTGAAGATAAAATTAGAACAATTAATAAGGAAAAGGTGGTGGGTCCAAGGCTTCAATGAGGTGATTTGACTGCATGAAGGGTCCGTATGCTAGGGAAACAAAGTAAAAACTTTAACCTATTAAATAGTTAGACATGCTTTTTAAAATTTTACTGGGTTGTTGCCAATCAGAAGTGAATTTTGGAGTCTGATATTCTTGACTATCTCATGTCCTGAGCAGCCACTCTATAGGGTTTCTGTCATGACTGTTTCTTACCATCAGACACCACAGCTTGACAAACTCATTTCATCCTTCATTTTTATAATGGGTACTTCAACTCTCATTGCTTGGCTTCTGGCTGTGATTCTTCATGTGACTGATTGAGCCAGTGATCCCTGCTCTTCCAACGTGTTGCTGCTTAGATGGAATATTTCATTGTTCATCCCACTTGAGAGGATAATTCTCAGTATTAAAGTCTGTGCTGACTGGAGATCAGTGTCAAGCATCATTTCAGTGTCATGATTACAGGGAAGACTGTTCTGCCACTCTTCTCTGTGGACAGCATTTCTCTATTGTACTCAACATTTCAGTATTTCTACAAATAGTCATTACATCATATATGGAAGCAACATTTTAAGCTAACCCACATATTTTATTCTAACTTGGATTAATATCCAAATATTGGTGAGTAGAAATAGATGAAACTGTAGAATCAGTCACAAAAAAAAAAAAAGTATTATTCAGGTATCACAGAAAATACCTGCCATACTGGTAGTGCTATTATACTCTCTTAGTAGATGGGATAAACCAATGAACTTTTCATAAAACATGAAATCAACAACAGTAATGTAGACTAGTCGTGAAGAAATGGCAAATGGAATATGGCCTCTTGTTATTAACTAAGTAGTGCAGGCAGTGTTTCTGTTTTCTCATTAATATCTTAAGCAATAAAATGTGGAACAGCAGCTGAACCTACCACTTTGGGAATTATCAATAGTTTAATCATAGCAGATAAAGAAGTCCCTCAGCTTTGCCTCAGGGTCCATTGCTTTCCTAAGCAGTACAAAGCTGCTGATATAAATGCCTCTGTCTCAGGTCTTCCTACTTAATTGTAACCACTACATACCACATGTATTCTACTGTCTCCGGCTAGGTGTTATTAATACAGAAGCTCCACATGTATTATCCATTGAATTGCACTTCTTCAGGGAAATATAAATTAAATTGAATTATTGCATGCTTCCTTAGGTTAGTAATAAATGAGAAAGAGAAAAGAGAAGTAATCTTTGCTGATACACTAATTCCTTTTAAAACAGGGGGATTCATATCACATTAGGATGACATGTAAAGAATTCTCATAATATTAAAAAAGATATTTTCTTAGCCTTAGCAAAGATGAGTTAATTTCTGTTAATACCATCCTGTTTTGCCATATATTATATTCAGCTTAGCAACACTAGCCCCACAGAATACAGGAATAAAAAATAATAAATTATATAATCCACTAGATACCCCTGATTAACCGTGAAATCTTTAAAAGAAAATGGACTGCAGAAGGGAACATTGTCTATTTCTCTAAGCACAGTATTCTGGGTTTCAGTTGGTGTTGGTGTATTGGCACACAAAAAGCTTTCATGACAAAAAAGTTGTCTTGTGAGGTTAGATGTCTGTCTTTTCAGTTAGTATTGGAAAGTGATGGACTGTATCTTTTCCTGGAACTTGCATTTTAAATGTTTATATTTCATTTTAAGAAGGAGTCAAGTGTATTGGTTCCTAACTACAAGCATTTTTAGCATGAAGTGCTGAAATATTTATGGCCAAGCCTGTGTTATAGACCAATTAATTTGCACAGAACTTTGGATGACTTGCTTAGAGTACGATTTTGCTTTGTATTGTGAATTTTGAGGTGTATGTTCTCATACTAATCCAAAGGATGACTCTTCCACAGTTCATAAGATTATGATTTGCATAGAAGCAGCCATTCAGATACAGGACTGGTTTGATGTGCAGTAAATTTGTAGTGCTTATGCTTCTGAAGGTCTATCCTTTAAAAACTTTTCTCAAAATGAGTTAAATTTGCTGCAAATGTACAGCACTATATGTGTCCTGCAATAATGAAAACATTTCAGTGTGTGTACATATACACAATGTATTGTTTGTACAGATTTTCTATACATTCTATGTACATATGCATACAAACGTATGTGTTTTATGTGATAGATAGATAGATAGATAGATAGATAGATAGATAGATAAAAATTTTCTTCTTGTGGCTTAATCCTGGTAGGCAGGAGTTGTCCCATGTGAACCTCATAAAGTTCAACAAGGCCAAGCACAAGGTCCTGCACTTGGGTCAGGGCAATCTCCAATATCAATACAGACTGGGGCATTAATGGATTGAGAGTAGCTGTGCAGAGAAGGACTTGGAGATACTGGTGGATGAAGAATTAGGTATGACCTGGCAATGTGCACTTGCAGCCCAGAAAACCAATCATAACCTGGGCTGCATAGAAAAGAAGCATGGCCAGCAGGTCGAGGGAGGTGATGCTGCCCCTCTACTCCACTCTCATGAGACTCCACCTGGAGTACTGCATCCAGCTCTGGGGGCCCCAGTACAAGAAAGATATGAACTTGTTAGAGCAGGTCCAGGGGAGGGCCATGGAAAGGCCTGATCAGATGACTGGAAAACCTACAAAGAAAACCTGAGAGAGGTGGGGCTGTTCAGCGTGGAACCGTAAAACTCCAAGGTGTCATGACCACACAATGGCCTCTCTGTATATACCTCTTGCTGGTTTCCATCCTCCATTAAGAGGTTTCAGGCATTTCTGTAATTTCAGTAGTAACTATGATGAGATATTTCAGAAGTTTTACAGGAATTACTGAGTTTGTGAATGTGCTCCACTATTTTTTCTTTTCATGGAAGTTACGAGATCACCCAAGACCTCTGCAGGAGGAACTGACTGATCACCGTCATTGCCACCTCCTCAGAGTCAATTCTTGCCCTTCTAAAGAGACTTCTGAACTTGTTTGTGTCACTGGCATTTTCTTAAAAAACTTAAAAATCTATTTGTTCCCTTGTTTCTGGAAGTATTTTGTACTATTTGATACTCACAACAGGTTGTTAATCAAGAAAGTGATGAAATAAACTTATTTCAAATATATTGAATCTTAACATTTACTTTGATAGTTCAGGATACATCATGGCTCATATATGGCAGAGTGGGGACAGACCCCCAAAGGCTGTTCAGGCTCTTCCCATGAGCTCAGAGCAGATTAATACAGATATGCTCCAAAATTCTAACAAAGAAAGTAGAAAAGATAAATCGTGATAAATAGTAGCTTCCTACGAAAACTTTTTTTTTTCTCAAGTTTTCCACCACTTATTAAATGAAAGATGGCTGAAAGTCAAATTATTTTTACTAGTAAGTCATATGGTCTGCTTGTATCTGAACTGTTCACTTTGCAGTGTAGTATCTCAAACTCCTTTATAAAGTTAATAGCAACATCTGCCTGAGGCAACACACTCAGAAGACTTTAGAAGAGGGATTACCACCAAGTAGCATTTGAGCAGTTCAAATTGTGGATTTCACATGTGCTGGCAGCAAAGCTGTGTTGGGTGACCTAAATCCCTAGTTGTAGGAGCAAGGTGCTACAGAGGTGACATCACCAGGTCAGGCTGAGGTCTGACCTAAGTCAGATTTGCAGTATATTTGTGAAGACTTTACAGGAGACATTGTGCCTTCTTGCTTGTGAACCATTCCTGGGATTTTTCCTCTCTTCATCTTAGTAAGTTTTGTGCTAATTTTCCTTCACATTTTGTGCTAATTGTGCTTCAGTCAATGGTGAGAAGATGATTTTAATCTGTGTGGTATCGCAGAAAGGATCTTGCTTTTTTTCAAGACAGCATCCACAACTTGGTATTTCTTATTGCAATCAATGACTATATCTGTTCTTTCGTAAAGGGTAGTATATAGTTCAGCCAATGTAATCCCAGTTCACATATGTGTTATTTCAGAAAGCATACTTTGACCAAATTGGATCTGTTCTTGCAGTTTTGTAGAGTGTCTGAGTCTACTTTTAAGGATGTAACTCAGCCAGCGGTGCAGATAGATACATCCAAAGAGTCTGCATCCTCTCTAAGAGCGAAACTGAACAAATGATCATGATCCATCCCATATAAACATTGAAATATTTCTAATTTTGGTACATCAATAGCAAGGCATGACCTAGGTTTTGTTTACAGAACAGTACATGTGCAATTAACTGAGATAGATAATGCTGCTGTCTTGCAATGATTCTTTAAAACTGTCTTATTTGAGGGATTCTTCTTCTCTTACAGTTCTACAGATAGAAAGTGGGAAAGGCCTTTTGGTTTGGTTTGGGTGGTGGGTTTTTTTTTTTTTTTTTTTTTGTTGCTGGGTTTTTTTCCCCCCTTCCCGTAAGTTTTTGTGCCTCTGACTTTTCTTAGTTTTTTTCTACTGGGACAAAATTGATTGTTTCATGAGGAAGTAGATTAGATCCTTGCAAAAAAATTAAGAATGGAATTTTGCAAGTTGTTATGTCAGGCTCTATGAGTGTAAAAGTACAGAAATGCAGTGGGGCATCAGGTCTAGCAGGTGAAGGCTGAAAAATCTGCTTTTTATTAGCAGAGATTGAATACCATATTCATATTTTTTTCATATTTTAGACTTGAAAGGCAGAACAATGAATATTTTTTTTGCTAGTGTTTTTCCAAATTACAGTAACATCTAAAATGTAAAGTAATGCATTGAAACTTGTTGATGGAAATAAAAATATGTAAATCCATTAACAGAAGGCTCTTGGTTTGTTTAAGGTTATTCAGTAACAGAAGCCACTTGGGCAATTACAAATTGTTGTATACTGGATACAGGCAATAGAGAAAGTCTCCTATAGCACCAGGCTTTTAAATTAAATCTACAGTTTATTAAATTAAGTCCACATATTATTAGATACTTTTATTTCATTCTAGAGCTGTGAAAGAAACTTTTTGTTTGAACTTTGTGGAAGGAGGGGTAGAAATCCTGACTTCCACAATTTCAAGGACAAAGCAAAGGATAATCTTTTCATTTTCAGGATATTTTTAAGCTAAAGAGGGTCACATCATTTGTATGCTGACATCCTTCCTATTGTTTTCATTAAAGAAAGAAGAATGAGAGTCTGAGAAAACTTGAGCTGCACCTGATAAGAAATTTTTAAAAGATGACCCCAACCTGTGGAGGATGATTTATGAAATCATGGTTTTCATTATTAGACTTAGTGCTGACTCTGTTGTTTTTGATTGATATGCCTGGAGCTTATAGGCTTCATTTTTTGTCTAAAGCAAAGAGCAAGGGCATTGGAATTTTACTGGAGAACAAAGTTATGTAAAAGACATCCAGGTGCGGGAATAGGTATCACTGAAGATAAAAGGGCTACAGAGAAATGCTTTTTAAATTCATGCTTTTTAAATTACTATGTAATATATGTAAAGTTTAAATGTTAAACAAAACTTTAGGGATAACAATACTGAAAAAAAAGAACAATTTACTTTTCATACACAATAACTGAATATAAAATATTCCAGATAATCTGATTCCCATCTGCATATCTGTCACTACAAGCAAAAAGATAATAAAAAAACCCCTTAAAATCCCGGAAAAAAAAGATCCCAAATGCAGAAACTGCAAGAAAAAGTATTATAGTAATCAAATTTACTCATATTGTCATATGTGTGGTGTCTAAACTGACAATATTGTGCATATCTCTTCTATTGGGGTTACAAAATGATATGGCTGCTGGTTAAGATACTGAAGATGTTTAAACTGAGTTGACAGCAAAATATGTCCTACATTAAGATGTAGTTTAAATTTCATAGACAGTTCACCCATCCTGTTATCAACGTCCAGGTAAATGACAGTGTAATTTGTCTCTCATTTTTAAAAGTCTAAATTGTCAGGGTAATATTTCTCTGTGAAAAAAAAAAAAAAATAAAAAAAAATCCCATAGTTTTGACTTGTGCCAAATTCCAACTGGAGCAGGAGAAGGTAACTTTGGAGAACTAAAGGAACAAAATGATTAATATATTTTTATGAAATTAAATTATTGATTGAGAGTAAAATATATTTATGGAAAACAAGATAGGAACACGTACTATAGTAATATTTACCCTAGCTGATATTATAGTCCTGTTTGCTGATAGTTCTTGTGCAAGTTAAAAGTTATGAACATAACACTCTAACTCGCCTATCAGGGTCCAAAATATATTAATGTTTTGTTGTCTTGTGATACTTAGATTCACAAGTGCTAATATATATGGCACCTATTGCTAAGCAACATAGAAGCTGAGGCACAGAACTTTACATTGCAGTTTTCATCCTCACCTACTTGCAGTAAAAAATCCACTTTTCCACAGAACCCATTGGAAATGAACAATGAGGACAATTAAGCTAGATGCTGAATGAAACTACTACTACAGCCAGAGCACGTTATCATGCATCAGTTGTACTGCAGTAAGTGACAATGAACTTTAAACTTGTGGATTTGCCTGCATTTGCTGTGGGCTAAGAACCTGCAGATGGTTACTTACCACAAAGATGGGTTGGCTCACCCGTGTTTGTAAAACCCCATTTGCTTGATCGTATGCCTTAGCCCTAAGTAAGCCCAATTGCACCCATAAGAGTTAAGGTGCATATACCTACCTGAAAAAGAAAAGAAGGGGATGAGGGAGATGTGGAAAGGTGAAGAATGGAAAAGAGGTTCTTCTGATGAGAGGGTTCTAATTCTCTTCTTCACTTAAACCCTTTTTTGCATATGTCTGAATATCATGTACGTAGTGGCTTTTAGACACCAAACCAATAAACAATCTGTTATTAACACGTGCTGTGCAATAATAGCTTCATGCTGTAAGTTGAAACCTAATAAGCCACAATTACTCCTACTGATTTTTGGGAAAATACAATTAGTTGTACTCTACACTGCACACGTGCATACAGTGCCACTTGTATTATAGTAAATTTCAATATGAATACAAGAATCCTAGTGTATTTTTAATATGTGCAAACTTTTATGCTTTTGAGAGGTTCAAATTTTGTCAAATTGGAAAGAGGAAATTGAAGGTTTGAAATGTCACTGATAATAATTAGACTATTGTATAAATTGGTTCATTCAACTGTCTCTTTTTAGCATAGATTCTAAATAGTGCCCATAATTGCAGTGTTTAGTAGAAAATAGTTATTATACAGTAGTGACATGAGTGAGAAACTGGTGAACTTCAAGAAACTGAAGATATGTTCTTCACACCTCAATTAAACATCAATAATGTTTTAGATCATTAGAATAAGGAAACACACTATTCTTCTAGTGCCTATTTGGTTTTTACTGGTTCAATTGTTTATGACAATTTCTTAAAAATAAACAGATATATATTCAGCTCTGTGACTTTGTTCTGTTTTGTTTGTATGAATGAATTTTCTTTTGGCAGACGAAGTACACAGTCCAGGAAACTTATTTCAATAAGTTTTTGGATTTTTTCTGGTGCATTTTTTTATTGAAGCAAGCTATACTGGGCTGTATTTAATACTGGGGAGTACAAGTGTCAACTTTATTGTAATCTACAATCTCGTATATGAATAAAAGGTTTGGAGACCATAGTAAGGTAGCTTGCTTGATGATTGACCACAAATATAAAACTGTCTCAGGACTGGAAAATCTATTCCATTCCTTTTAATGTAATTGAGTAAACAATTTTGCTAATTTTGAAACAAAATCTCTCAATGTTCCTTCTAATACCAAAGTCACAACCTAAAGATTTATAATCTCATAACAGTTTGTATGCAGGAATTTAGACAGATCCATGTATAATATAGCTTCTTTCTGCTACAGAACAATTTGCTTAGGCAAAATGTGTTTTATTAGTAGGGTTTAGGGAATTTGGCTGGTTCATTAATGTCTAGCTATTGCTTTTTTGCATGAAGCTGACTCTTGCTGGAGTTTTCATTAGCATGATTATTCCACCACATTTGAAGAAAGGAGAAGTCTCTTCTTTCCAATTCGAATCACAGCTCTGTCCAATCCTAGTAGAAAAATGAGGTTTTAGAGACTTTTTTTCCCCAAGTTTCTATGTCAATTCATACATTTTTATTTGTAATACTAAAAGCATTATAAAAAAAAAAAGATACATAAACCTGAAGAAACCTTGTTTAGGACAGTCAATATGATTCTGAACTGAAAAATTGGTGCATGGCTTCTGTAACTTCTCACGTAACTGTTATCTGTGTAGATGAGTTCATGCCACTTCACACATGCTTTGTTTTACCCTTTTTTAAAAGTTATAATAGCAATTTCAATAGCTTAATTGATTCCAGTAGTGTTTTTTCTTAAAGTAAAACAGTGACATTTTTGTACAAATGAGAGTACGCTACTTTTGCATTAGTTTTCCATTTGGTATTTCGGAAAATTACATTACAAATCTGACTCAGCTGGAAATCTAAAATCTATACTTTTTTGTCTCATTTATAATGGTGGAGAAAAAAATATGTTGCATAATGAATAAATGTTGTATACGCCCTGGGATAGTTTAATCTACATTAATTTAGACTTCTTAAATTCAGCTGTCATCTATGGAAGAAGACATACTCAACCATATTTGTACTAAGTGAAAGGACATAGGCAGCCTGAGGGCATGACCCTTCCTATCTGTTAGATGACTATTTAAGACACCTCTGTACTGTTCTCTGATTTTCTGCATTGATTGTACAGGATGCTAACATCACTACTGCACACTTAAACATGTAACCTTTAAGACTTTTAAAGTTAAGTGAGATGATTCTCTCTTTATGTCCTAAATTACAACTTTAAACTAATGAAACTACTGTAATATATCTGTGAAGGCAGAGAATCCATGTATTCGTGAATTTCATTTTCAATTTACAAACAGATTTGTAAAATGGCAGCACATGTATTAATTTTCCTTCATAGAAAAAAGGTATTTCTCAATTTACTCTGAGGATGAAGTATATCAAGAGATAAGATAGAACCATCCAAAAGGATATAATAATGTTTTTATCAAAGGTGATAGATTTTTTTTTTTTTTACTCTATCTGGTTTAACTTAATTGGAAAAAAAAAAAAAGGCTTCTTGCTATAAACCTCAAAGAAAAATGATCCCTTCTGTTTCCTATTTTTTGTAAAGAACCTTGCTGAGACCTTCAAAATTTATTTTAAGGTTGTTGCAGATATGAGAAAGATAAGCTAATTATGTAAAATATTGATAAATTGTGTCTTTATAATACCTAGGTACTTAGCTTTCTTCACCACTGAGTTTGAACATAGTATCTTCTATGGGGCTTCTAAAAGATTGGAAATAGAAGATGATTCCATAAATACAAGAAAGTGTGCCTATTATGAAAGACTAAAGACTATTTATGAAATTCAGAAACCCTGAATCACCCTATGTTTTATGAAATTCTAATCCTTTTGTAACTTTTTTTTTTTGCTTGTTGCAGGGTAAAGTACAGTCCTATGCTGAACCTCTCTAAATCAATTGGAGGGAAATTATAAGTAGTGGCATGATAAATAAGTAATCTTTCTTCCAAGCACCTACCTTTAGATACCTTAGGCTTAGCCCCAGAATGAGAGAATTAATTTGTCTGGCAGGTGAAATGGGCATTTAATAGCTAGATGTTGTTGATTTTATTATCTCACCTTGGAGATGAAAAATCTGTTGGGATTTCAGGTACATGCACAGTCTGAGAGAATGTACTAATCATTTAAGGACAAAGCCTTAGCCATTACTCAGGGACAATTCATGATGCCAGGGGATAAAGAATTCAATCATATTACTGATATTTGTATCCTCTTCAACCAGGTTTCCTTTCTTTTAAGTAGGAATTTTGATCCATGAGGAACCATTAACAATTTCTTTGTTCTTGTTATGAATATAAATTAATAGCAAAAAAAAGTTTCTCTAGTGATAGATAGGTTTTAGTACTGCATTCTCTGCATTGACAGCATTGATTAAAATTTCTTTCCCAGAATTCATCCCTGGAAGATTATAGTTTTTGGATATACTTCTGGTAAACACAATTAAACAATAATTAAATATTTCTAGCTGTGCTTTTCATCAAAAAGAAGCAGAGATAAAACACGTGTTTTCTGCAATTAGTATTTTGAGTTTGTCCTTTCATAATTTGGGTCTGACACCTGGTTAGGTAGAAGCCAGTTGTAATGTAGGAGTAATTTTCCTACACAGTACTTTGCACTGGGAGGAAAAGCACGAGGCCAAGACCTTCTTTCATATAGATGAGAAGCACAGGGAGAGAAATACTGTTACGTCATAGAAGGAAGACAAGCATGAATGTCATAGCTTTAAACACAAGCCTGTCTGGCATTTTAAAATCTTCGAAAAGCTGAACTTGTATGTGTGCTATGGATCAAAGACAAAGCAGATCATTAATTTAATAGAAGTTGGAAATTCCTGTAGAAATGAGAATGGAATCTAGAAGAGAAGTCTTGCTTAATATGCTATCTTACTGCGTTGAAATTCTATCTGCAAATTGAATTCTGTGTAATCATATTGCATCCTTCATTAAAAATGAAGTAAAATCCCTTTATACATGACAAGTTGACCCAAAGACTCCTAGACTAGTTTTCAGTGCTTATAGAATCATAGAGTCATAGAATGGTTTGGGTTGGAAAGGACCTCAAAGATCGTCTAGTTCTAACCCCCCTGCCATGGGCAGGGACACCCTCCACTAGACCAGCCTTCCCAAAGCCCCATCCAACCTGGTCTTAAACACTTCCAGGGATGGAGCCTCCACAACCTGTTCCAGTGCCTCACCACTCTAACAGTGAAGAATTTCTTTCTAACATCTACTCTAAATCTACTCTCCTTCTGTTTAAACCTATTACCCCTTGTCCTGACACTACAGTCCTTGATAAACAGTTGCTTTCCATCTATCCTGTAGGCCCCCTTCAGGTACTGGAAGGCCGCAATTAGATCTCCCTGGAGTCTCCTCTTCTCCAGGCTGAACAA
>VXBL01001264.1:691282-729687 GCA_013400195.1 Aramus guarauna
AGAGTGGCTTGGCCACTTCATCTGCCAGTTCCCTCAGGACCTGTGGAAGAATCTCATCAGGTCCTATGGACTTGTGCACCTTCAGGTTCCTTAGATATTCTTGAACCTGATCTTCTGCTACAGTGGGCGGTACTTCATTCTTCCAGTCCCTGCCCTTTCTTTGTGTTACCTGGGCAGTGTGGCTCAAACACTTGTCAGTGAAGACTGAGGCAAAGAAGCAGTTGAGTACCTCAGCCTTCTCTGGGCAGGATGTTAGGAGCAATGTCTCATTGCTTAAGTCAGAAGTCCCAAACCAAGGGTTAGAATTTGTGCTTGAATCAGGCTATTGGCTGATGTCTTCTTGACTTTTTTTTTTCTTAAGTTGAAAGTTGGGATTTTGTTCTAGAGATAAAAGGGCCAGTGCTCACTAAAGGCAACAACCATTCATTATAGCCAGCGGTTCTCATTTAAATCCAGTAGCAGCCTGAGCTTTGAATATATGCCATATATTTTGCTGATTTTCTAAAAATATGTTTCCATTTTTATTGTCTTTCTACTAGCAATTATTTTATATTCCACCTCAACCTTTACCCCTTATCTGTTGTAAAGTGAGGAGGAACCCCATAAAATATGTCCAGAAGTATCTTTAACTTACAACAATGTTATCTTACAGAGCGAAAGAAATGTTGTGCTAATGAATTTTAAAGGAGAAAGCCCTACTACACATAGAAAGTTGGATATCTGAGATGGCTGCAATTTTTAGAAAAAGATATGAACGTATAAACATGCACTTTTATTTCCTTTTGTGTCGCATACTTTTTTATTTTTCTGATTTACTGAATTTTATAAAATGCATATTTACTTACTAGTATTTTGACTACTTCATGATGATAGTAATGAATGGAGGAAAGATATTACCATTTTTGCTATTGTCTCAGTGTCCTTTGAGGGTGGTCCCGGAGGGACAGCCATGAATGGAGCCTTTTCCCAAATCCCTTTGCCTCTCCTTTGTTCTGCTGTCTGGATAGGGTTGTTCTGAGGCTACCTGGAACTTAGTAGCTTACTAAGATTTCCTGACAGCTTTGCCTGTGTTGGTACCTGCACTATCTGGCTCACTCATTCTCTCTGTGATTATATATGGCTTTGAGACACTCTGAAAATATAATGTATTTAAATCTAATAAAATTTACTCTGAGTAGTATTCAGTAAAATGACATTAATAATTACCAATCCTATGCTAGATTCCCAGTGTTAGAGCAAGAACATTGAGAATAAAACAAGAAAACTCTAAATAAAATAGTGTTTCCCCCTTTGAGCATTGTAAATGAACCAAATTTCAAGTCTGTGGGCCATTTTCCAATAATTTGGCTGCAACTGCCCAATAAAGAATTTCCCTTGCAAGGAAAAACCCTTTGCTTCTTTATCCTGGATCAGTGAATTTTCTCACTTCTCGTATTCAAAGGAAATCTCACGTAGGGGGGAATTTAACATTTTACCTTGATTTACTCAGACATTTTTGGTTCCAGAGTGGGTAAACCCTGAAGTGAAACTGTAAATTGGAATTTAAGACTCAAGACATTACATCCATCTGAAGATATAACTAGACTTTAGTCATTACTGTAATCACTTATTTGCAAAAGTAATTCGCCTTAATTTCAAAGGCTGCTACCTGCAGAAATGCTCACCACTGTAAGGAAGTTCAGATGATCCAAACTTAATTTCTTCTACAAGTTATTGTCATTTTATCTGAACAGCATATGGAGGAATCCTTCTGTGTGTTCAGTTTGCTAAAAATTATCTGTGTGGAGAAAAAGCTTACTTAGCCAAAACAATAAAAAGCATGCTGCAAATCAGGGAAAATAATATCTGTATACAAAAATTCCAGATAAATGATTATTTGACTATCCAGCTCTGAAAAATAGACATCCTGAATTTCTGAAATTGAAAAAAATCTTTTCTGACTTAAGTACATTTTGCCTTGAGGAACTTCAGTCAGTTTGAACCTGAAATGCAGTCCAGGGATGAATATTTAATTTCACTTTCCTTATAAGTGAAGTTGAATCACTTCTACAAGTGACAGTTTCAAATTTCAGCTCAGGCAGGCAATCATCAGAGAATAACATTACAGCAGGGCAAAAAGTTGGTGACTCAGTAATGACATTTTAATATTACAGAGCAGTAGTAAAGAGATCTGCAGTCCCTGGTGAAAGCTTCTGTTGACTTACTAATCAATATCATCATAACAAGCAGCATATGTAAAATTGTACAAAGAACCAGTGCCTGAGGATAATGGAGAAATGCATTCCTCACATTTTCCTGGCTTTGCAGTTTATAGCTTTTTCTTTATAAATGATTCTGAGTAGTACTATTTCAACGTACAGCCCAGATATGAGCATTGAAGGCCCTGTGGTCCACTCCTGGGACTTTCACACTTGTGGTCAGAAATGCTCACATTTATCTAAACCTCAAATTAGTTTTCTCTGGGGTATCTCCTTACCTCTTCTAGGGATAGGTTCAGATCAGAATATGGTTGACCACAAGAATGTTGCAATTACTATAGTGGAACCTGCTAGGGAAGCACTGGTCTTCACCGCTTTCTTCATAGGCTGAACCCTCATTAACCATGTCTACGTCCAAGATCCAGAAAAGGGTTAGATGCAAAGGAAAGGGAAATTTCACTTCAGGCAAAAAAGAGAAATGGCAATAAATTAATTGGAGTTTAATCAGAGTGAGAATGTAACTTTAACACCTTGCATGGGTTTGCAATGTTTCATTGTGATGTAACATAAATAAGAGACAAAACTAAGTCCTGATAGTGCAATACCATTGCATAAATCTGACACTGACAAGTTGTTATGGCAAAATAATTATATAATCTCTTATTAATTCAGTTGCAATATTGCAGTGTGCCCTGAACAATCAGAAAAGTGCATAAATAATTGTTATTTGTGTTTAATAAAATAACAATGAGCTGTGAGTTGTTAAAAAAGAATATTTCTATCTAAACCAATAAAAACTCAATACATTATATTTTTAAATTGATGTAGAAATGCATCTTTGAATAGTTTCAGATTAGAATCTCACTTATTGGTTGCTTAACTACATTTGGTTTCATAAATGATATCTTGTCTGTATATGGGTATTTGCGTATGGGTATGTGGGTGTGTGTAGGGGGTTGTGTCTGGGTGGCTGGGTGTGGGTGTTGGGGGCTAAGCTTATGTGCAATTTTCTTTAATAGTTTCCAAGGGCTAGTTCACCCACTTTTCCTGTAAGATTTCTAAGAAGATGAACATTTGGATTTCAGAAATTAGTAGGAGGAATGAAATAGAGGAGTAAAGACCAGAAAATAGAAAAGGACAGACTGGTGTTTAAAATAGTGAGCGTAATACTAATTCATTTGTTCATATTAGTTTGCTTCCTAGTCATATGTGATAGAAAGGAACAAAATAGTAAAAATTAGGCTTATATACATGGGAGAGGGAGTATGATCCCTCTTCTGCTACTTTGAAGCATAGTGAAATATGATGGGTTTTCTACTAATTGATTCGAGTAGATTGATTCCTGTAGCTTACTGAGATCAGTGGATCTCCTCATATATTCTAAACCCAAATATTAAGTGCTTTGATGGATATGGTCCTAATCACTTAGCAGAGTCTCTGTAGTCATAAAAACAGAACTTTAATTGAAATCAGCAGTCAGGTCTGAGCAAAACAAAACAAAACAAAACTGACGTCATCTACCTGGACTTCTGCAAGGCATTTGCAAGTCCCGCATGACATCCTTGTCTCTAAATTGGAGAGACATGGATTCCATGGGTGGACCACTTGGTGGATAAGGAATTGACTGAATGGTCACACTCAAAGAGTTGTGGTCAACAGCTCAATGACCAAGTGGAGAACGGTGACGAGTGGTGTTCCTCAGGGGTCGGTACTGGGACCAGTGCTGTTTCACATCTGTGTCGGTGACATGGACAGCGGGATGGAGTGCACCCTCAGCAAATTTGCCGACGACATCAAGCTGTGTGGTGCGGTCGACACACTGGAGGGAAGGGATGCCATCCAGAGGGACCTTGGCAGGCTTGAGAGGTGGGCCTGTGCGAACCACGTAAAGTTCAAGAAGGCCAAGTGCAAAGTCCTGCACATCGGTCAGCGCAATCCCAAGCACAACTATAGGCTGGGCAGAGAATGAATTCAGAGCAGCCCTGAGGAGAAGGACTTGGGGGTTTCGGTTGATGAAAAGCTCCACATGAGCTGGAAATATGCACTTGCAGCCCAGAAAGCCAACTGTGTCCTGGGCTGTATCAAAAGAAGTGTGACCAGCAGGTTGAGGGAAGTGATTCTGCCCATCTACTGCACTCTTGTGAGACCCCACCTGGAGTACTGCATCCAGCTCTGGGGGTCTGACTACAACAAAGACATGGAGCTGTTGGAAAGAGTCCAGAGGAGGGCCACAAAGTTTATGAGAGGGCTGGAGCACCTCTCCTATGAGGACAGGCTGAGAGAGCTGGGATTGTTCAGCCTGGAGAAGAGAAGGCTCCAGGGAGACCTTATTGCAGCCTTGCAGTACCTGAAGGGGCCTACAGAAAACATGGAGAGGGACTGTTTATCAGGGAGTGTAGTTACAGGACAAGGGGTAATGGGTTTAAGCTGAAGGAGGGTAGATTTAGGTTAGATGTTAGAAAGAAATGATTTACTGTGAGGGCAGCGAGGCACTGGAGCAGGTTGCCCAGAGAGGTTGTGGATGCCCCATCCCTGGCAGTGTTCAAGGCCAGGCTGGATGGGCTTTGGGAAGGCTGGTCTAGTGGAGGGTGTCCCTGCCCATGGCAGGGGGGTTGGAACTAGATGATCTTTGAGGTCCCTTGCAACCCAAACCATTCCATGCTGCTATGATTCTATGAAAACAAAAAAACTAAAGAAGCCTCCTCCAAATAATTTTCCTTTTGATTTTAAAACAATTTTTGCATCATTTTTGGTTTTGACACAAATCTGTGAAATAGTTAGTTAAGACTTCTAATGTGTGGAGTAAACGAGTGTTTGTTGACTCACCCAATCTAAAGTTGCTTCTAAATTAACATACCAAATGTAGATAACTATCAATAGAATAGTTCTTGCATGCTTCACAATAAGGGAAAATGCATATAACCCAAAAGGGATACGGAGCAGAAATTAAATGCTAGTGTTAATGTTGATACATTTTAACAAACTTAGAGTTCAACAGTGTTCAGTATACAACATCCTTTTTAAATTTTAAAAGAAGCTTCAGCATAGTATTAGTTTTAACTCTTAGCATAAAGATGAATACATAAGTAAATCTAAGGAGGCTTTTAAATATTATCATTGATATGATTTATAATTCTTTTTGATATTTCTTACTGAATCCCGTTGGTCAATTTTGTACTTCGAAAAGTCAAGCTTCCTCTTAATAAGTGTACTGAGATCATGCTCTGTGTTACCTCTTTAAAGAGTAAGTGCCTAAATAAAGAAAACAAAGTGGAATATTATTTTTGCCAAGGGGTGAAGGAAGGCAGAGGCTTCTTGATGTGGTAATAATTAAACAGTCACCAAAGGGTGAATACTATTTGCACTGAAGTGAACATATTAAAATATTGGTAATATATCCTTGAAGTATGTACTGCAGGGACATTGGTAAAATATAATTTTAGACTGAATTAATAAAGCAGATAATTATTGAGACTTTTGATCTTCAGTATGTTTCTACACATTTTCTTCTACTGAGGCATAACTAAGAGGAGCTTCAAACAATATTCTGTGTCTTCAGAAACCTTTTTGCTATCAGGAACTTTGTGTTAATAATGGCATTTACTTGGACGATGCTGTTACAACTGGAAATTCATCATTCAAGTCTCCTTTGCCTTCAGATTAAAAAGTATGTGCTATTAGACTTTTTCAATTTCTTTCTTTTGTTTTACTTTGCCACCTTATTTCTTTTTATTTTCTAATCAGGTATCTGTAACTTTTCCACATGCTATGTAAGTGTCCTCAACAACATAGACATCTGTTGCCATTTCCTCATTATATGTCTTGTTAGATTGCTTGAAAATGGCTTTTTGAGCTTCTACCATGAAGTATTTGGGAATCAAATCCAAGTTGTGTGTATGTCAGATAAACCTTCACCTTTTCAGAGGCTGCGGGTTTGTAGGTGACAGGTGAACTCCTGCATGCGATTTTTTTACCTTAATGTTAGGTAGTCTGTTGTCTTAAGGTTTTTATTTTTTACTGATAGAATGTTGTTGTGCCCCGATGAATACAGTCCGTTTATGTTAGGTTCAGACTGCAATGTCTGAGCATATTTCAAAAACAAATTATTAGTGCAAATATCATCCAGATATTGATCCTTATCTCATCCCCTTAAAACTATTGATGTAATTCTCACTGATTACAGTTGAAGAATACTGACCATGATTCTTGTTTTGATTCATATTTTTGCACAAGAAAGGATGGACCAATAAAGAAACAGGCAAAAACATTATAAAAACCCCCAAACCCCCCCAAAAGCCACAGAAAGAATAAGCTTATGCAAATGGGAATATTGCCAGAAAACAGTATTTTATTCATAACTAGTCTCTTTGATTGAATTTTATTTTTCCATCCAAGAGAAGTAAATGTGGTAGCTACATATTGTATGTTTGCATTCTATCAACATAGAATCATAGAATAGCTTAGGTTGNATCCATCTTAGTTGCTCTTCTTTACAGCTATAACTGGTTGTTTTGTGCCTCCAGCAAATCCCCAATTACACCCACAATTACCCGTTTTTCTTTAATCTGGAAGGTACTGCTCTCAAGTAGCATTTTTTTACCCTGTCTTCCTCATAGTGCAGAAGTCTACAGCGTGGAATATGACTATCAGTACCCAGGATATGTCTTAGAATATACTAATTTTTATTTTTATTTTTCCTTAAGCACAGAATGTGCATTTCCTCACTACAACTGGAAGCAAGAAAAATCACTACCACATTATGCTAAATACTTAATGTTCTTAATTTTGCATGCACCTGTTATCATGAAACTGAATTGAAGTAAAAATTATAGGAAACAAATAATGATCTAAATGCTTAGGTAACGATTCTGAAGAATTTTGTGTGGCTTTTAAAAGAAGATACTCAGTCCATCCTATGTGTTAATGTAACAATTTTAGCTATAGTCTGATAGCAGCAACAATCTAGAGCATATGCAAAATATATATTCAGTAGATTTACATTTTTCATATAGAATGTCAAAAACCCGAGAAAACTCTGCATCTGCTCTGCAAAGCTATGGATTATGTCTGTAAGAGAGCTATAAACAAATTCGTAACAGCCTCTATCTCAATTTTGGTTGATTTAACAGCAGTTCTGAAGTGTAAAGTAACTGGTCTGGTCCTTGAGTTGCCTTGAGGTTTTGCATTTCTATAGATGTCCAAACTTAGTAAGAGGCCAACAGCAAGCATTGCTGTGTCTGTAGTAACTGTGTTTTGCTTTACGTCTGGCCAGTCATGTTGGGAAAAGCGAAGGAAATTAAAATCTGTTGTGCACCACGGGAGGTGGACAGCTCGTTTCCATAATCTCTTGACCTCCCAATCTGATTTTATGTTTTCAGCCTTTTCAGAGCAATTTATGTTTTCAAGGCATTTGCATAGCTGGCCTCCTACAGAGCCACTCTCCCTGATTTCTGATCTGGACGTGTTCTACTAGTTTGAGCACTCAACATTTTAAAATTTACTAATTCTGACAAGCAACTGGTGACATTATGATGGAAAGTATATTTTTAAAGCTATTAAGTACTTACTGTGTATATACCCTATATTTCACTTATCATTTGACAGCAGAGTAATTGCAAAATGAACATTTAGATTGGATTGAGGACACCATAAGCTAGAACAGCTGTGGGTGGGAAGAAAGACAGGCTTGGTGGTACATGCTTTGCAGTATGTCAAAATAATAAATAAATAAATAAAGTTTGCCATGCTGGCAGAACGCACAAGGTAGCAATGGTACTTTCTTGTTGAATCTTCACGCCTGATCTTTTATAGCACTTGCCATATGACAGGTTAATTCCTGAGACTTGGGTGATTGAAATCACCTTTTGGAGTATCAGCTTGAATATGTGCTATTCATTGACTATTGAGCAGACTGCATAGCAGCTCTATCTCACCCTACATTCCTTAATTCAGTTTCTAAAATTTGTGTTGGTTAGATGAGTGATGCTTAAATTTAAGCACAAGCTTAAGTATTTGTCTAGATCATCATCACAAATATTTATCAATTATATTTTATGAACAGTATTTGCTGCAAGCCTTCATTTAATAGTGGTTTGTGAATACATACATTTGTTATATGGACAGTTTTATTTTCAAAAAACTTGGTTAGGAATATTGTTGGGACTGTACAAAGGAAAGAAAATTGTAAACAATCCCTTGAGTTGACCAGAAAAGAACATTCAGAAGCCTCTATAAGTAGTCAATCTCAAGTTTATTTTTAGCTTGGACAGTAGGTTTTGCAGAAAATATTTCTCAAATCAAATGTTTTGAAATTACTATATCCCAAAATATTGGTGTATGCCTGATGTATTCCTTACCTAAGTGTAAATTTTCTTGTTTTGTCAGTTTTAGTGTCACATGTAAACTCAAAAAAATATCGTTTCTTTTAATTTTGGGTCTGAATAGTTCAGCTCCTTTTAATGAGGTGGGCTATTTGCCTCATTAATGTAATTGCATTGCTATTCTGCATTATTATCTTCAGCACTAGGCTGTTTTCCAGCAACAATTGTTATACAAGTCATACTAATTTGTACATTTTCACTGCCCTAATATTCCACTGAGATACTACTTTAATTAAAACATGACCTTATTATTCATAACTAAATGTGAAGCATAACCTTTTATCCTCAAGGAGTGTCATCAAAGGTTGCATCTTAGTTCTGCATCAGATCAATGACTGTCATGCAGGATGAAGCTCCTATCGTCTGTGAATGGCACCCGATGGTAATTTATAACATTACCTGCCAACTCATCTATCTTTAGAGACACACTGCAGTCATTCTCAACCTGCCTTAGATGCTTTCATTTAGCACTGCCTAACCATCACTCCCCAATGATAGTCAGGAGACAATTCATAAAATCAGAGTGAATTACCATGTTTATGTGTGTCTGAGTATGAAAGGCAGTAAGCAAGTCTCCGAAGGCTGAAATAAGTTTGTATATGCTGTACCATCAATTTGTTTTGTTATTGTACCCGGAGGGGAACCACTTTTGTTTTAAAAGATGAACAGTTCTGCTTCAGAGTTAGGGGACTGTGAAGCAAAACTGAATGATCGGATCTATCTCAGAGGAAGAGTGAATGGAACACCCTGCAATAAAAATAACTAGCCTCAGGTCAGCATAAAAGTTCATTACCATGGCAATTGAATATGCTGTAAGAAAAATAACTAATGAAATAACCAAATGAACTGCATACTGTCATATATGGATGTTAAGTAAGGATTTTTTTTTCCCTAACAAAAGAGACTTTTCCAAGAGTTAAAGCTATGGATTGGAAACTCCTAACTTGTCCATAAAAAATATTACTATCTGCATCACTGTTCCTGGTCCAGTCAACAGCTGGTTCCATCAGGCAAAACATGCTTACGCAAAGCGTCCTTATGCACTGAGCCTCATGCAGTTCTTTGGGCTCCTGTCCTCCACTCAATCTTGGCATTTGATGGGCCCTGTTGGGGTGGGAGGGATATGGATGATGGAAGAGGAAGGGCTATACAGGAAAATGTAGAAGCTGTTTTAAGAGTGTTACTGGATTTAGATAACCATTGTGATTTTGTCCTTATTGCAGTTGGACATCTCTACAGGGAATTGTTTTGTTTTATGTCACAGCCAAGCTAAAAACAAAAGTATCCTTCTCACACTAATACTGTTAAAAAAAAAAAAGGTCATTTAATGAAATTATTTTGTTTGCTTGTTTTGCTCATTGTTTAGTACCAATTGATTACTCTCATAACATTTAATAGGACTAGGTCTAATCAAAAGGTCAACTGACAATTACTGTTGCTGTCTGGTGCTACTTAACTCAGATGGCAGAACACATGCAGCTATGGAGCCAAGCATTTCAGTAACTTTTTGCAGCTGTAAAGGTATTCTTTTTTTTTTTTTNTTTCAAGTTTAAAGGTTTTTTTTTTTTTTTTTTTTTTTTTTGAGTACTTCCCATTTCTGTGAGAGTCATCTAGAACAAGAGGATATTTTGCTTTTTTGTAGTGCAATGAAATAATATTACAGAAATTTCACATTTATAAATATGCAAGGAAATAAAGTTTTAATATCGGAGGAGTCCTAGTATAATTAGAAGGCTCAGTAAACGGCATGTTGTAGAATATATAAACCATCTTTAAATTCCCTGAAACTACAGAAAGAAGATGTACTACTAATAAAAAATTATCTGGTTTTCTACTACAAATTAAATTAGTTTTCATAAAAATCCATGAACTTTAAAACCAAGTTTCAAAAACGCAGTGAAAGAAGCATTATATTCCAAATAATAATAAAAAAAGTAGTTACTATTTCTATCTCAAAAAAAGGAAAACATTCTAATTCAAACACCAAATATCAAACATCATATGCATTGTACCAGCTAGCAAGAAGGTATTTTAAAATCTCCCTCTAATTGCCTCTAATTTTTTCAAAGTTCAGTCATTGACACTTAATTTCTAACAAAGTCTCCCACTGTTGTAATTGTGCAATCATATTAGTATAGCATCACTCCTCCCAAAAAAAAACCAAAACCAACCGAACAAACAAAAAAAACCCCAAAAAAGCTCTGCATAGACAGACATTGATAAAAAGGAGTATAAATGGTGTATTGTAATAATTAATACTTTCACTGCTTTCATTGTACAGCTTAGTAATGCTTTGTTCCTTATACAAGAGTTAACCCCCCCGCCAGGGAACAGGTTAATTCTGCTGTGAGAATGACCTATGGATTAGTGTTATGCACCATAACACTGAAATTTGTTATTGCCTTTGCTTAGTATTCTTTTAATCTTCAAACTATAACTTACCTGGAATGTTTCACATTCCTTTTATTGAATCTGTTTCATACTAGTTTGCCAGTTAAGAAGGAAGGCATTTTTTCTTCCTTCAAGGCAGAGGGTTTTCTAAATCTTAGCAGTATGTCATTTTGAGAATGTACTTCAGAACAGAAAAGAAAAATAGTAATAAAGCATGTTCATGTCCTAAGAACTGGTTTTAAAAGTGCTATGCCAAGTTCCATGGATGTTTTTTTAGTGAACTCACTGTTTTTACTTAATTTCTACGTGAAAAAATGTGTATATATTTCCTGGCTTTACGGCTTTTAACAATCGGTTTGAGCTTTAATTTTGGTGGTGAAGATGCCATATTATAACATTAACCTAGGGTTCCATTCTTGACTGGAGTCTTTGAGAGTGCTACAGTAAAATAGTAAGGAAGAATAATAAATATCTGCTAAAGGAAGCTTAGCCTCCAGGCCATCAGGATTTACAGGTCCTTTCCAGCAGAGCTGCTACCAAGCCAGTCCATCTGTGCCAGTTCAGGGGGTTCTGCCTTTGCAGATGCAGGTCTATGGCTCTGTCATTTTTTAATTCCCTGACATTCCTGGAAGCACATTCTTCCAGCCTGTAGAAATCCTTCCGAATGATAGTCATGTCCTCCAACATATTGATTGCTCTCCTCAGTTTGGTGCCATCCATAAATTTCATGAGAATGTATGTCTTACTTGTTTGGACTTACTGTTGTTTAACTGTGACAGATGTAATTAAGTCATAATCATTTGTGCAAAAAAGCAACCTTTAGGGAGTGTGTGAGTGTGTATGTTTGTATGTATTTTTAGAATTGCTTGGTTGCTTGAAGTAACTATAACAAAAATAGCACATTTAATATGCAACATTTATTTTATTACAAATTTTTTTCTTGATAATTTTTAAAAATCATAAGGGTCATGAGACTTCCAACATAAGCCATTCAAATTGAAGTCACACATTGTAATGCAGTTTACCACCTACGCAGCAGAAATTAGTGCTTTACAAACCAGCCATCCTTTTTGCTAGACTAAATTGTTGGTCTGTTACAGACACCAACTAGTACCTATCTAAGCTTTTTGTTTGTTTGTGTGTTAGAGCATGAATCTATGAACATGCAAAACGGTTTTCTTCTGACTTACCAGAGAACTCAGGGGAAGGTAATACCCCTTTTTTGATATAAAGTACCTTTGTTCTTTTTTTGCTCACTAGATCCTGCCTAAATACAGTATGTCAGTGATTTTAACATTCTACTCATGCAAATCTTCCCACCAGGTCTCAGTAATACCGGCTAGATCATAAAAGAGCAATTCCAATTCCAATTTCTCTTTTTTATTACCCAGGCTCCTAGCATTCATATATAGGCAACGAAAGCTTTTCTGTTCAAACTTCTTGGTGCCTTGATTAATTTTATTCTTGACATCTTGATTTTGTGCTAAATGAGTGTTCATTTGTTTCTCCTTTACACCCTCCTTGGTAGTTGTTAGTTTAATGTCCTTTGACTGGCTGAGTCAGCTGATTCCCCACAAGTTCTATGAATTCAGATGGATAAATGGCACTTGTACTAAAATGGACCATCACCCATAAATTCTTGTGCAGTGACTAAAGATACATAAATAATATTGTATTTATGCTGTGGATATTATTTATTTTAGTAATGTAAGCCAGGCATCTGGTGTAAGCTGCTCTATAGGCTTTTTCTATAGTCAGTGGAGAAAGGTATTTCCATTCTCCAAATTTAGAGGCACTCTTAAAATGAAATGAGTAATCATCTGGAATCTCTCTGCTGGTGGAAGAAACAGCCTGGATAAAGTCTCGTTAACTGGAATACCATCTCTCATGTTCAGGGGTACGACTCATTTAATGATTAGCTGAGTCATCTGGAAATGGTTATGTCTTTTCATTCACTAGACATTCCAGCACATTGCTGACATTCCTAAGTGAACACAGTTGAATTTCACTCAAAAAAAACCCAAACAAAAACATCCTATTATATGTCTGTTAATGCAGGATACTCTTTATCCTCAGTAATGAGTCTGAAAAAAATCCCCCATTTTTTCCTTTTTTTCCAACTCATTACGTTCTTTCTGTTTGTGAGCAGCCATGGTTATCCTGCAAGACTAGCTAGGCAACTGTTTTCAGCTATTTTCTGTTCCTTCCCATGAAATAGGATTTATTTCCTACAGGAGTACCTTCTCCACTTGTGGAATTTTCCCTGGACCTCTAAATCTGTATTTCTCTTGTCTTGTTCATTCTCACCTTCCTCCTGTCCTCTAGAATGTTTCCATATCCATATAGGTTGGCACCCTCTTCCTCTGGTTTCCACCCTTTCTTCAGTATCAAGTAGGTATAAATCTTAAATCACATTATTGAATTCTCCTCCTTTTTGGTGCTCTCTCTTATTAGAAGATACATACTAAACCTAGTGTCTGCAAACCACCCATCTTTATTTTGCAACACAGCCACCTACGTGTACAAAGAAAGGTCCTTTTGAGTTCAGAAAAGAACTAAAATAGAGCATCAAAACATCTTGTAGATCATATCCTCTGTTTCAGTGCTGACCAGTGCAGTATGAAGCAAATGACCATACCTGGAAAATGTATTTTTTTGCAATTTTAGACATTTTGTTTGCCTGTTCTTAATAGAAAGTGTTCTGCATCTCAAATTTATTTTATGTCATTTCTGTAACCACTTACCAGCTTCAAATCTCAAATAAGATTGCAAACCCGAGCTATTGTGCACCAGGGTTATTCTGATTTTACATTTAAATCACAATTTTTTTTTCTGCTATCCTGTGCTTTGTAACATTTATTTCAGGCTTTGGAGGGCAGGGAGAGGGTGGTGTGTACTGTGATTAAATTAAAGCTTATGTTGTGATTAAAGAAGTGGTTATTACAGTCTAGTTGTCATAGTAAGGAAAAATACCTGGGACTCCATTTCAGTGGCTGTGCTGGTTGACTTAATTGTGTCTATGTTAAAAATTGTTTGTGGAAAAAAAAGTCTTTAAATGCCCTCAAACAAGACATTTAGAGTAGATTTTCCTGTTCTGCATCAGTTCTAAGTCAGCTGACAGCGTCCTGAGAAAAAAACGCATTGAGTCAGCACCCTCCATGGGCCTTTGTAACACTTTTGTTATCAATTAAAAAGTTGGAGTCTCCTGGAATAAAGAATTTATGAAACAAAACTTAATAACCTGTTTTGCAAACATTGAAATACAATCTTTAAGTTCCTTCAGTGCCTCAGTTTCTCTATCCATAAACCAAAGATAAATATCTCTCCAACTAAAACTTACTGAATTATGTTGATAAGAGAATGCTATAGAAGAGCCAAGTATTATTATCATCCCTATTAGTGTTACATTTATAGACTGTAATCTGCATACTGACTCATGATACAAAAGCAATTGCTTTGCGTAGTGTCCTATGACTGAAAGTACAATATGGTATTAAAGGCAAACATGTACAATTATAGATTGCCAGCACACCAGAAAGACAAAAAAAAGGGAAAAAACCCAACCCACTAAACCCTAGAAAAAGTCCTTTCTTTGCAGATAATATATGACTCAAAGTTTGCTTTTCCCCTGATAGCTCAATGTTGGAGCTTTACCAGTCTCCAGGGGAAATCGAGATCTGCATTTAAATAAAGATATTAATAACTAGAGCTAGTTTTTATTTTGCAAAGATGGTAAGTGTTGTAAGGCACTTTGTATAAGAGAGCATGTGAAATGAATACCGAATGACATTGGAAATATTCTGAAGAGTTCATCTTTTGTCATTTATCACATCTTGTACAGTAAATTATAGGTTATATTGTAGGGAGTCTAATAAATGTGTTATTCAGGAGTTATTGGTGGAATTCTGTTAAAGCAATTCAAGCTTAACTTTAGTGTGTATTGCTGGGACTGTTCATGCACTAAGCAGCAGCATATGTTCATTAAGGCTTGTCACCATTACATAAGAGAGAAACAGAAAAAAAGCCCCAAACCAAAAAAACCCTAAAGAAAACAAACCTAGCAAAACAATTTTATTGGTGAAAGCAAGCAGCTGTGTAATTTAGTCTTGAAATAAATGTTTAATGTGAAATGAGAGTAACAGTCTTCTGAAGATTATATAAAGGTTAGGTTAAGGAGACTTTTGGGCGTTATGCAAACAAAAATCTGGTTCCAGAATTCATTGTGAAGGACAAGAAGCAAGAGGGGTTGCAGTGATACAGGGCTGTAGGGTAGTGAGCAGTGGTCAGATCCCTCTACCATACACCCATGATTATCTTTTTTAGGGAGAAATCCTCAAGAAGTGTGATGTCTTTCTGAGTGTTAATAAGATGCACTAAATTAGTTTCTATCTTTATATGTAATCGCTTTACTTAATAGCTCAGGACATTGTGCTGCAGTTGGGCCTTGTCACAAGTTACAAAGTAAAGAACCAAAGTCCTCTTTGCTGTTAATTGAATCTTGTTTCATACTTCATTGCTGACCGGTTTGAAATTCCTATGCCTTTTTACCCTTCCGGAACTGTAAGTCTTTTTTGTTAATCATACTTTGAAATCATCATTTTTTAAGGTGGCCATGAAAGATGTCATTTCTACTTTTAGACTGCATAACTCAGCTCTGTCCAACAAGAAGTACTGCTAGGGATTTAATTCTCAACAATACACAGTCAGCGTATTTCCTCCTAATTTTGCTTACAAATACTGTTTTCATCGGTGTGGACTGGGAAACAGAGAAATGGGAATGATCCAAAATCAAAATGTTTATATTCTGTCAACTTACTATGCTTTTTGATTTCTTATTGTTTAAACTATATAAATCTTTTCAAAGCTTTGCTGTTTAAGATTGATTTCTCAAGACAGTGTCCAGCAGCGCAAGTACACTGAGACAATCATGCTTCATGCTGTGTTTAATCTGCTTTAGGACATACCAAAAAACCAGTGAAATAGCTGACTCAGCTGCTCTGCTGGGCCTGGCTTGGAGGTCAGCAAGAGTCCCTTTTTTAATGGGTTGAGATGCCCTACTGGTGATTTCACCCTCCAATAGTGGTTGCTGCTGATGAGGTGAGGGACTAAGCAGATGATGGTCTTTGCCCATGAGTTTCCTCTTCCAGAGGCCGGTGCAGGAGCAGGTGGCTTCCTGCCTTCCCAGCACCGCTCCTTGTTTCAGCCGCGTGAGTTGGCCAAGAGTAAGAGAACGGTGCAAATTTTCCTGTATTTCAGCTTCAAATCGCATGTGCAGTACCAGAAACATTTGGGAAATATTGTAAGAAAAAAAGATATTTCAATATTGAATGCAGGGATTTAGATCACAAGATAGGAAATACCTTATATGAAAAACCTATGTTTTTAAACAGAATAAGAAAATTTCTGAGGATCTCCATCCATCAGGACCTTGCTTAACTGGTGTTTTTTCCCACAGAATTAGAGATATCTGTAAGCTAAGGCAGATACTAGCACACTTTAGTGGACAGTAAAGCTGGTTTCGTCTGAGTTTATCTTAATCTTATATACCATTCATGTTTCTCAAGCAAATACTGGTCTAACACATATTATTTGCAGTCATGATGAATTCCTGGGCTTGCGTAAGACGTCAGTAGGCGTGGCTGCGGCCTGGCCTTGTCCTGGTAGAGTTGGCTTTAGTGGAAATGAACTGCAGATTTTTATTCTCTAACATTTTGACACTATTAAAATTGTGACAAAAATTAATAAAAGGATACTGTCACTTTAGTGGTTAAAGTAATAGCTGAAAGTAGATTAAAACTTACTCATTCACACATGAGGGGGAGGAACAGCTGACTGTATTTGAAGCTTTGTCTTTTTTAAGTAATGATCCTTCTCTTGTCTTGTAAACCTGTAAGTAAAAGTGTACCATGCCCAAGAAACCTCTGATGTGTAATATTCATAAATAAAATGACACTAGAACAAAGATTTTCATCATATTTTCACTGTATATTATTATGCTCTCAATAGTTGTTTCTGCGGCACTTTCTTTGTGAGACAACATAATGTGCTTTTGTCAAAGCACAATGTTTCTTTGTGCTGAAAACAGGTATATTGCTGTCCTCATTAAAACAAATTAAATTGTCAACCACAACTATATATCTAATTATTTAATTTGCTGGCTTTTTCTAAGGAGATGTGGTGAATGGAAATTATTTATAAATCTGAGTGAAATGCTGCTTTCCAGGCTTTCAGTATTGGATATATACTGATGTATGTCCATGTAAAGACAGTATTTTCATGGCTTTATGGTTCTCTCTGTTATAGCCAGGACTCTTGGGGTCAGACCCTTTGTCTGCATAAATCAACAGAATTCAGCTTGTTCTAAGGTACAAGCTTAATTTCATTAGGAGTTTCTCTAATAAATACTGCTGTTTAAAATATGTTTATAAAATAATTTGAAAAATATTTGAATATTTTCTCAACAGAGTAAAAGTAACTTTTCCCATTGAAAGACCAAACCTATTTTTTTTTCCTCTTATTATGTAGCTGAAAATGCTGAACAGCCCGTAATAAGAAAGCAAAGTTAAGGAGGGGGTAAGGGGGAAGAAACAAGAAAAATTGAAAATTAGAAGAAAAATGTTTAATGGAGGAAAATATTCTAAAACACCAATACTGAATATCTTCTGAGCAAAGACAAAATAAAGATATACCATTTCCATAATGCTAAGCTATACTGAGGCAAGAGCTTATCAGCTGAGATCTGGCTCAGTGTGGTCTGCTGTCAAGCCCGATGTTTTGTTTTCTAGTATACAGCTGGAACTGTAAGAACCGATTTTTCGAGAAAGAGGGAGTTTTTGTTAGAAAACACAAATTCAGCAAAATCATACTTTGTTCAGAAACATGCTAGTTCCAGTGAAGACTGTCCCAAGCAATATTTCCCACATCCATCGATCATTTTCAGAAAAGAGAGAGGAAATACCTACTCTGTAAGATTCCGTAACTGGCATTCAGGAGGATACTGAGAAAAGTTCACGCCCTTGCTTTACCTCATCAGTGTGAGGGACCTGAACGTCATAGGCCTCCTGGGGGGGATGCACAGCTCCGGTCCCCGCTGGCCCCTTCTCCCCAGTTTGTCATTCTGGAGCACTCTCTCTACTCTTGAGAAACTTAGAAAGGCCTTTGCTTGTTCAACTGTGGTAAGAGAAAGATTATGAAAAATTACAAAGTAAATCTTGATGGGTAAATTATTTCCTGGGCAGCTTTATTCGTGGTCAAGTCTGGTTTACCGACACAGTTAATGATATGTCCCTGTCTCAGATTGGATCTTGTTCCCAGTAAGTGATCAGTAAGCCTCGGACTCTTTAGAAAAGAAGTTTAAAGTTTTGAATGCAGTACGAAAAACATTTATTTATCTCTCTTGTTACTTTGTGCAATTTTGTGATGTTCTGCTAAATGCAAATTTTTCCTCATTACATTATTTTGGTGGCTTGTTTTCTGCTGTTCATCCACATGTTTATTTATAAACAGATTGCTATATATGATAGCAATTACAGTGTCAGTAAGAATAATAATTCAGCACAGCAAAGCCAATAATCTTTGCAAAGAAATATATAGGAAGGACTAAATTAATACCAGAAAAGTGTAGCCAAGCTACAGTGAAAAAATGCCCACTTTAGATACTGTGCTTATGACAAAGTCTCTAAAGCATTAATAACTACATGCTCACAACAAGAAATTTTGATAGCTGAAGGAAAGGAGTACTAAATACCTATTATTACAGCAATGCATATTATTAATGAACATAATAAAATATCTGAATTAGTAATACAAAGGAGAATAGCATATGAGGAAAAGTTAATGCTAATAGTCTTGCAGGGGAGGAGGTGGAAGCCCCATTGCTTGAGTAATTTAAAATGGGAGAAAATGCAGCATTTTAAAGAAAAAGCCTGTGCTGCAGATTTTTGCGCCAGACTGAACACTACACTGTTCTTGCAAAATCAGACAGAAGTCGATAGTGAATGTAGCAGATGATGACAGCAGTGTGAGTCAGGTGCTGAGTGCATAGTATCACATAGGTAAGCTGATCTTTTGAGAATATCCTCAATGGTCCCAAAGGAATTAAGGTCTATATATATATTTATTTATTTATTTATTTTTTACTTTATTTTATCAGTGCTAATGACCAGACAGTGAAGAAAGACAAGCTTTCCCAGACACTGTTCCCATTTCAATTCTGAAATGCCCTTAAGATGTTTCTTTTGCTCCAACGACTGTACAGGGAAGGCAGAGCAACTTAAATACATTTCTTTAAAAATATCTGAGTGCTTTATGTATCCAGCATAATTTGGAAATGGTTTGGGGCCCTTAAAAATCTTCATTGTTTGACAAACTATGAAAGGGACGGTACCTATAGAAGCATATGTACTATGCTTCTGTTGCTATGTGGGGATAACACAAGAAAGAAAATTGGTCATCAAATTGTGTGGGTTTACAACACACATTTTCTCTCCTTTCGTGTGATAATATATTTGATACTGTTTCCTAGGGAAAAGTGGTATAGAATATTAATTTTTCACAGGTTCTCAGGGACTATAATGAATAGCATTAGATGGGGCTTGCATACTCAAATATATGCTTACTTTGTAATATAGTCAATTTGTATTAAATTACTAGTTTTCAAAACAATTTTGTTTCAGCTTGAACTGACATTTTCAGAGTCAAGGCAATTTAAATTTACCAACTTGACTGCACTTCTTAATTCAAGTGCACGTTTGAAAAGATTGAAAAAGCTGTTACAATAGCTTAACTCTAGCTCAACAATTTGAGAGCCAAGAATAATGGAGATTTGAAGTCATTCCCCTCTCAGCACAGGCTGCTAAAATAATCTGAGGATTAAATATAGCATTTTGGAGGTACAGAAAAAAAAACCAAAACCAAAACCCCCTGATACTTCTGCTGCCCATCTAATTCTTCAGTGAGACAACTGGACTTCCAGACTCTTCTAGTAAAACATAAGTAAGCTCTTAATGGATCCACAGGAAAACTGTGGGCAGGTTTGGTTTGTCTGGTTGTTTGGGTTTTTTTTAGTTTGATCAGGAGGAAGACTGAAAAACAAAAGAAAAAAACCCAAACCTTTCCTCACCCCCATACTTTTTTTGGACTGTCCTAATCACATCCAAATGGAATTTTTGTAAGGAAGCTGAGAAAAGAAAAAAATATATTTGAAACTGCTGTAACTCTGGGTTGTAGCATCATTAGATGTCAACAGAGTCTAGATACAAAAACTCATCTAGAAATGGGTTTGATAGAACACTAGACTCAGGGAAAGTCTATCAGATTCCATTTTGCAGGCTGCACTTCTTGCATTCACTGATCTGCTAGTCAGTGTTCTCAATCTATAGTACACAGGGAAAATCTTGTCTTTAATATAGCTCACACTCGCTGAATATTGATAAAATAAAGTGGGAAACAAGAGGAAGAACATAATACGATGTTGCAGATTCTTCTTACAGAGCATCATTGCCCATGGATCTGCCAAGGTAGGGCACTATAGCTTTAGGAGTGATGCTAATTCATTCTCAATATTTTTCTCTTTACTTTCACACGTTGTAAAGCATACATGTATTAATTATTTATTTTCTGTTTGTTAAAAATAAAATTTAAAATATTTATTTTCTGCATTAAAAAAATTAAACGTTGTTTTTCCAAAGTTACTACTTGATGATTCTAAAAGTTCACTTCAACCCAAACAGAGGTGAGATATACTGATAAATGAGCTGTGAGTGACTTCATAGTGAATTATTCATTGATATACATGAAGTAAGACGTCCTTACTACTTTTCAGAATTCCGGCTCTTGCATCAAGATCAAAGCAAACATAATTGGAATGATGCTAACAATGCTATAAAATATAGAAAACTGAGAGATGGAGAGCCCAGTCCCTTCAGGTTGTAGCAGAACAAATCTTGAAAAATAAGTGCTTTCACAGCTACCTAAAAATCAAACAGAGGAAGCTCTGTGGAATATTTTGACAGTCTGTTTATCAGAAATTCAGTGTGTCTGGGAGGAATTCAGGAAAACTATTTACATTCCTGCTAACTTTAATACATTAAAGGTTTGAAATATACAAACATGTGTGGTGGCAAGCCATGCAGTTTAATAGTGGCTCACTTTGTTTTACCCTACAGTTATGTATTTTCTATCCATCCATCACAAAAAAAAATGGAGAATTAATTTGGAGGTATTCTGGTCTGAAATACCTGGTATTGTAGGCCTCTGTCCTTCTGCTTGAGAATCTCAGAAGTATTAATGAATTTATTTAGCAAATCTTCATCAGCCAGTGTTATTGGATGAACGGTGGGAGGTTTAAACGTGGTATAACCAAAACTAGCACTCAGTTGCTGAGACGAGCAGCTCTGGCACGATCTGCAGTGGACTGCTCTAGTGAGGTGCACAGGGGGGACCTCAGGGGAGCCGAGCTTGTGCCAGGAGCCCCTAGCTCTCGTGACGGCAGCTGATGAGACCTGAGCTGGGCCAGGAGCAACGGCAGCCAAGTCCCCCCTCCATGTATAATAGAAGCCCTTAGAGAGTACAAGTGAACAGGAGCACCACAAAGAGGGTGGGCAAACGGGGCATGGCACAACAGTTTGTGTGGAATGGCGTGCGAGAAGGGCGTGCAGGAAGGGCACTGTAGCTCTGCTGGCTCAACCATAGAGCAAACCACCCAGCAGAAAGCCACGGCCTCTCTAAGCTCTGCACCCACCATGACTGACACAGCTTCCCAGACAGAGCTCTGGTAAGAAGACACAGCCACCCAGGTGTAGGCTGCCAGTACAGGACAGCAGCAGTGAGCACATCTGTGGGAGGTGCACCCAGGTCCAGAAACTCCTCAGCTTAGTGACAGAGCTCTGGGAGGAGGAGAGAAGGTTGAGGAGCATCAAGGAGTGGAGAGAGAGATAGACTACTGGAATCACACCCTACCTTCCCTGGGACAGGCCCAACAAGCAGACAGGATGCATGATATGGACGATTCCCTTTCCTCTCTCCGCTTGGCTGAACACAGTGNGTTTTTCAGGTAATAAGCAATGAAGTTTCAACAAGAAGTCTGAGGGCAATCAAGAGAGACTTCAGGGACTTGGGAAGACTGGTTAAGGGATCAGGAGTGCAAGTAGTCTTCTCCTCTATCATTCCAATTGCAGGGAATGATAAAGGGAGAAACAGGAAGAGCCAGCAGATTGATACCTGGCTCCTAACCTTGTGTCACTGGCAGAATTTTGGGGATTTTTTCATCATGGGTCAGTCTACACAACACCAGGCCTGCTAGTGACAGATGGAGTACACCTGTCTGAAAGAGGGAAAAGGATCTTTGTACAGGAGTTAGCAGGGTTCATTGAAAGAGCTTTAAACTAGATTTGAAATGGACAAGGGATAAAACAAGGCTCACTAGATTAGCCTGACGGTGGCACGCCAATGTTTGAGGGATGGTGTTCTAGCAAGGTCCTTCGGTCTGCCATCTCAGTAGAGGTGGGGGATGGAGATCCATGCGGCAGCAAAGATGCAAGGGTTATCAATGTGTTAGAAACCATGGAAGTCCCTGAGAGTGGTCATGTAGGAATTAGGGATTCCCCCCCACCAAAAGGTGGTGGGATCAGTAGCCCAACTGAAGTACATCTACACCAATGCATGCAGCACGAAGAAACAGGAAGAGCTGGAAGCATTGTGCAGCAGGAAAATTATGATAGTTGCCATCATAGAAACGTGGTGGGATGACTCACAAAACTGGAGTGCTGCAATGGATGACTATAAACTCTTGAGAAGGCATAGGAAAGGAAGGAGAGGCGGTGGGGAAGCCATGTATTAGGGAGTGTTTTGATTGTCTAGAGCTTGATGATAGGGTGGAGTGTTTCTGGGTGAGAATCAGGGGGAAGGCCAATAAGTCAGATACCATGGTGGGAGTCTATTATAGACCACCCAACCAGGATGAAGAGGCAGATGAAATATTCTATAAGCAGCTGGAAGAAATCTCACAATTGCTAGCCCTTGTTGTCATGAGGGACTTCAACTTACCAGATGTCTGCTGGAATACAATACAGCAGAGAGGAAACAATCCAGGAAGTTCCAAGAGTGTATGGAAGATACCTTCCTGACAGAGATGGTGAGTGAGCCAACTAGGAAAGTTGCCCTGCTGGACTGGTTGTTTGAGAACAGAGAAGGACTTGTGGGTGATGTGATGAATGGAGGCCATTGTGGGTATAGTGATCACAAAATGATGAGGTTTTGATTCTCAGAGAACTAAGGGGGGGGGCGCGGTCAGCAGAACTGCCACCTTGGACTTCCAGAGGGCAGACTTTGGCCAGTTTATCCAACTGGTTGACAGAACCCCTTGGGAGGCAGTCCTAAAGGTCAAAGGAGTCCAGGAAGGCTGGACATTCTTCAAAAAGGAAATCTTAAAGGCACAGGAGTAGGCTGTCCCTGTGTGGCAAAAGACAGGCCATCAGGGAAGAAGGCTGGCCTGGCTGAAGAGAGATCTTTGCCTGGAACTCAGGAAAAAAAGGAGAGTTTACAGCCTTTGGAATAAGGGGCAGGCAACTCAGGAGGACTACAAGGATGTCATGGGGTTATGCAGGGAGAAAATTAGAAGGGCTAAAGCCCAGCTAGAACTTAACCTGGCTACTGCCGTAAAAGACAATAAAAAATGTTTCTATAAAGACATTAGCAATGAAAGGAGGACTAAGGAGAATCTCTGTTATTGGATGCAGGGGGAAACATAGTGACAAAGGTTGAGGAAAAGGCTGAGGTACTTAATGCCTTCTTTGCCTCAGTCTTTAATGGTAAGACCAATTGTTCTAGGGATACCCATCCCCCTGAGATGGAAGACAGGGACAAGGAGCAGAATGAAGCCCCCATAATCCAAGAGGAAATGGTTGGCAACCTGCTATACCGCTTAGACACACACACAAGTCTATGGGGCAAGATGCAATCCATCCAATGGTACTGAGGGAGCTGGGGGAAGTGCTCTCCAAGCCACTTTCTATCTTTTATCAGCAGTCATGGCTAAGTGGAGAGGTCCTAGTTGACTGGAGGTTAGCCAGTGTGACACCCATCTACAAGAAGGGCCAGAGGTAGGGTCTGGGAAACTACAGGCCTGTCAGTCTGACCTCAGTGCTGGGGAAGATTATGGAGCAGATCATCTTGAGTGCCATCACACGGCATGTACTGGACAACCAGGTGATCAAGCCCAGTCAGCATGGGTTTATGAAAGGCAGGTCCTGCTTAACTAACCTGATGTCCTTCAATGACTAGGTGACTTGCCTAGTGGATGAGAGAAAGGCTATGGATGTTGTCTACCTGTAAAGTCTTTGACACTGTTTCCCACAGCATTCTCCTGGAGATACTGGCTACTCATGGCTTGGACAGGCATACGCTTTACTGGGTAAAAAACCTGGCTGGATCACCTGGCCCAAAGAATTGTGGTGAATGGAGTTAAATCCAGTCAGCAGCTGGTCACAAGTGGTGTTCCCCATGGCTCAGTACTGGGGCCAGTTCTGTTTAAGATCTTTATCAACGATCTGGATGAGGGGATCCAGTGCACCCTCAGTAAGTTTGCAGACAACACCAAGTTGTGCAGGAGTGTTGATCTGCTTGAAGCTGTACCTTGAGTGCTGTGTTCAGTTTTGAGTCCCTCACAACAAGAAAGACATCTAGGTGCTGGAGTGTGTCCAAAGAAGAGCAATGAAGTTGGTGAAGGGTCTAGAGAGCAAGTCTAGAAGCTTGTAGGAGGTTGTAGCCAGGTGAGTATGGTTCTTTTCTCCCAAGTAACAAGTGATAGGAGAAGAGGAAATTGCCTCAAGGGGAGGTTTAGGTTGGATATTAGGAAAAATGTCCTCACCAAAAGGTTTATCAAGCACTGGAACAGGCTGCCCAGGGAAGTGGTTGAGTCACGATCCGTGGTGGTATTTAACAGATGTGTAGATGTGGTGCTCAGGGACATGGTTTAGGGGTGAACTTGGCAGTGTTAGTTTTACAGTTGGACTTGATGATCTTAAAGGTCTTTTCCAACCTAAATGATTCTGTATTTCTATGATTCTATTGATTTTTTCAGCAGATATCACCTGTGGCATGGAAAGATCTGAGTCCATATTTTTCTTTGGTGTAAATTGCAAAAAAGCCTATGAAGTTTGCTCAAGGAAATTTCTAGACTTACTAGAACATGGACCCAGATGTTTCAACTCTCTCATTAAGGAGATGTCTGTTTCTGGCTATTTCAAAGTTGTGATGCAATGCAAGAGTAAATCCCATTTCATGGGTTAGGCTACATGCTCCATTCATGTTCTGACTTTATTTTGGGATGAATTCTGACCTATTTGCTCCTACTCCTTGATAAGTAGACCTGGGTGTCTAGGTTAAAAGTAACTGTGTTGTTCTCTTACATGGTCCCTGGGAGGAATGATTGGGAAACCAGGTGTACAGACCAGTGTTGAAGAGCACCTGTCATGTATGGTATAACACCTGTGTATCGTTCTTAACTTCTGTGTTTGTTTTTTTTTTTCTTGTTGTTGATAGAATGTAAGCTGAGAAGCATACCATTGTCAGACTTGCTCTATGTAGGAAAAGACACTGAAATGTTTAATGGTATTTTTTGCTTTGATATTGTCACTGATTTAAGGTTAACTGCATTTGTGTGCCATCTGGAGACAGAAATCTCTCTACAAATCTATCAGAAGGCAGCAATTCTTTTGGGAAGTAAGTTAGGGTTAGAGCAAAATTAATGAGTCAGAGACTATGCTCTTGCAAGTCTCTGGACATTAAATCTTTCCAGAGATGTGCATCAGAGGACAGAATTTGACCCTTAAACAGCCAATCTGAATAAATATAGAGGATGTGAGAGTATTCAGTTACTTTCATCTCATATTATGGCTGAGGTTTGTTTGGGTTTTTTTTAATTAAGAACAGGAAGAGTAAAATTCCATTCTTCAATATTTAGGTTTTTTGTGAGGACTTCTTACTTAAAAAATATTTTTTTCCACTTTTCATAGAATCATAGAATGGTTTGTGATGGAAGGGACCTTAAAGATCATTTTGTGCAAAGGACGTTGAGTTTGACCTATTACAGTGGTCTGAGTTAACACCAAGTATACTGCTAGGTCTCAGAATTTATGTCATCATTCGAGATCTGTGTCTTTTTCCTGTGACTTACTTCCACTGTAATATAAGGTCAGTGGGTTTTTTGTGTTTTAAAAAGATAGAAATCCTATTTTGTTTGTGCATTAAAAAAGCAGTGAAAACTTGCAAATAGAAAAAATTACTTTCAGTTAAATATTCATTTGTTCACTAAAACCTGTTACTTTCAAAATATTTACAGTACTCACTTCCCTAAAATACTTTCCCATGTGATTCAATTCTATGTCTCCTCCTGCTCAGTAGTTTAGCTCTTCCCTGGTCCTAAAAATGCGGTATGAACATCTTTTTTACCTCTTGCCTTACTCCTATGTATCTCTAACAGGAGCCCTAGCATACTTTTAGTGTAAAGTTATGTCTGGATTTATCCGTCTGATTTAAGGCACCTACCTGAAGCACTGAAATTAATTTTGGTGCTCTTAAGAGCACTGAAACTAGGATCACAATAACCTAGTTTTTCTCCATGAAGAAACAGGCATTTCCAAAGGATGATTCACTCATCCTGTGGAAGGAGTCTGTGTCTTTTCACAGAGGTCTATGGGAACCTACCATGCTTTCAGTAATTACCTGAAGTTAAGCTAGCTACACTGAGCCTTCATCCCTATGCAAAGTGACCATGGATGGGCAGATTTGGCGATTTAGTTTGAAAAGGGAGGTAGCAATGCAAGTTTCTCCACAGTGCCTAGCCAGAGTGCAACAATCCTGAGGCCACGGCTGTGCATGAGGCCATGGCTATGCATGGCTAAGCACTGAATGCTCGCTCATTCGGTGCTTGACACTAGTGCTCAGACTGCCAAGAAATGTCACAATTCTTCTGGATATTTTATAAGAAGGACAGGCTTAGCCACAAGGAAGTTAACTAAGACAACTCCATTTCAAGATGAGAGAAAAAAGGATGCATCAAGGAATTTACTTCAGTCCAATGAATAGTGGACTGTTGCTAAGCCAATAAAAAAAGTGAACTTCTGCACCAGAACTGTTTAATTTGGATGTGTTCATTCAGTAAGTTTAGCATTATTCTGTGTTTTCTAAAATGCCTGAGAAAATCTTATGAAAATGGGTTGGTGAAGAATGAGTGTGGAAAGTTATGACCAGATAGTGATTTGGGAATCACCAGAGATTGTAAGACCAAAGTATAAAAAAAAAAAAAAAAAAAAGATGTTATTTCTGTCATTTTTTAATAGGTATANAAAGTTGTTATTTCATCTCTCTTTATTCATAACAAAATTTGTGGTACTTTCTTGAACTGATTTGATCTTTGCAAAGAGTAGCCACAGCTTGACTATCCTTTAGGAAAAAAATATTGCATATTAATTTTGTCTAAAAAGTTCAATAATGAAGTATTCAGTATAATTATTGACCAAAGCCTAGTTTTAGTTAGTACTCTCACAGTTTGAAAAACTGTAATTAAAATATCATGCCTTATTTCTAATTCTGATTTGTCTTTACTGTTAGTTCTAACTTCAAGGAGTCCTTCTGCCCAAGAGCAAAGAACAAATAATGTGTTTTGATAATAAAGGCTAAAAAGAAAAAAAAAAGAAAAAAAAAATCCTTCAGAATGGAATGGAAACATGAAAGAGAGAGCCTGGAGCACAATCAACATGAATACAGAGTGTCAATACATTTGTCCTTTTTATCAGATTCAAAAGTATAGATATCAAGGTGTTTATTCACATCTCATTAATGAGGCAGAGGTGGAACATCGCCCCTTTTCCAATTTCATGGAATATATATGTTAGCAAAATGAACCCTGGAGAATAGCTGTGTTTACCTCATAATCAGTCTTCCATGTCTTTGTATATAGTTAGATTTTATTTGAAAATCACTCAATTTTATAAACATTAGAAAAATCACCCAGGAAAGCCTCCAGGTAGCCCCCCCTTAATTGTCTTAGGGGATTCATTCTGCATTTGCTGTTGAACAGAACCTGTTCCAAAATGATCTCCTTGCAACTTCTCAGCAGCACAGTGTTCTGATATATATTAGCATTTCTATCAATTAGCTAACACATATCAAGGCTGAAGAATGCCTATTCATATTTATGATCACAAAATATGACTAGTGAGTTCAAAATTTATGCAAAATTGGGTGTGTGCCTCAAAATGTCCACTCTCTGTACTGATATGTATCATATCACTGAAGTGGGCATGTTAAAACTCTGGCTTGGGCCGCTACAGTTTACTGAGTAGATTACATCCTGCCTAATTATTACCAGGATTGTAATTCTACAGAAGAAAGAACTTTTTGAGATATTCTAGTGGTCCATTTGATTAAAGAGTAATAGTGTTTATTTATTTTTTGCTTCACATATTTTACATTAAGCTTTTTTGTCCACGTTCACCCATGTTGGTGGTTAATTCACATGAGGTAACCTGGAAAATATGGAACATTCACCTTATCATGCATGATTTCTTTCATATTCTTTTTCTACGGCTATATAGTAGGAAAATGTGTTGAAGTAATAACTTTTTTACTAACAAAAATGTGCAAATCAAAACTGAGTATCACAGAAATAATTTTTTTGTTTGTTTGTTTTTGTTTTTTGTCATCTAATCGTGGCATAAGGTTGTTCCTCCTTATAAAGCTTGGAAGGCTGACCTCAGTCTTTCAAATCTGTGGTCTTCAGCATATGACTTTTTTATGGACATCACTCTTAAATGAAATTATATGGATTTTATTCATTGTAGAAAACCACAAAGCCATTGATGTGGACAATTAAGTGTTTTGTAAGTAATAGTAACTTCTGATTTTTTTTATGAGTGTAAGCTCTATAATTGTCTGACTTAAAGTACAACTTATCACTATGCAGCTGTAAAGTGATGGCAGTGAATTCTATCTCCAATTATATATTAGTGTTTTTTCTTTACAGAATGCTTTTAATCTACATACAGTAATATGGTACAAAGATAAAGTGCATTTGACTTTTTTGTTTAATTTTGCTTATTTCTTGGTTCTGCTCAGAATGATTAATTATTACCAGTGGAAGAGGGGGAAAAAAATCCTTCTTTTTCTTCTTTTCCATTTTCTAGGTTTGATAGCCTTTATAGTTAATCAGAGAAAGGTGAGTGCCTTCACTACGTTATGAATATGCAGCTAGTACTGGTTTGGTTTGTTTTTTAATCTTTAGTAACTTTTACTAATTTTAGTACACATCATAAGTATACAGAGATAAATGTGCGTTACAACACCACACGGAAACATAGAAATATATTGTGGGAAGTATTAATGGTTACTCAAGACAATGGTTCACTTAAAGAATCCTTATTCCCCAAGTATCTAGATATGCTTTGTAAGTTTGGTGCATTACCTATACCCCGGAAGGGAGAAGTAGTTTTTAAAGAGTGTGATTCACAAGAACTTTATTTTTTTAATTATTTTTATTTATTTATTTAGTAGCTTATTGTGCACTTGGCATTTTCTGCTGAGTAGCTTGAATGCGCAGATTAAATTGGAGGAAGAGGAGAGAGGAGCAACAAACTCAGTGAATTTACAAGGCTCCTATTTAGCTTGGGGTTGCATTGAGCACTGAGAGGGGTGTCCTTTAAGCCTCACCTCTGCAAGAGTATGATCCCTCTCACTGGATTCATAGGTGAACATGTTCTGAAAACAGGGATTCAAGCCAATCTCTTCACACAAAATACAGAATAACAAGGTTCTGTACATTTTTTCTAACAGCTCACTGATTAAAAAACCATTCACCATATGATAAACTTTTCTTTAGATCCTTTTAGTGCTTGATGAAACTTGAATGCATGTTTCCTACAAGATTGCATCAAGTACTGGGCTATAGATATATCCTGAATATAGACTTTCTCAATCTCTTTTCTTCTTTCTCTGCCGTACTTGTATGATCTATTTAAATGGTTGTTGGAATAGAAAAAAAGATGAGGCAGGATATATTTCATAAACTGAAAAGGCTGAAGACTTCTCCACAAAGATGGGAGATGTGGTTTACAATCTTTTTCTCTTTTTCTCCTGAAAATGGATCACTGCACAGATAGAAATTTGGAACAACTAGAAAGATGGCAAAACTGAAAAACATGTGATTCCAGTCCCAGCTCCCAGGACTGGGTTTCTGAAGTCAATGATTTTTGTTTAAAACACATAAACACTCCTGGAGGCTGCAACAAGAATGTTAAAATAAACATCCTGAACAAACCAGCAGATTCTGTCAAGCCATTTATCCCATCTGTGATGACAGACAGGCATTTAAAAACAGAATTTCATCTTCCTCTGCAGGACCATGGCCACCTTCTTCTCTCCCTTTTGGGTCTTGCATGATTCCTTCAGGCCTAGTCACACAACAGCGTGACTTACAACAGGCCTGACCCCCTTTTTTCGGTCTTTCCTCTGCAATTCACAAAAAAGTTTTGTTAACATTCTTTGTGGAAATGGCTTTAATTGTTGTTTGTGCTGAATGTTGTAGATATCTCTAAATCTACCAAAAGAGAAGCCATGCAAGAGGTCACGGATACAATATGATCTTTGATCTGCTTTCAGATTTGAAGCAGCATTTTTTTCTGTGGTGGTGAATTAATGTGCACAATGGCCAGGCTTCTGCATGTCTTGTGGGACACCTGTTGGTGTGTCCCTAGAGCTGCATTTGCAATTTAGTGTTCTGATGGATTTGGCCTCAGCAGTGGCATTGGGGTGCCCTACACAATTCCTATTTCCATTGCTGACATTCTTAGACACAGGCTTTGAGCATGGACTTTCATAATTTCAAAGTGGAAGGGAGGCCTGAACCAACAGGAGATATTCCCTGGCAGGGCCTCATACTCCTGCACATGAAGTAATTTAGACATACAAGGCAGTTACAGGGTCCAAAGTGGACGTGTTGATGTAAGGTAGGTGCTTCCAGGATTTGACAACAGAAGGCATTTTCAAAATCCTTCCTTCAGCACCAAAGAAGGAGACCAGCATCTCTTCCCTGAGACTTATTTTGGATCTAGCTTATTATTCTTTTATAGCTGATGGAACTATTCTCATTTCCACTGGCTGAAGATTTGCATTAAGTTTGCACTTGCTTTGGACCATTGCATGCTTTCACAATAAGTGTTCACCTAAGTATAGCGTCTATTTAGCACACTATGGCTCATGGAAAAATATGGGCCTCAGCCTTAATTACTTATTATTAAATGATTGTAATAATAATTGCCTTCTAACTGTGAGTGTAATTGAGTGAAAGTGATGGCTGTACCTCTGTAGCTACTGTGTTATTTTGGGTTGAACTTGATTAGTAAAGCAGATCCTAATGCAAGAACAGTGCATTTACAGGTTGTTCCCACATGCCTTGAGGGCTACCACTCAAGCAAACAGAATATTGAGGTTGGTAACACTGACAACAGAACAAGTTTTAAATAGGATGAAAATGACGACATGAGAATAGGAGTTTCCAGGAGGGGTATGTTGTGGTTGGAGTGCAGAGAGAAAAATAGGGTTGAAGAATCAGGTGATGCTGGCTTTCCTTTCTTAGTTAGCAGCGCTTCAGATAACAGATGTTCTCTGAGAATTCCTCATTGTGAATTTCAGCTTAACTATCAGCACTGAAATTCTCTCTTTCCTGAACTTGTTGTCCTAACACTGCCCAGCATTGTCTCTATAATCACTACTTTAGAAGGGTAGTCTTTCCAATCAGTCTTTACTGGAAAACTATAGATTAGTCTTCTGTATGGTTTACTTGAGTTAGAATCTTTTCAGGCAGGTAGAGCCTTTCAGGTGTTCCTAGCAGTTGGAAAAAACTGCAGCTTTACAACTGGCTTTTTTTACAACATAATTTTTCTAACTATGTGGCAATTCACCTTTCCCTGTGTCTTTCTCCATATTACATTCAGTTCCTCTATATAGGCTCATAGACAACCTAGATTTTTCCTTCTTATTATTTAATCCACTTTTAGTATTGGAGTTTTTTTGAGATATGGATATCCATTACAAATATTTTAAAAAGTATATACTTTGTAAATTTTTGTGTAATGTTTACAGCATGTATTTCACTAAGTCTCAAAAAATATAGAAAGCTATGCATAGTGAAAACAAAACAAAAGAGTGAAGTGATTTAGATTTAAGAATGCTAGAATATCTAATTTAACAGCAAAATTCTTTTTCAGACTTAAAACTCTAACATATATGTCATTGTAGCCAAGAGGCTTTCAGGACAAATTAAAGTCAAATTCAGGATGCAGCTGCATTACATGATGAAAAAAAATAGAACATCAAAACATACACATTTATCCCTTCTTTATGCCTTTTCTTTTTAATCTTCCCTGTGTTTGTGAAAATTTTTAATATCTGCAGATATCACAATTTGACACTGTGTGATACTGAATTTAAATTGAAATGCATCAGGAAGATATTTACTAATTGCTGCAATACTAAGTACCTGAATGTCTGAAAGAATTTTATGCTGGATGATAACATTATGATGAAAAAGAGAGACATAAACTTGTATTGAAACTGCTGGATAGTGACACAGTAAATTAATTTACGATGTTTAGATAGACATCTATTTATCCATGTACTAACTCTATTGCTGTAAATGGTAGTCTGGTTTATAGTTTCATTGAGCTAATTCCTGACTTTCATGGTGAGGAGAGTAGCTGTCAGAACTGCAGCAGTGGCTGAACAAAGACACCCTAGATTTTTCTTGCCATTTTAAAAATACAGAGCTTTAGATCATGTCAGAATCTATCAGTATGAACAGCTATGGAGGTATCACCAGAAAGCCATGTATTTTGTCTTCAAGTCATACAGAATACGATTAATTATTTTATTTGCCTTTTCATCCGTTCCTCTCTGCACTTACGTACTTGCTGACAGCTGTACTTAGTGGCGTGACACACAACCTTCCCTGGAGCAGAGCCCTTTGAGCATTTGCGTTATTGTGTTGCTCAGCTGGATGGAATCTATTGCTCCAGGTCAGCCCATCCACGTAGGCAGACACTTAAAGGAGACTGAGTCACTTCTACCCAGGATATAGCAGGACCCTAAATTTGTGCTGGCAGTGTTGTCAGTACTAAGCAGAGAAAACCGTCCAGCAAAAAAGCGTGAAGATCAGGATGGTCTCCTGCTACTCCTGCTACTCTTACTTGTTATTAGCTACTTTAATTGAAGAATATTGCTGTAGTTTCACATTCTGTTACTGCATTAGTCTAAATAAAATGTCAGGTTTTTGACAGTAGATGTTACAAGTCATCATCTGAAACACAGACTGTTCAGATACTGTTGGTAGTTTGGAGATTTCTTTTGGCAATTTGTAACCTGAACCAAGCATGATTTACATGAGAGAATATAAACAAGGTGACTTCTTCGTTTAACTGATTGAAGAAATGCAGTCCTAGTACATATAAGCCATGCCACTGTTATGGGGAGGACACATTGGCTGTTCATCCGCTGTGCAAAATGGAGTCGTACTTCTGGCAAGTCAAAGTTTACTCACTGCAAATGGTCTTCAGATAATGTTCCTGAGTGAATAAAAGTTTTGCCGTATTTTTCTGTTGATGAAGTTTTATTGTGTTCAACTGGCTTTTCAATTCAAATGAGATAAGTACTACTCACTTGTTTCTTACCTCCTGTTTGGCAGGAGGGTGAAAAGAAATGAAGAAAAATGGTAGCCAAACCACAGAAATGAAGAATATGTTTTCTATTGCAATTTATAATCAAAGAAATCAGAGTCTGTCTAAAATGAATAATCTTATTTTTATGCTTACATCTCTCCTTCATAGGCATGAAAGCAGGATAATAAGTAATGATCCTCTCTTTCTGTGATATTATAGCTTAATTATCTTGCTGCTTGTCTAGTAATACCATGGGTAACATTTTGAATCTGTTAAATCTGTTTTGGTTTCCATGTGGTAATCTATATGAAGAGAGCTAGTAATGTTGCAAGAATGAGTTGAAACCTGTTTACATGCCTGCAACATCAGTTTTTTGTAAAGTCTCGTTGGAATGGTAGGAAGATATCAGAGCTCAAGTGCTCATTTTGTACTGTCTGCTCATTGCCAGGACTGGGCAAAAAAAGCCTCTCCATAGTCTCAGTATTTTTAAACAACATACTTCCATTAAGAGTGGTGGATATTCTGGAATTACTGCATCTTCCTCCATGCCATAAAGAAACATGGCACAATAGTCTTAAGAAGCCAAACATCACAAACTGGTTGGAAATTGGTTAGAAAATGTATACTCTAACAATTCGACTAAATTAAGAGAAAATCGAAAAGCTCCAAGAATTTTATGCTGAGTACCTTGTTGTCTCCCAACAAAACTGTATTTTACAATGGACAAATGCCATAAAAGTGTATTTTCAGCTTTCTGTGTCTCTGGCAGATGAGCGTAAATTAATTTTTGCTATAAGTATGCAAGCTTCCGAATCCTTCACTGAATTTCACCAAGGGCAAATAACTGCTATCAAAGTATTTTCATGCTTCTGTAGCTGTACAACTACATAGAACTCTTACAATATTAGCCAATGCAAATCAAAATTGTCAATATTCTGTAAGTAGAAGAAAAAAGATATTATTGGTCTTCATGTTTGAGTGAATCCATGTGTGAGGTGTTGCAAACACATTTGATTTTCTGACTCAAGTCTGTGTTTTCTTTCAGTAAATCAATTGCTTCACCAATCTACACAATAATCAGAAATTTCAGAATGATCAATTTCCCTTCATACGCCTGGCTATTTAAATTGGGTTTATAGCTTCTTTATCAACAGGAGAATGCAGTTTGCAAACACTTTAATTTTCCTTAACAGTCATTGTTTTCTCTTGATCCTGCAGTCCTTACTGAAGCAAAACACCCATTCTAACTAAAATAAGGGCTATAGAGCCCTTTGTACTTGCTAACAATTTTATCCAGTGAAAAGGACTGGTTGCACAATGTAAAACCTCTGAACTATGGCTAAGAAATCTTGAATTCTCTTAAGAAATCTGCCACTGACTATTATAAGACTTAGAACAATTAATCTAAACTCTGTTTCTATCTATCTTTCCATTCTTTGACTGTTTCAGGTAGGTAGGTAATATTAGCCAATGACTTGTCTCCTCACAAGTTCACAAAAAGAATCTTGGATACCTGGTCTCATTCAAGAACTCTGGAGACATACTATCATAGAAGAAATAATAAAACAAATCTACAGGAAGCTTGATAAATGACAATGGTTTGTTTTTGTGGACATCAAATTAATTAGACTTGCAATCTACTTGGAGAAATCTGCATCAAAACAAGAGTCTTTTGCCTGTCAGCCAATTACCTTTAATTTCTGCTCAATTTTTTTTTTTCTTTAAGAAATATAGTTTTCTACCCACTTACTCCCACCTGCAATTACACAGAGATTGAGGAAAAGTTGCTTAACACTGCACTTAACCATCCTTCCAGCAGCACATATCCTTTAAGACCTGTGTTTACTGAGAACACAGTAAGCAAATGCTGTGATGGTTAAGCAGGGAAGTTAAACAAAACCTAATCCTCCTACACGTTCTTCCAAGGGCACCGCCAGCAGATTACCGGGACGGGAGGATGGGAGTCTAACATTCAGTGAGTAAGTGTTCTCTGGTTCAGTCAAACTGAAAGATACACGGAAAATTTCTTTTTTTTTTTTTTTTCTCTTCACAAGTATGTCAGTCCTCTTTACTGTCATTCTGCATATGGTAGTTACTTCTCTCTAATAAGCAATGCTTATGATTTGTTATCTCTATGGAGAACAACTATGTATGTCTTAAGGCATAGTATATTTACTTCTGATGCTAATCAGAGGGAAAAAAATAGCATTCTTTTACATAAATTCATGATCCTGAAATACAGATCATAGGATTAATAAGCCAGATGACCCACTCATTCTTTCATTCTCCAAATTCTTCAGCAGAATAAAGCACTATTTCACAGTAATGTCGTGGTACAAAGGTTCAGTTGCAGGACCTCTTAATCTAGGACAGAGTATATTTTGAGGAAAATGAACTTCTCTTTGTAGTTTGGCCTTAGCTTGTTAAAATACTTAGGTGCAAATTGCTTTTGTAAAAATAAAGGACTCTGTGTAAAAGACAGAAGAAGAAAAATTATAAAGGAATAAATGCATGTTGTTATCCATTTCATTACCAGTCTTTGTGGTGAATATTTAAGCAGGGTACCTGCTACCTTGAGGACAGTTATGTAAAGTGCCTGTGTAAAAAAGACTTATTAGCATACTTAGTCCTTATTAGTATACTTAGTTCTGCTAAGAACTGCGTTGCAAAACAATAGGACCTTCAGCTAAAGTTATTCATAATAGCCAACAAGCTGAGACAGAATACTTTGTCTGTTTCCAGGAAATTAATAAACAGGCTGTTGTTAACCAAGGAAGGGGAAATTATTTCAACATATAGGGAAACTGTAGCACTCTGCCACTGAATCCCGAAGGAATAAATCCAGATGCATTAGTAAAATTTCTTCATTTTTAAGTCAGCTGTAGCAACATATGAAAACTCATTAGCAGAGAGGAGGAAAAAAGAGGACCAAATACCCTAATAGTTATTTCTTTTCTAAATATTTCTTTTCTTACAAATGATTACTTACAAAGGCCTGCATTGATGCATTTTGAATCTCTCTTCCAAGCACTAATTACTTGCATCTTTAGTTACTACCCAAGTCAGCCCAGTGCTTACATATGAAATTTAGATTAAATCAAACTCTTTTCGAAAAGCGTAACTTTCAAATGTTTGCATTTATTTTAAAATACAATTAATTTATTTTTATTTTTTTTTAAAGAAAGGTCTTAGCGTTAACTTTTTGATGAATCTTTGTGTAAGTGGTAATTAAGATACCATGTAAGTGGTAAGGAAGTATATTCATTTTTGCATCTATTAGAATGAATTTGCTCTGACTATCTCTAACATTACTGAGTCTTATTTTGGAGTAGATGTTTATCTTTCTTTAAGCAAAGCCCACATAAGTGAACTGTGAGAGAGGAGGATATAGAAAATAAATTCATCATCATATTTATTTAAAAAAATAATAAAATTATCTTGCCCATGATTCAAACAATTACCATAGCATTATTCAGTAAACCTTTACTCACTGGCAGTACTATTACATTTAACAGGGTTTTCAGCTAGATGACACATTTTTCTGTAATGCTATTTTGTATCATCACCCTATCATCTCATGCAAGAGTGGATAATGGAAATTAATATTGTAGTGATACCCAGTGACACTAATTGGACTGGCTTACTTCACTACTTTTGAGGAAAGAGGATTGTCTAAAATTTGGTTAGAGGACTTCCAGGAGAAACAAATACAATGTATAGTGTATGCATTTGCCCGAGCTACTAATAATTTACTTGGCTTTGCAGAACATTATTAAAATACCTAAGTATATGGTGCATAAAATTACATTTTGTATAGAATTGAAGCAAAAAAAAGAAAAAAAAAATAGCCAAAGGAGTAATGAGAAAGGCTTAAAAGTGGAGGTGTAGGAAGATGAGTGGATGATCACCACATGAGGAAAAAAAATCCACATCAGCTTGAGTGACATGCACTTAAAAGTAGCTTTCCTCATCATAATTGCTGTCTTGAAAATGCTTGCCAAGTTAGAGAAGATTTACTAGTTATATTTAAATTTGTTTTTTTATTTATCGTAGTCAAGAATTAAATAATCTTCCCTGGATACAGCTAAAGGGATCGCCTAGATAGATACCAGATAGACCATTTTATTTGCTACTGATTTTATCATCGGCTAAATCATGCCTGCAGATAATCCAGCTGAATTATAGTTTGTGTAAAGGAAACATGTCTCCAGACAGTGATATCCATATGGTCATTTAAGTGGGGTTCTGGGACTTGAAATGGCACTTGAGGTAATATACTTCTTTTAAATATATATGTACCTACTGTGCATTTGAATTTAGTCTCAAGCTGTTAATAGGATCTTTTGTTCGTTCATAGTCTTTGCAGAAAAAAACTATTATGCATTTGTTACAAGGCAGGTGCTGGGAATACTTGTATGTGTAATGGCATATAGTATTATTTTTTCATAAGGTGTGAGTGAAATAGCTGCAGGCTTTTTTACCCAGAGGCCTTTTCTCAAGGTACAGGAGCTATTTCATTCCTCACTGAGATTATAGTAATGTTAATGGGGAGTGAGATATCCCCCACCACCCATCCTCCCAAACAAGTGACAGGTTATTGAATTTGGTTCCTTTCAGCAAATATTTGGAAGAAAGGCTGTAGGCTGGGTCTCACAATCCCAGAGGCTCACAGGAGCCAAACTGTGTCTATTTCCAAGTTATTTCCAAGTCACACTTTTTTTTTTTTT
>VXBL01001264.1:729727-741423 GCA_013400195.1 Aramus guarauna
TTGGGGGGGGGGGAGGTGTGCTTCCCTGTACCCCCCTAGATTTTGTTTACTTTTAATGACTTCATGACTCTACCACCATTTTCCTGTAGTAACAGCTTTGTAAAAGCTAGGCTTTTATTTTGGTCTGAGTTTATGCCTGAACTAAAGAGGATGAGAGGTTGTGCATGTATCCACTCCAGTGCACAGCCCCTAGGAAACTTGCATAAAAGTAAAGATACTGGAACTTGGAGTAAATCAAAAATCAGAAAACCAGATTAACCTCCTGTGACTGCTAAGCCTCAGGGAACCAGGTCACAAAGAGGCAGAGCTATTATAATTGAAGTAATGGTGTTACATACTGCAAGCGTAGACCAATGGGACCGTAAAAATGGCTGTCCTTTGCAAATACCCCCTGTACTGCAATTGTGAAGAGGTTAGATGTAGACTTTCCTTTTGATATGATTGCATGCATATATGTACAGAGTGATTGGAGTCGATCAAATTTAGCACAAAAGATGATTCATAGTTCATGCATTTTGGAGGTTTTATGTGTGAAAGAGAAAACTGCTGCTTTCTAAATGTTAAGTATACTAGCAAGGACTAAGTGCACTGTTGCTGCATGCGTTTCTGGTAGTAGCTGGAAACATCTGCTTTGTGTCTCTCGGAATGCGAACGCCACGAGCTGGTCTTGCAGTGTCAGTGCGCAGACTCTCACACTGCATAGAGCTAAAGGACCACGTTGTGGCAGGAAGGATGATAGACACCAAAAAAAAATCACATGTGCATTATCTTTTGAACTTACTGATTTCCTGTCAATGAACTCACACCTCATGGATTTGGAACTGCTTTTAGAATGAGTTCACATGCTTATCAGAGTTGACAAAGTGACAGGGGAATGAAAAATAATTCCCTGCTGTTTCCTTGATTTGCTTTCCTATCCCTTGCATTAAGATTTCATGGGATCAGCGTGGAAATAGGGCTTTCTTTGAGACTTCAAACAAATCAACAAATCATTGAAAGAATGAAAACTAACACTGTCAGTAAAGTACTTGATTCCTTTTAAAGAAATAATTAACTACCTAATTTACTTTTGATACAAGTTAGTTTTAACATTATTTATGCTCAGTAATTCTGCAGAAAATATACTCCTAACTTGCTAACCTATCAAGCATATCTTATTGAATGATTGACTATTACTTGCTGCAAATATGTTTGAGTGTTATGTGAATATTGTAAATTCATCATATCACCATGTGCTTAGCATCTGGAGTGGGCAGATTCACTTCTTTAATTATTCCTCAACTCTTTTCCCTTCTGGGCCAATTTTTTATAATTCAGTATAACCATTTCTTAACTTAGATTAATCACTGGATATAGGAATCTTCTAGATGCTATCGACAAAGCCTTATAAGAGCACATTTCAGAATAGCATGACATTATCTGTATTTACAGAGTGAGTTTTGTTTTCTGAGGAGCAAAGGATTAGGTGGGAAGATAAAATATAAAATATTTTGAAGTCTGCTTAAAGTACTAATCCTAAGAATGGCCTTCTAATGATTGTATAGCTTTATTCAAGTGTGAATATTTTTACTCCGGTAAAGTAAAAGCAGGATGCACTGTACCATTCTCATTTTGTACCACTTAAGGTAAGTGGTGAATCAAGCTCATCTTACCACATTAAAAATGTCTTCTCCAATCCTGAGATTATTGTTAAGAGAAAGTCATATCATCTGTTTTGGCCAGCTATCTTGAAATGAAAGAACTGTCCTCTGGAAATACCCTACTGGATATAGAATGAGTCTGAGGCAGTAGTGAATAGTAGATATGAAGCTTTTAGGTGGATAAAGCTTAAGGGAGAAGCATCTCACTTTTGTTTTTCTCAGTCACAGCAACCATAGTATGAACAAACTAACTTGCCTCTTCTTTATGATATGCTAATAGTTGACAAACAACAAATTTGACACACTCAGCTGATGAGTGATAACTCATTAAATCAAAGGTATTTAGCTACATGTTGATTTTTCCCTTCTCTTTTCTTCCTTTCGCTTCCCCTCCCTTCTTGAAAAAAAGATTGCTGTGCCTCTCACCCCTGCCTCATATTTTCCCTATTTAAAAACAAAACAAAACAAAAAAACCAACCCAACCCAAAACTAAACACACACACCCCCCCATTAGCCAGAAGCTGCCTCTGCAGTGAACTCAGCGATGTCCATGTATCAGATATGCCTATCAGATAAGGTCCCTTAGGGATCTCAGGTGCACATCCATTTCTGACTTTCAGATGGGCTTCGGGTGTGAAACAGAGACTGAAATGCTCAGAGTAAGTAAAGTAGCCTCTGGGGTAGCCCCTGGGTCTGAGCAATAGCAGAACTTGAGGCAACTGTAAGCTTTCCTGGCAAAACCTGTCAGTACCTGGATATTAATCAGATTTCTGTGCTATTCCTGCTTAAGGTACGTTCTACTTCCACTGGACTTTGTGCACTAACTATTTGTTTTGGTCTATCTTTGCCTAAATTTTCCATCTTTGAAATATGAATTTTAATACTTCATTGCTAACAAGGATATTGCAAGGCTAAAATTATTAAATAGTCTAAAGCAATCTGGGTCTATAGCTGACAGAAGTCAGCTATTTATTAGCTTGTAGTACCTGGTTAAAAGAAACTATATTTTGCTCTGATATGTCTGAGAGATGCATGAAAGGAATAGAAAACTACATGTGACTCAGGGACTTTCTCTGAGTGACATAACTGAAGGATACTTACATGAGGGCTGGAGTTTTTGCAGAAATAATTGCAAATACAACATTTACATTAATTCTGTACCTTTCAATAATAAAAATGTTACTTATTGAGTATTTGGGGAGAGCAAAGGCCAGCTCTTCAGGAACTACTTGCAATTCATGCTGTTATTTTGCAAAAGCAGTGCTCGTGTTCATATTTGTAAGATAGCAGTTTGGGAAAGACTGGAGTGATAAACTGTGTAAATACTTTTGCACTGATCTTGTCTGCTGGGCATAGAAATGTGTGTTGCTATGAGCTTATATTTAGAACATGAAGAGCGAGCCTTCAGGAGGTCTGAAAAAGAGAAATTATATTCAGTATTAGCATGTGAAATATAATGATTTATATAACACTATATTACTAAGAACAAAAGAGTACAAACCACAGCATGCTAGAGATGTCGTTCACTGAAGAAAGAGAGAGAAGGGAAGGGATAAGGAAAGAAGATGTAGCTGACTAGGATAGAGTTAGTTTTCTTTATAGTGATTCATATGGTGCTGTGTTTTAGATTATTGACCAAAACATACTGGTAAGACTCACATTCTAGCTTTGCTAGTGTCAGGGCCTTCTCTGTTTCTCACCCTGACTCCCTAGTGTAAAGACTGGAGGTTGCAGAATAGGTTGTGAGCTGACACAACTGTGCAGATGACCTGAACTAAGCAGGTACACTCCATACCATATAATGTTATGCTTGGCAATGGAAGGGAAGAGAGGAGGGTTTAGGAATGTTAGCCATCTTTTGTCTGGAATTTGCCTGCCCTTGGGAGGTGGTGAATGATTGATTGCCTTTGCATCACTTGTTTTGTTCTATTTTCATCTGTCTTCTTCCACTTATCCTTCACCTATGAAACCTTTTTTTTTTTTTTTTTTTTTTTTTAAATTTAGACACCCAAGTTTTTTTGTTTTCTCTTTTTTTTTCCTCTTTGCCCATCCCATTGTGGGGAGGGGAAGAAGTGAGCGAGTGTCTGTGTGGTGCTTAGCTGCCCACTGAGGTTTACCATCAACACAAGGGAATGGGAAAGGAAAAAATTCATACTAATTTCTAATACTTGTTATGCTAGGGTATATGGATTTTTCATTTGTAGCATATTAATTAAATTGAGAGTAAAAATAATTAAAAAGGACACTAGTTGTTAGCAGGTAGTTCAAGATTACAATTTCAACGAAGAAAAAAGGCCTGGTTTTCAGAAAGCATGGCTTTGTACTCTGAGTTATATAAAACTATGTTAATCTTGAAACTGTAACTGTTCCATTGTGTAAAGGATTGAATTATGAAGCTGCTTTTACAATCCTTACTATTTTCAGGTTCTTTTTACTACTTAATAACACCAAAAAGCAGTTATCATTTTTGAAATTATTGAGCTCCAAGGCTATCCATGTATTTGCTCTTAGAAAAGCAGATCATGTTCCTATTCAAATACCTACTGTCCCTTTTTATACGTAAACTAAACTTAGGTTTCACCGAGAGGAACAGATGCTCTTGAAGTTTATCCCTAATATACAAACACACATTTCTTTCTGAACTGCATTAAAGAGATTGTCTTCACAGTTTAATTTCTTTATATTAGACTCCTGTCCTCTGACAGGAAGCTGGATGGATGATAGAAATTGAAAACAAGCTTGTACAATAGACTAAACAACAAGTGTGACCTTCAGTGGCAGCCTGCAAGATAAGATTTTTAAAGTATTTTTCTTTAAATAGTGTTATCTTACTGTACTTCTAGATGAAATCTGTTTGCTTATTTGCAATGGACAAGTACTTTAAAACAAAATCGCATAGGAACTAATCCTTTCTAATACATTGTTGCCTCCACCAATAGCCCTTGCTATGTATCTGTCTGCTACTTCTTTAAATAACTCTATCTTTTTTTTCATAGCCCTATTTCTAAGCATTGATTTCCCTTTGGCTACCATACTCCATTGGTTCCTTAAGTCTTGGTCAAGTTTATTTTTCTTCAGTCCCATTTATGCCTCTTTAACCATTTTCTTTGAAGTGCCCTTATCTGAACTAAATATGAATTTGTCTATCTTGCTGAGAGCCAGCATGTATAAATTTTTCTTTTTTATTTAACTTTAAGGTTTTTAAACTGTCTGCATAACTCTTTCTTCTTAACCCAGGGACAGACCTGACTAGGATTTTTCTATTAGATGTAGTAAATGGCAAAAGCCTTCATGGCTTCTCTACCTTCAGAAGCAAGAGAGTACTTCATCAGAGCAAGCTATACTCACAGGAAGCAGAACCTTATTGGCTGGAAAGGGCCACTGGAGGCCATTTGTCTCACCCTTGGCCAAGGGAGGTCCAGTTAGAGACAGTTGCTCAGGTACATGTCTAGTTGCATTTTGGATGTCTTAATGTCCCTGTGGACATCCTACAGTCCCTCTGAGTAATGTCTTCAAGTGTTTGCCAACTTTCATGGTAAAAAAACCCACATCCATTCAGAATCTCTCATTCTCCAACTTGTGTCCATTGACTCCAGACCAATCACCATGTACTTCCAAGAACACTGGCTCAATCTTCTCTGTGCCCTCCCACAAGCAATGAGGTCTCCCCTGAGCCTTCTCCTCTTAAGGCTGGAAAGATCTCACAGCCTTTCACAGCCTCTCCTTGCACACCATGTGCTCCCACGCAGTGTACTAGTGTCTGTCTTGTGCTGGGGAACCCAAAACACAAAACTTGAGATGTAGTCTCACAACTGCCAACCAGAGAAGGATTTATTTCCCAGCCCTGCTGACTGTGCTTCTGCTAATGCATCCCAGGTTGCAGTTGTCTGTCTTTGCTGCAAGGGTGTGCTGCTGACTCATGTTCGATTTGTCCACCAGAACCTTCAGATGCTTTTCTGTCAAGCTGCTTTCTATCCAGCCACACCCCAGCCTATAGTCTTGCATGGGGTTATTCCCTCCCAGATGCAGGATTTTACACTTTGTTGAACTTCATGATGTTGCTGTCAGCCCATTCCGCACACCTGTCCAAATCCCTCTGAATAGCAGCCCTGCCCTCAAGCTTATCATCTGTTCCTCCTAATTTTGTATCATCTGCAAATATGCCGAGAGTGTCCTCTCTCTCCTGTCCTTCACGTTGTTAATGAAGTAATTGAACAGTATTTGCCCCAGTAATATTGCCAGTTGGCTTTTTATCTGCTGATCACCACTTTCTAAGACGAACAGTCCAACAAATTTTTCTCTCACTTTATTGTCCACTTATCCAGTCCATGGTTCATGATTTTGACTAAGAGAATACAAAGACTGTGACAGGTGCCTTGCTAAAGCCAAAGTATGACATATCCACCATTCTCTCACGCACACGACCAGTTCTGTCATCACAGAAGGCAGTCAGGTTGGTTAGGCACAATTTGCCCGTAAGGGGAACTCAGTGATTAGCATGTTTCCTGTCATGAGGCAAATGGCTGGTCTGAGGCTGCCTTTTTTTGTAGGCTAAATTGTGGAAAGGAAGTGTTCTGTGCAAAGAGCAGAGGGGTGAAAGTGGCCTCTGGTTCCAGATATTTTCTGTATGAACATCATGACACAGAAGGATTACTTGTCAAGTCTGAGTCCATGTTACATATGATACAGGTCATGATAGAGGTTTACAATAATTTGAGTCCCCTGTCCCCACTCAAGGATCTTCAGAAGTGACTAGCCAATTCTATGAAAGATTGGTGCTCCTACCCTAACCCAGATGAGGTACTTGGCCTTTTTTCCCACCAGTTAAACATCTTGTGAGATTCACCTCACCTAACTTTACCTTGTTACCTAGATTACCTCTTTAGTTACTGAAAAGGAGTAGGCTTTTCTAGGATATGACTCAACTAATTTATTACAAACAGCTACCTGGTAGTGAAATGAGATCATACTCTAAAAATACTAGTTCTTTTTACTGAGTATAAGGAACTCTTAGCTGTAGATTTAGTCAGATAAATCTCACATAGAAACATTTCTTTTGAATTTCCCCAGGATATTTCTGCGACAATTCAGTTGTTACTAAGTGCATAGGAGAAAACATAAATCTAGATTTTCCTCACTTCTAAAATATTCCAATCTAGAGGTCCTTGAAGATTTTGTGTAGCTTATGGTACATTGTGTCTCACACTAATAAATATATGATTGAGTTTCCTTCTGGTGCTATTAGCTGTGTTCTATTTGCAACATCTGAACAATCTGTTTCCTTTTGCTGCTGCTAGCCATTGTTTAGGTATTTTGGAAACACGTCAGTTTTTTAAGGGATCCAATCTTGCCTGAGTCAGAAATAATGGAGTTTCGCTATTGCCTTCAATAAATGCAGAATCAGGTCTTCAGTCTTCTTACTCTAATGTGATTCTAATTACGTTACACTTTTGTCCTTCTTCTGTGCTTTCCCTTGCAACGTTAAACTTAATTTGTTAATTACCCAACATTTGCAAATTACGAGGCAAATCTGGAACTCATTTTATTTCCTTTGCTGCTTGCTCTGTGTTCTCCCTCTTAAGCAAATGGAGTGATAAGCGTATGACTATTTTTTTGCTAAACTTTGTGTCCTTTATTAAAGTCTGGTGTACAGTGGTCCCCTTTATAGTTTTGTCAGTTTACCTTATATACATTACTTTACTCTAGCTTTGCCTTGATTCAGAAAGATACTTAGGGTTACAACTGTCCACACTTGTGTTAGGAATAATGCTAACTCTCATGAGACTGCTCATGATGAAGGGTAGGTTTGTCTGTAATTACTATTTGGTAGTAGGGGCTACTTTTAGAATAATCTATTACAAGGATGCAAGCATTTATGAAATACTATAAATACCAGAAGAGTTATATACCTAATGTAAAAATGGCACATCTAAAAAGTAAGTTTTGAATAATGAAAGTGATTTAAATGTAGAATTCCATCCTTTACAGTATTTCTTGAAATATTGCTGAGCATCCCATTTCTACTGAGGAAAGGACCACTGTCAATCTGAGATTAGCTACAAAGAATATCTTTATGAAAGATTATTCAAAGTCCTGTACTGAAAAAGCCAACCAAACAAACTGTTTCCTGCAAGAAATCAAAACCTCTTTACAGGTTTTATCCACCTTGGCTCTATTTATGGCTTTCTTCTTAATACTGTCAAGAAGAATGCCAGTTGTAATGCAGATGTCTGTCCAACAGGACGTGAACTGAGACTATATGATCAATTTTCATAAGCAATTGAATAGCCATCAATCAGTAACGATGTTTTGTTTGGACATATTAATGAACTCGATCACATACAAACTAATGGTCTGTCAGAAGTTGAAAGGTCATAGTCCTTTTGCCAGTCTTTATACCCTTTAGTGCTCTAAAATGTTTTATTTCATTTTCCTTCCGTTTTTTTCTCTCAACTTATTATTTTTTTGTAATATTCCTTTTTAACTGTCTTCTAAGCCTTTTCCTAATGCCTTATTTTTCATATGATATTTTTTATTCCATGTTTATATTGTATTGGGCAGAGTTAGGTCCTCAAATTTGACTGGATCTCTGGGGTGTTAAACTAATAAAGCTAATAGTAACTAACGACTTCATGTCCAGGCAAAATTAGACCTGAAAAATGGAAGTAGCAATGCTTCCTTCTCCACAACCATCAGAATGATTCTTTAACCTCTCATAGCCTCTGGATGCACCATCCCAGAGGTTCAGATCTCAGATCACATTTGGAAGATTTCTAGGTTTGGAGTCTTGTGTCTGCAGTAGGAGTTCCCCAATGCTCCAAGAATCCTTACTGTAACTGCAATGCTGAAGGCCATGACTTAAGCCAAGGATTTTGGGCTCCTTCTTCCAGGAACAGAGAGCAGTAAGGATCTAACAGCCCTGCATCCATGAGTCTGGGACTCAAGGAATCCTGCTATAGGGCCTTCCATCTGCCGGCGTCTGCCTGCAGGCCCGCAACTCAAACCTCTGCCCGTCGCCTGGTATCTCCTGGCTGCAGAGCATCTTCATGTGGTGCACTCACTGATCATTTATACTCCATGAACTAGAATCATGTTTACATTTCCAGTAGTATTTTTAGGAAACTGACTTCTGACTATATTCTGGCCTGCTCCATTACCCCTGGCATGAATTTTAGTAGTCTTAAACTTTATATAATATCAAACTTGAAAAATTACAGATTTACAATATTTTGACATCTTTCTTCTGCCTTTTCATTGACAACTTCTACCGTCATCATTAGAAGGAAAAGTTGCATTATCATTCCCTTTTGTTATTTCCTGTTATTGATTACTATGACCTTACTCTGAAGGTCATAGTTTGAAAGACGAGTCCCTGGTTTTGGGTATGTACAGATATAGCTGTTCATGTCATAAAAATGCTTGCAGTCAGATATGTACACAAGGCCTGTAGGCTTAAAATTCAGGTTTGAGACAAAGTCGCCAAATTTGTCATCCTAGAATCTCATCAAATATGCATTCTTTCTCTCCATTCAGCCTTAGCCCATGTCTGTCACACCTGCAAAATAAATTCCATGTAATGAGCTCTTGGTTATTCCCTTCTTCTTCCTCCTTCTTTTGCTCCTAAGTCTATGCAGAGCTTCCAGGAATACTTACTGTAAATGTACTGCCATCCTTTGAATTAAACTGTGCTGTGGTAAATGTAGGCATATATAGTAAGTTTCAGCTGTCTTCTTTTCAAGTTTAATTCATATTCCAAACATGCATCAACCAACTCTTGAGTTTGCCACTAAAATAAGGATTAAATATTCATTTGGCATGCTTATCATACGCTGGCTACTGCTATGCCAGGGGAACCAGCTGGACTGCGGAATAAAAATCTCATATTGGATTTTCCCAAGGACTTTTTCTTTAAAGAAACAAACAGAAATAATCAGGAAAAAAAATAATAACAATACAAATGCTAACAGCATGACTTAGAAAATGTGTTTGTCCTTGTTGCTAGAATCACCTATCCTCACATTTAAACCTACTTTTTTTGAAGATATGTGATTTATTCTGACATGAAATTCCTAAGACCTGCAGCAGTTTTAGTTGCTCCCATTAGCACATGAAACACTGACTAAAAGTCTCAGTGTTATACAGCAGGTGCATTTTAACTGAAGTTCATCATATTTCATTCCTTTTATAAAAATCCTGTAATTCACAACACCCTTACCTGAAAAAACCCAAACAGACAAACAAAAAAAAGCTACCCCAAAACACCCCCAAAAGCTGCAGCTATTACAAGAAGGGACTGCAATCTTCTTCCTTGTGGAAGCTTTCCAATAGTTAAAACTGTCTTCTTTTTATGCCTCTGAGCTACAGTATGTAAAAGTCAGTCCTACTAACATATAATTAGAAGTGTAGGATAATTCTAATGCTGTTTTACAACTGATGAAATCTGCTTCAGCTCTGTCTACCACCTGATTACCATGGAAACCATTGCTGCCCAACTGAGTAATTCTGATCAAAAGGAATTATTATTAATCTTCCCAGTCAAGGGTGGATGGAGATTTGGACAGCTTATGTTAAAGTTTCTGGTACAGGCTGAAAGGTTCAGTAAAGGTAAATACTAATTCTTCATGTGTTAGAGAGCAACAGTGTTTTGTTATGAGACAAGTACAACTGGCTGTCCAAAAATCGGGTATTAGCAGATTGCAATATCAGCTGTGCAGCATCCAGGAATTGGACATAAATAAAGGTAGTTTTCTGGATAGTAAGGAGCTGCAAGAAAAGCTGACATGAGAAAATTAACTGTCTGTTTCAAGGATAGTCAAATGCTAGCTTAAAACCTAGTGCTGGAAGGAAAAAGTAGTAAGAATGTTGTACACAGGTTAGTGTTTAGACAGATAAACAGCTATTTTGCCAAAATATACTCAGAAAAGATGCTCTTGTTTTTCTTTTTTAAAAATGTGTTTGATATACAGAGACAATAGCCGTGGCTTCTAATAAACTTTGTAATCTAAATATTTTATAGAGGTTTGAGAGGAGTTCATAGAGGCCTACATCAAACTTCTGCTATTTGAACAAACAGCATTTCATGTTTATAGTAAGACTGCCAAGGTAGAAGAGAGGCCACCATTTTCCAGGAATTCCCTATCTCTTGAAACAGGTGAAAAGTGATCAGCATTTGGTGTTTCTAGATTTGAGAAGCTTTTCAGTTCACAAATTGATGTTTATACCATTCACCAGTGCCACTAAAAACATGATACTTGTACATTAAAACTGTACCATTCCAATTTCCCCATGGTTCATATTCCAGAAAGGCTTAAAAGAAAGAATCCAAAAAGCCAGAAAACCATCACAAAGTTGAAGCAAGGAAGCAATGTCTGAAGAATCTATATGGAAGATAATTGTAATAATTTTGTTCTGCTTTATGTAGAACAAAAAAGATATTTTTACCTTTTTATCAGTAAATAACTGTTATTTTACCTCTTTCCTCTCTCCTTTAATGGAGGAAAGACTATTAGGCACTTAGTTCCCAGTGAACTCAGTTACAGTGAAATATATAGATATTTAGCAATTAGTTGTCTCATCAAGCTGTTCTTCCAGGCTGTTTCTGTAGACATTGGAGATAGATACCTTCAGACAATGATTTAACTCCATCTTAAAACGGTGTTATTAACCTAAATTCCAAAGTGACTTTTTATTTCCATTAACTATAAAGGCAGCATGGATGATATGTTCAACTTGCTTTTAGATTACTAACCTAGGTGAATGAATCTTGCACTTGATGATCTTCACAAATGACCAAGTGACTTGGTGATTAACCACTTGTTCTTTTTGTCTGATATTGCCCTGGTGACTTGTAGAAAAGCACGGGCCACACTGGTTTAAGTTTTCAACTGCTTATAATTTTCCCTGTAGAGCAGATTAGAAAATTAATATAAGGCTCAGATGGAAAGCTGAGAATGACAGGGAATGGATCATTGTTAGTATAGCAACATACTACAGTCATGCTAACAGGAGGGTTGGTTTTGCTTTTTCTTTTTTCTTTTTCTTTTTTTTTTTTTTTTT
>VXBL01001264.1:741442-838011 GCA_013400195.1 Aramus guarauna
TTTTTTTGTGTGTGTGTGTGTGTATGTGTGACTGGATTAATATTGACTCTATAAACACAGTTATTTTCCTGGATTTTGTATAAATAAAAAATGAAGAAGGAAACATTTTGCCTAGTCTAATGATTTAGAAGATGAGATGAAGTGCTGATACATTGGAAGCCAAAAACATGGAGGGAGTCTGGAGCTCATCATTGTACTTTATAATATCAGACTCTGAGGCTCTCAATGGGAAATAAACCAGGACTTCTTTCTTATTGTCTTCACCCTTGGTGGCCAATTAAGAGCCTTTTTGGTTCCAGCTGAAGATTTGGCAGATCTACTGTTTTGGCCACAATGTGGTGAGGAGTGTAATGAAAGTTAAAGTTAAATTAGAGTTCAACACCTGTGGCTGGCTTGGATCTGTGTTGACATTTGACACTAAGCCAAGGCAGAGCCAGAGTGAAAATCTTCTAATGTTGTTTCTTGGCAGTTAAAGTCACCTTAAATATCAGCTAATACATTTTTTTTTTCTCATTTCTATAGTTAGCTCCAATGCTTTGAGTTCCATCTTGCTCAAAGGGACAAACGAGGACCTTGGCATGTTTCTATTACCACAGGTTTGGCTGAAGGCGTTTGCAGGTTGAGGAGAAATTTACATTCTAAATGGCAGTTATTGAACTTTACTGTGAGGCACACTGTCATTGTTTTCTTAAAATCTTTTTTGATCTCCTATTTGAATGGGAAATGATTTGTTTTTGTTCTGTGAAGTCTTTCAAGATTTTTTGCTTTGTGGTCTGCAATTAGTAATATTGTTGTGGTTTAACCCTAGCCAGCAACAGAGCACTACACAGCTGCTCATTCACTCCCCCCTGGTGGGATAGGGGAGCAAATCTGAAGAGTAAAAGTGAAAAAAACTCATAGGTTGAGATAAAGACAGTTTAAGAGGTAAAGCAAAAGCCATATATGCAAGCAAAGCAAAATGAGGAATTCATTCACTACTTCCCATGGGCAGGCAGGTGTTCAGCCATCTCCAGGAAAGCAGGGCTCCATCACACATAACAGGTACTTGGGAAGACAAACACCATCACTCTGAACTTCCCTCCTGCCCCCTTCCTCCTTACCCCAGCTTTATATGCTGAGCATGACATCATATAGTATGGAATGTCCCTTTTGTCAGTTGGGGTCAGCTGTCCCAGCTGTGTCCCCTTCCAACTCCTTGTGCACCCCCAGCCCACTCGCTGGTGGGCTGGTGTGAGAAGCAGCAAAGGCCTTGGCTCTGTGTCAGCACTGCTCAGCAGTAACAAAAACATCCCTGTGTTACCAACACTGTTTCCAGCACAAATCCAAAACATAGTCCCGTACTAGCTACTATGAAGAAAATTAACTCATACCAGTCAAAAACAGCACAAAAACTAAGACTCCTGAAACTGTTCAAGAAGAAAGAGAAACCTGTTTACCTCAGAATAGCCATTTTTCTAAGGCCTACTATACTTTCAGAGAATGAGCAATACTTGTTTTTCAAAATTGCCGTGAATGAGGCAAAGCAGACACCCAGACCTGGCTCTCTGGAGTAAGAAAAACAAATCCATTTATTGACTCTTTTGGGTTGGTTTCTCTCAGTCTTATTGTAGTTGTCCCTCTTTGAACTTTTTATTAAATAGGCACTGGAACAGGATCTTTATTCTTTTTCAGGAATGAATACTCTAAATCCTTCATTTTATGTAAATCGATAGGCCCAAAAAATGAAATAGGTACACTTAGAGAGCAAAAAGGGATGGCATTTATCTTACAGGCAGCATCTATGTCTCAGCTACCTATCGAGACTCTGATTACAGGCTACAGAAGTAAAAGGCAGTTCTGGGCATAATTCGTCTTATCCTAAAGCAGATATCTAAGACATCAAATAAATTTTATGCTAACAGCATCTGTTTCTCTCCATTGACTATAAAAGAAACTAGACTGATTAGCTCTGTTGCCTACATTGTAGTTGTGTTTCAAGTAGATAAGATTAATTGTACCCGTGTTGTCTCTATGGTCTAATGTTTTGACTATTCATCTGGAAACAGATGGGGAGACTCAGCCCCCTCGGAAAGACTGTAACGGGACCATGAAATGATGCCGATACTTTACAGAGAGATTAGATTAGCAGTAGAAAATGACTGGGGTAGCCAAGTATACTAATGTAAGCAAGGTGTGGTACTGTAGGCAAGTGCTCAGACTACGTGCTTAGGAAAACACAGTACCTTTAATTTTCTCTTAGTGAAATACACGTAATTCTTGAAAAAGTTTCTGAAGCTAAAACTATGCCATTTAATTACTTACTTTCTTAACTATTACTTTTATTTTCTTATCAAATTTGTGTATATACAAGGCCTATTAAAAATAAAGTTAGGTAATTTTTTGTTCTTTCTGTATTTCTATTGCTTTCAATTTTAAGGATGATTACATTACAGAAATGGTATGTGAAGAATAATAGGTTTATACGATACTGTCCTTTGACAGCATCAAAATATACCACTGATATTAATGGAACACATCATATAAGTATTTATGAATTTATATATTAAACCATATAAGTATATATTTACCTATGTATTATGTAGGCATACATCTATGTTTGCATATCTGTTATCTTTCCTTGTAATAAATGTGACCTGTAGTACTAGTCAAGACAAATGTCATATTTGTCATCAAAAATTACAGGTTACATGCTTATTTTTCATGATTATAAGGTTTTAATTTTCATTTTAATCTCTTTCTAAATGTGTCTCTACCAATATATATTGGGAAGTTGCTTATTTTATTTCTGTTTGTTTTTTTGGGTTCTGGTTTTTGTTTTTTTTATCTGAGGTTTTGGTGAGGGACTTTGTATTCTGTTTCTTAGTCCATTGATTTCCAGGTTATCACTAGGGAATAATATATAGTATCTGCTACATCTCCTATTTTGAGGCATTTTCCTAGGAAAATAAATGTTAAACACAAAATTAACAAACCCAGTCTAACTGGAGGAAACAAAGGCACTATAAACTTATTTAAATAGGAAATCTGGGGCAGTATAATGTAAATCATGCCTAAAATATGTGTTGAGGCACAGTTATGCTTTCATTCATATGCAAATATTATGTATTTGATAGGGGGGGAATCATAGGTGGTTTATTACCTATTAAGATTTATCTGTCCTATTATAGCTACAGTCCAGAGGGTGGAATGCTACAGAGAAGATCTATTAACACAGCTGACTAAAAAAAGAAATAAATTTAGAACTGAAACTTTAGGGCTGCTGCCAGAGTTTTCAAGACTGTAGTTCGATCTGCGACACTGTACCTCTGTTACAGCTTCTGCTGAAGAAATACTGCAGTAAAATTTCGCCTCTAGAAAAAAGAAGTGCAATTCTTGCTATTCAGGAGTACAGAGCTGAGACCACATTGTGCTTTAGAAAATCATATCTGTCGGGTTTTATACCCTTGTTCCTAAAGGAAAATAAACTACGCCAGTTGTGGATATCTGACTCATTGCTTTTTTCTGCACTAATTCAACTGTGCTAGCCATTTCAGGGTGACAGCCGAGTAAAAGCCCTGACTGTGTCTCCATCCACTCATTCCCACCTCTCCCAAATTTTCAGAAAAAGTTGCAGCCCATAGAGATAGCTCTTATAAATGCCTTTGGGTTTATTTTACCCTTTTCTGGCCTGCATGCTAACATAGGTAGTAGCAGATAGCAGTCTGGTCTGTAGATTCAAAAGATGAATACAGATCATTCCATGAATAAAGCCATAGGTAGAGGGGTACCTATGTTGACCTTATGCTTAGCTAAATAAGTTTGGAGTACATCCTAAGTGCAGTAGGCATTCTACAGATAATTTTTCTGTGGGCACGTGCTACCCGCCTGTGAAATTTGTGTTGACTAAGGAAATGCACCTAATGAAGCACCAGGAATTTACTGATTGTTTAATCAATATTTAAACTGTTTAGTCAAAATAAAACCAAAGTTATTATTAGTCAAATTACAGTGCTACTAATACCTATAGACACTTTTAATAAAATACTGGTAATTCCCAGTAATAAAACAGTGACTACTGGTGCATGCAAACTTTCTCATATTCATCTGCTTTGCTGATGTTATGGTCACCCTCTCAATGCTCTGCTGGATCCTGAGGTAAATGGCACCGCTTTCCCTCAAGGAGAGTGGGAGGCCATTTGCATTATGCAGTGTTTGCATTACAGAATGACATCATACATCCTGTATATTCAGTTATGAGAACTCCCTCTTTGGCAATTTCCCCTCAACTTTCTTAATGAATAGAGATGTGTGAGGATATTTGGCAGTTCTATCTTTTCAAAAATGATGTTTCATTTTGAATTTGTGTTAATTCAAGTTGGAATTGTTTTCTTATCCAAATAAATAAACCACAGCTGTAAAGCCATGTTGATATCCTTTGCCATTGATCGTATCAGTTCCAACATATTCCACAATTAAGATACCATGCTAGTATGGTAGTCAGTTATCAGAGAGCAACCAACTGGAAATACAGGAAAAGGAGCGAGGACATCACCACCCCTTGATGCAATAGTCGTACATCAGTGGACGTATTCCAGGAACCTGAGTTATTACAGTGGCTGCACGGTGAAGAGAGGATGCTAAGACTGCCTTTCATTTGACTGTTATATGACACGTAATCATCTATCATCACGTTAATGATAGGAGGGAAATATTGCCAGTAGAAATGCTTTCGGTGATGTATTGTAATAAAATATAAGCCTATATACTTAGGAAGTTACTTAAACAGTGAGACTTTTATATCATATCTTTGGCCTGCCTTTTGTCTTAATGATTTCATTTAGACTAATATGATATGAAAGGTACTTGACAGTATATGATCTGAGAGCTTTACTGTGCTAGTGAAAAAGGAAGAAGCTAATCTCTTGAAAGTTGTTAATAAGTCTTAAAGTATTATCAACGTTTTAACATATTATTCACTTTTTGTATGCTATTAGGGAGAGGGGAGTTGGCTAATGTGATAAGAAACCAATTAATATGATACAGAAGCAAGTATATGATAAGACCTTTGTTCAGAGTGTTGTTGGCTTTAATAAAACCTCCAGCACAGTCATTCAATACCTTGTTCATTGCAACTGTGATAGAATTTTAACGTCCGCCATCAAAGAATATAAGGATTTGTTTGTTGCTTTTTATGCAGCTTGTAACATTATCAGTGATGAAGTAACAATTTGGAAAACATTAGATTACCTCCTTCTCTGAGAACATTTCAATTTCTGTGCCACAGCTAAAACTCATGGATAACTGACACTTTTTAATTTTATTTGAAATATTATCCTCAAATATTATTCCTTCCGTTATTTTTTGTGTGACCATTTGGAATATTACAATTATCATCCGCCTAAAATACAAATATTTTATAATTTAACCTGGAGTGAAAGAAGTCTCTGATTGCATGCTGCTTTTACGAAACTCATGGTAATCTTGGTTTTAGGAGATATGGAGCTCAAGTGGTTCAAATAAAAATGTATATTTATAGGCACTGAGTATGCTTCAGTAAATACATGAGCTTGAACACATTCTTTAAATACAAATCCTAAAAAAATCTTATCTACTACGAGATGTTCTTATATTCATTTTCAGCAGTCTATACTTTGCCAAATATTTCATCAATAAATAAGAAAAAACCTAATTAAATATATTACAGATATTTCGTTTTTATTAATGCTGTTGTCCTATGCAGTATGGTGTTTCAGTGATTTCTAAGTGCATCATTAATACTCCTACTAGAGTTTAACAGTGGTGAAATTTAAAAGGTTAGATTGGTGGATTTTCTTTTTTTTTTTTTTAGTCTCTTTCATGTCCTGCTACTTAATATTTTATTATACATAACTGTTCATTTCTCCTTACTACAGATATTGTTTTCCTCATTTATTGTTAAGTCATATTGGAGTTCTGTATCTTTAAAACATGCAATAAATCCTACTTTGAAGAAATGTTGAAACTATTTTAACAGACATTTGTCATTTTGGATTGTGATTTTTATCTGTGATGTCCAGAAGTTTGCCATGTTATGTCACTATAGAACTGTAGTATGTAAGACAATATATATTTCCATTTCTGATTTTTTCTCAATAAATCAAGTTTGTTAATCTTTTAAAAACAAACAAAAAAAAGGAATATTTAGAAAAAGAGATCAGTAAAGAGGAATACAATACAAAGGAAAAAGAGGAAACAAGCAGTCCAAAGCAGGTGATAAGGAAGCTTGATGTTATCTCATAACACAGACAAGCAAGACATTAAAAAGAAATGAACAGTCAGAAGTTGAACGCTAATGGAAGAAAATGAAAATTGCTCTTTCTATACACAAAGTACATTTTCTTTAATGTATTTCTGATCATAAGTTTGGCACCCTGTGCTGGAAGAGAGGACGACTAGCAGATGCTGCCTTCTAAGGCATGTTCAAATATGTTCTCAGCTTGAATTCAGAAGAAACAGCTGACTTGATTTTAAAAATGGAGGAAAAAGATGAATGCAAGATTTAAAATCTGGGTGACAGCAGTTAAGGGAAGCTAATCATATTTTTAGTTAACAATTTTTTGAATTGGTTGCCAAAAGGAAGTTGTTAAACACTCATTTGCTTTTTCAAAGTAACGAATTAAAGGCTCCATCAATATGTTTCTTTTTTTACTTCCCCTCTCCCCACAAATGAGATGAAGTTGCCCTTTCTGAAATAGATGCTGAACTCAAGGAGCCTTGAGATTAAAGCATTGCTATGTGTATTTTAATTACACTACCTTAAATATTTTCTTTTAGATTGTTCTTTTGTGATTTGCATTTTCATTTCACTAGGTTCTATTCTAAACATCACTGAGCTTGTAATTGTTTGAGGCACAAATAATAAAAGCTAATTTGTTGACATTCCCTGAAACACCAAGGAATCCAGCCGAGACTTAATGGATTTCTCTATTCCCTCCTTAAGAGGCAGTTTCTAGTTTAATTCCTTCTCTGGCAAAGTATGTTTCACTGATGCGTAAATTCAGGGATCTAAAGGTTATGAATATAGCTCTTTCCTGTCCTATTTATTCATCCAGGGTCATGAAAGCTCAGCCTGAGATACTGATCCCTTTTTAATCTTTAAGGCAAAAATAGAGAATACAGTAAACAGAATGAATTCATTTCTCTGTGTAAATGCCACCACATTCAATAATGTTATTTACTACTATTAAAAATTTGATAGATACTATGAGCAGGACTTTTAAATAATCAAAATACCTTACTATTGTCATATTAAATCTGCAGAATGTGACAAGCTAATCTAAATGGACTTCTTCCTCTGGATCCTTGAAACAACTGTGTCTTTCTGAGCTTGTTGTCTTCTATATTCTTTTTTTAAAAATGTTTCCTTGATAAATGCATACATTATTTAGTTCACAAGTGCTTAATAGTATTAGTCAACAATGTAATTGCTAGCTCTGATTGCTATAATGATATTTCTCCTGGATCGTCTCAGAGTCATTTACTTATTTTAGTCACTGCATGTTCTAAATTTCTAAGCATGAAGTGGATTTTTTTAAAAAATATATATAATTTGACTAGTTGGGACTGATATAACTGTAAGAGAAAATTGTAAGAGAAACCGATAATGTCTTAGTGACTGATCTTTAAATGCTTTCAATCACTGACACTGTAACTGTCACTGATTTTGTGATTCCTAGGAAATTTATGAGTTTTGTAGTAAATTTAAAAATTATTATTTTTACCTGTGGTTAATGCTCCTCTGTCATGTCTTCATGCAGAAAGTAATACTAAAGAGCATTCTGGATAGAAACATGGATTTTGGTGTTTCTAAGGGAACAAGCGTAATTTTATCTCTTCTAAACATGACAAAGAGCAGGAGTGCTAAAATCAAGCAAGGAGTGGGGACGCTCCATACAGTTCTCTGTCCCATGTTGCTGCTGTCAGCTGAACTCCGGAAAAAAATCTCAGGGGCAAACCCAAAGATTACAATTCCTAGGAAACAGAAACCCCTATATGTATGTATACCTACAGGAGAAACATAAAGTACTTTAAATTTGTTGCCCACATCTGAGACAGATGTGAAAGCTCCCATTACAGTCAGTGGAGATCTAGCCACAGTAAGTAAGCACCTAAGTCTTGATTTAGCTGCTCACACAGAGGTGCATGATGCTACGCGTGACAGAAATCTGCATCAGTCAGTCATGTAAGACAGCTCCGCCAGCTTTGATGGAAATGTTCTTGATGAATTCCACTAAAATAAAAAAAAAATTAAAATTCACATTTTATCAGTTTATTCATTGCTTAATACTCTTCTGCTTAGCAATAATCAATTTCCACACTGGCATAAAGCCCTTGGCTTTTACTCCCTTAATTTATCCTTTTGGGAGCCACATAAATGCCCTGCAAAGCTAAAAGTTCATTTCAACCTTTTTTAATTGCATGTTAATTTCCTGTAACTTTTACATGAACATCATTGAAAAGCAAGATAATTTGACCTATTCTTTTATAATTAAAGAACTACAAATGCAAAAAAAAAAAAAAAAGTTCTGAAATTTTCCTTATATTAATGAATTAAGCTTTTAATCGATGATTATACATTTAACCTGCCATTTAAAACTATGATAATTATAGGTTAGCTTTTTAATTTAGTTGTTAATCTGCTAATTTTCATTTAATAAATGTATTAATTAAAATATATAGTGCTTTATCTTTATTTCTGTGTGACAGCTATGAACCTAAGTTGATAATTTATGCAGTACAACATCAGCGAACACTCACAATAAGTATATCATTCTGTACGTAGTTTAGAGCCATCATAAAGGGAGGCTAGCAGGCATGATTGCTAAGATTAAAATACTAAACTGCAGTGCTTTCAGTGATTTATTAATCTGCAAAAATTTAACCCAAAAACTTATTCTTGCTACAGTTGGTCTGTGTCTACAGGGTTTTCCTTTGCCTCCCCCCCTCCCAGCACCTCACATACTCAGAGTGGAGTTCCTTACCAAGCTGACAAAAGAAATCACATATCTCACCAATATTCCAAAATCTTGGCAGTTCCAAGACTCCATGAACTTCTGTCTTCTTGTTCCTATTGTATCCCCCTGTATGTATTTCATTATTCCTCCTGTTCTAAGCCTTTTTATGCTTCCTTACTACCCAAACTGTTTATTTAATTTTGCAACAGTGCCCTACCAACTTCCCATCGCTGCAACAAATTATTTGTTGCAATTTATCAAAAGGTCTTTTTCAGATTTGAACCTTTCCTATGTTTAATGCCATGCAGATGCAGTAGCCACAGCATGACCCTTGAACTATTAAGTCCATGTGAAAACCGATGGACTAGCAACTCTCTTGGTTAGTGTCCTTGTGCGCTGTAATCTCTTCGGCGCGCACCTATTTAAAGTGCTGAATGTTGCGAATAACATTTTCAGTACCGCTCCTCTCCAACGGTAGTGGGAGCTGTGCACGTATTGGAGTATCAGGCGACACAAAGCAGATAAGAGATGACAGAAGCCAGTTTGAACTCCTCATACTGAAAGCAAAAAGCATGCTTTAGAACGCCTGCTGTATGCAACAGTGGTTTTTGGGAGCGGTACCTGAAAAAAAAAACCCAGCAAACAACCACATGCTAAATTAATCACTACTAGAATCATCAATCCTACTTCACTTTTTAAGTACACATTCATTTTAAGATAAGCCCCCCTATGGAATGGAAACAAGAACAGTTAGTAAAGTTACTTTTTCAATAGCATTTTCAATTTCACAAAATTTTCAGTCTGAAGTCACAAGTTTATCATACCCAGCATATATTACTTATTTTCAATATCTAGGCCCCATATGGTTTTGTTAACGCTTATTTTTATTACATTTCTAAAATGCATTTAGGAAAACAGATTGTAACAAATCCTTCACATGACACAAGGTTAATATTTTATGCCTGTAACAAAGGATCTGGATTTCATAAAGACACAAGCATTGAATCTGATGCAAGATTAAGGAGTAGGACACTTTTTTGCAACTTCTACACAAAGACTGTAAAGAAGAAAATGAGTTTTCCTTTAGTGAACAATATTTAATGTAATGACTACTGGATGAAAGGTTTGGGGAAAATTATTTCCCAGGTCCTCCTAAACGACCTTGTTGTTGAGAAGTGATCATAATGTAATATTTGAGAGGAGTAAAAATTGTTTTTTGCTATATTCTGGACACCGCACAATGAGAAAAGTGGTAAAGAAAATATTGCTTTGAAGGCAGTGTAGTTCCACACGTTTAGTAGAAAGAAAGCAAACCTCATCTATCATCTTTGCAAAAACTCCCCAAACATAGTCTTCTTCAATGATCCGAGCTCGCCCAGTTGTGCTGCAATATTGTACTGTTAGTTATTAGCTGCTGGTATCAGACTTTGTCTCTCTGGAGCCTGTAAATGAGCTTTGCTCTCACTCTGACACAGCGCGGTTACAGCGCAGGCGGTTGTGTTACCTTTGCTGTTACGTGATAGTGGCTTGGCATACAGACATGTTAATTTGATCCCTGTTCCACGTCATTTCCTATCACTGTAACCACGAAAGTACAGTTGAAATTGCATTTTCTTTCTGCAGAAAGGCACAGGACTTTTAAATGTTGGTTAGATCTGTTTAATGGCTTATTGGGCATAATAGGTTTAGTTGCTACTAGGAGCATAAATTCATAGCATTACACAATCTGGTTTTTGTTTATTTAATCCTATCATTTTAATCTGTGTACTCGTGGGAGGTGATGTCCATGAAATTTAATGAAATCCTGATCTTGCTAGTGTCAAAGGAATTTTGTGATTGTCTTTTAAATAAGGAATTCACACAAGATACTCAGGATTTCTGTGGGTTCAGATTTTCCTCCTCTTTGTTTCATTTTAAAAATATTGCTCAAATAATGGCTCATCTACAAATTTTTATTCATGAATGAAGAAAATGGCTTCCCTCTTAATGGCTGTTCCTTAACAGTTTATACTTTTATCATCATTCCTTGACACATTTCTCAAAAGCATTTGAAAAAATAAAACATGAAATTTTGCCAAAGGTAGTAACTTCGTAAGAAAAAGGCAGGCTTCAAAAAATTATTTTTAAATGTTGAGATTTGTGGTTAACATCAATCTAGCTGGTGTTGACAAATATTTCAGCTCTTATGCATAAAAAGTTCATGTAAAATTAGAGTCTCAGCAGTATCTAAATGAGATCCTAAAAATATAACAGTTAATTCTTGAGACGTTCAAAACATAAACAGCTGGACATTGAAATTAATAGTGTCTCTCCCATCTTTGATCCTTTTTAGACCTGCGTTACGATGAAAATGTGAAACCTAGGGGCAAGTGAGCTGTATGTATGATATTATTTGTGCAATAATAATGATAAAAACCATCAGACTGAGCAGCTACTCAGCCCCTTGCAGAACGATGTCACATCATTCCAACTAATGATTTATCTAGCCTTTGCTGTAGCATCTGTAATGACAGTGCCTTAACCAAATGCCCTTAAGGAGCTTATTTCTGCAACCAATTGATTTTGAAGTTAAGACCTTTTTCTTATTTACTGCCACCACTTTTCTGTTCTTTGCTTTTGGCCAATGCCCTCTCTCCTTACCATTTCCTAGACTAAATAAATCCCTCCTTTCTTTTATATATTATTACCCTAAGGGTATTTGAAAAGACTGATCACGTCCCTAGATTTCCCAGTTTGGTAGATGACACTAAATCGTTTAGGTACCTTCGTATGGTTTATTTTCCAGTTGTTGTCTTTCATTTTTGCTATTGATCCTTGCATTCCTTTAGTTTGTTCTGTGAGACTCATTATCTGTGAGAAACAGTGTTGTGTGTACTGGGTAAGAGACTCATGGTCAGGCCATGCAGTTTCCCTGCCTGCAGTGGAGCAATAAAAGTCCTTCTGTTAATGCTGGACGTGGTCACTGTCCTGAGGGTGCTGGTGTCATGAGAGACTGATCCGTGGTGTATGCCACATAGTGCAGTCCCTAATGAAAGGAGAGACACAGAACCAAGGAACACTTAAGGGTCCATTTAAACTTTGGGAATCGTGTTGTGAGTTTTGCTGTTGTCTACGCTGAGGGATGAAAGCTAGCCCTTGGATGGCACAGAGTTACTGAGGAACAGCAAGAGAAAAATTTACTCAGGATGCTCACGCTAAAAAATGCCAGTCAGTTTTTGTTTGCAGATTCAGACTGGTGTCAGACACTTACACTCTGTAAGCTTTCATCTTCTTTTTAATTCTGTCATGATACTCTTCCATTACAGCTAACAACGCATCTAATTGTACACATATCCTTAGGGAAAGTCAGGGTAATAATTTCTACCTTGGCTGCTTCTGAGGGTATAAATTTGGGTCTCTTTGCAACATGTCGTGTTTTAGCATTCCTCCAGTGATGAGACTTTTGCTGCTCCTAAAAGTGAATGGGCCTGGAGAAACCAGACCTGATATACTTCATGCCCCCCTCAGCTGATAGCTTTATAGTGCCTTGAGGATGAGGTAGGTAAGTTTACACTGTCTCTCTCTGTGTATGTATGTGCTTATAGACATACTCTCCTCACGTACCATTGGAATATAGGCAGTGGTGAAATTACCTCCAACATGTCTTATAAATCTCAGCTGCAGCGCAATAAAGTAGACCTTGTTTTTTATGTGCTTTTGTTTTGTTTTCTTTCTCTAAGTGCGTGCAGCTGAGGTGTTGATGACAATGATGTTGAGTACAAGCGTGAATATTTACATCTAAACAGAAAATAATCTCCAGAATTTGAAGGGAGATTTAAGACTCACCATGGTAGTATTACAAAGAGAGTAGGTAACAGATATCTGGTATCAGCTGCCACACTTTGTGGTGCTGCTTTCACCTTGGATGCATTTTTAGCAGTTGGCTGCACCTGCACCCACCCCAAGGGGCTGATCCCATGCCAAGTGGTGCAGAATGGCTCATGTGCAGAGCATCACTCAGGGCTACCCCCTCTCAGACCAGACTTGCTGCATCCATGCTACATAGCACACGGTCTTGGCTCTCTGTAATGCCTATATCACCCTAAGACAAAGCAATAATTTCATGTGTGCTTTCTCAATTCAGGTGTCTGAAATACTAGGAAGGGTGTCTGAAATACTAGGAAGGGTGTGCTGCAGTCCTCAGTGTGAGAATTTTAAAGCACAAAATAGGGTGTGAGAGTGGCCTCTTCTTTGATGTGGCCTGAGGGCTGGCAGGAAGGCTTGCAGGTATACAACCTGTGGGAAGCATGTTAGAGGACTGCATAGGGCAAAGGAAGCCAAGCTGATGTAGTCGTGTCTGTACAAATGGTCCCTGGAGCAAGCTATCCTCAGAACCATACACAGATTTTCTGTTGGAAATGATTGTTCTACTCTAGAAAGTTATGAATGAACTGAGATTTGTGTAGCAATGAAAATTAGGGAATCAAGATATGGGAGTAAACTGGACAACACAGACATTAAACTTACATAAAGATATTTGTTGAGGATGGATTAAGATGTTAGTTCTTCACTCCTTATCTCTCATAAAATTGTATTCTATAGTTTTCTCATTTGTAGATTGGGTTGATTTCACATGTATCAAACTGCTTTATCTTGCACATAAGACATTGATCAGACATTGACCATTATTCATACATGAATTGTTCATATAAAGTATCAATTACTTTAAGAGCAGATACAAAATTCCAGAGAAAAATAATATTTTAAATAAAAAAATGATCTATGTGTGTGTGTGCCTCACTCAACATTTTTCAGGTTTTATGGCAACTCAAGCAATTTAAGATATGCTTCTTCCTCCCCCAGTGTTTCAGCCTGATTCTTCTGAAGAATGTCCAATCTCTACAGAAAAAGCATGGATCATTAATCCCACCATTTCTGTACAGATTTAAAATCAGTTTGGGAGGTTGGTATTAGGAAGATGTAATTGAGTTTATAATTTCAGCATTGTCCCTTAAAAAATCTTCAACTATTTACATATCATTTATCTTGAATCGTTTTGTTTGTCTCCTACTTGCAATCTAATTAACACATCTGAACTCTAGTGTGACTATTTAAATGTTATCATAGAACCATAGAATCATAGAATGGTTTGGGTTGGAAGGGACCTCAAAGATCATCTAGTTCCAACCCCCCTGCCATGGGCAGGGACACCCTCCACTAGACCACGTTGCCCAAAGCCCCATCCAGCCTGGCCTTGAACACTTCCAGGGAGGGGACATCCACAGCTTCTCTGGGCAACAAGTTCCAGTGCCTCACCATCCTCAGAGTGAAGAATGTCTTCCTAATATCTAATCTAAATTTACCTTCTTTCAGTTTAAATCCATTACCCCTTGTCCTATCACTACATGCCTTTGTAAAAAGTCCCTCTCCAGCTTTCTATGATATAATGTTTTATATAATACGATATAATATGTGATATAATATGTTACAATGATCTATATATATTCTTTATTGTGTTTTATTGAAAACTGAAAAGAATATATGTGGACATTTCAGAGTTCTTGTTGAGACTGGCCGTGAAGAAAGATATCTTAAATATGTATTTTCTATTTCATTACAAGAACCATACCAAGGGCAAAGTGAATTTTATATTCTTAGAATATTTCTAACTGTGTTTATGTTCATAGTAAAACCTCATCTCTCCTGCCCAGGGTCTAAAGAAACTCCCTGTAACAAAAATTGTCAGGCGTGATAAAAAAGGTGAAAATAACAAAAGCAAAAGATGACCACAGTCATTCCTAAGGGAAAGAATTTTACAAGCTCCATGGTTTCTTCTGGTTCGTCAGACATACCTGAGCTAAAGGGTCAAGGTCCTGCACCGGTTGCTCTGTCCAGTATCACTGCAGTACTTGCGTCAGAAGAAAACTTCATGGACAAATGCAGTGTCAGGCTGACTTCAAACTTCAGACTAACAGAACACTGCTGCAGCTTTTCCTACAGCTGTGTTTTGCAATAGAATTTGAAAATTTGATCTAATGAGCAGCTGACTTTTTTATGTCTTTGAAGGCTTTGCATCTAGCTGTTATGAACTTAACTCCCCCCTTCCCCATTGCCCAGTAGTACACATATCCATTTTACAAAAACATCAGTGTCAGTTCAATCATAGTCTGTGAATTGGGTATAAATTCACAATGATGTAGAGATGCATTCTTCAGCAGAGAAAAGAGCAGTCAGTAATATCAGTTGAAGGCTTACTTAGACAACAGATAAAGAATATGGCCTAGGATTTAATACATTACCAACTTTATTTTTAATATTGACAGTTATTATGATTATTAATAGAACATTATTGAAAAAATAAAATATTTTAATAGTTTTACCAAATTTTAGAAAAATGTTAGAAAGGTTGGAAAAGAAAATATTGTTAGATTCAACATAGCCCAGTTAATATGCGGTCCTGAGAACTAAATTGTTGTTGTTGTTTGGTCCTTGTTACTCCTCGAGGAGCATAGGGCTGCAACAACACTATGCTACTGAACCCGGTGGGATAGTGTTGTTGCAATTTCTGTAACAGATTTTGTTTTTTACATGATTGGGTTGTTAGCCCAAAACAAAACCCCCAACCTGGAGGGCCGAAAACTAAATTACTGGGGTTTATTTTTCTTGTTCTACACTCTTCCACTCTTTTCTCACTGAGAGCCACCTTTTCTTCTTCGCCATAGCAACTTCTTGCTTTCACTTCTTGCTAGCTACACAAGTCAAAAGTAATGCCCTCTTTAAAGTTTTATATGTTGGCTTCAAGATCAACAGATCCAATAAATTAATGAGTAGTATAGATCTCCTCTCTTTTACTTACTTATCTTCAGATGGAAAAAGAAAGGCTTTGCTTCCTAACTGGAAAGATTCTTTTAAACCCAAAAAGAATAGAAAGATGTTAAGTAATTATGAAGCTTTTCAGTAAATAGCAAAATTTCAATTGACATCAGTGAAGGCCGGGTTCACCTTTCCTTCTTTGTGAGGTTTGAACAAAGCATGAAGATAAACTACAGGAAACAGGCCAGGTCTGCATCTTCGGTTGTATTTGTCGCCCATGTGTTCCCAGGTCCCAGTTGGGAAATTGCGACTATAACTGCTACGCTTCCTTAGCCATAAAAAGTCTGTAGTGGAAATACTGATTCAGCAGCACTTTAACACTTGTGAGGGTCTCTCTCTCTCTCTCTCTCTCTCTCACTCACTTGGAATTTTTATAGGTTTGTCATCGTGATTTGGAATTTGAGCAGATGTGCAGAAAGATGAACACATCATTACTGAATTCAGAGGGATTTTTCACATCAGTGCATTCTAAGCTGCTTAACTAGATAGGGGTTTTTTCCTTAAAAAAAAAAAAATAAAAAAAAATTGTAAGTGTAAGCATAGGAAGTCTGTCATATCTGCACTGATATATCTATACTTTCAGCTTGTAAAACCATGGTTTTATATGTGCTTTCAAGGGAATTGTAGAGGTTCTACACCCGAGAGATAAGACAGTACTGTAAGATAAATAAAACAGGGTGAAAGTCATCTCTGGACTAAGTATTCCATGAACTCAGGAGAGTTACATCTGTCTTTATCACAAGGTTTAAACACCAAAGAAAATTATAATTACAGAATTGTAAATATACATAGTACTTTAGTCACAAATGGTAAGTCAAGGTTACCTTCTCCAGTCAATTTTTAATGTATCGAGAGACCTGATTACAAAAGTGCCTGCTTCCCCTTCAGCTGACTAAAGGTGGCACAAAAATATCCACTTCCACTGTTCATTCCTTGTCCTAACCTCCTTCACCATCAGCTCAACTTGGTGGAAGGAAGAATTCTTTGAAAGGTTTCAAACATTTACAAGATAAAGGGTGACATTTACACGATAAAGGGAGATGCACGACATTTGTATATTTAGAAATATCTCTATTTTTACATGCTTTAGTTTGCTTAATTTCAAAATTAATTAAATCATTAATTTAAACATAGACAAGAATACAAATCTACTCTCATTGAAGTCAGTGCAAAACTTCCAGAGATTTCTAAATGAACAGTTCTGAACCAATCTGTCTGTGACTTCCACTTTCTCTCGTCATTCTTCTAAAATAATATGTAGTATCTTATTGGGTGTTAATGTGGGTAGGTATTGTTTTACTTTGTATAGTTGTTTCTTGTTGTTGATTAATTTTGAATAGAAATTGAGATATTAACTGTCATGTCATGTATTATTTGTTATTTATGTTTCCACATAGAATTTGAACTGAGTAATACAGAAATTATGTGATACTAAGGATAAGCAAACCTTTCTGAATGGAATAAGACTGAACTAAGACCTTTACTAACATTGGCACATGGAATTAACTCATTTGCAATTTAAATACTGGACTTGTTATTATTTATGTTGATCTAGTTCTTCCCTTCATAATATCACCTGTGAGGGGAATCAGATGTACCAAAATCAGGTACTGTATATTTTATTATATAGTATATACTTTATAGTATATATAGCATATACAGAAAATTGATCAGAAAGTAACTGCACAAATCTTCCAAGAATCTGTTTTCATTAGGTTTCTGCTTATTTTATGGAAAACTGAAACACATTTCACTGTGCCTTGACAGTCATAGGATTTTACTTTAGGAATCTTAAAGTTCAGAGAAAATCTTGCTGGCTGTGTTTGAGAAGTGCAAGAATCACATCAATTGCATTGGGACTGAATGGTGCCTGGAAAAAAACTATAGATTTGTTATAGAGAGGCTATAAAATTAGAATGTGAAATCTATTTGCCTATAATATACTCAATAAAGCCATGAGGTTAAAAGTATACTTTAAAGTGGTACAGACTAAAATGCCAAAACAGGATGCCAATTTATAAAATATGTTCAATCGTGTGTCAAGTTTATAAACATGTTTGCGGAGGCTTTCAGTGATTAACTGTGGCATATTGACTAATCTCTTTGTGGCTATTTCAGGTGTATATGCTTTGTATATAGATAGCTAAAAGTGCATAGCACTGTTTTAATGTCTGAAAACTTAGCACTGAGGGCCCAAATCTTCTATTAGACATACCTAAGCAACTCCCTTGAAGTCGATAAGAGCTAAGTGTGAAAGCATTTGAGGGCTGATCAAGCCTAAAGGCTCTTCCTCAAAGTTCGCAAAGAAATTTATGGTTAAAGTCATTCAACTCAATGAGGTTTCAATAGTGTATGAAAATGATAATGTGATGCTAGGCTTAACGATTCTTTTTACTTCATCAGAAACCCTATAGTCAGTATCTGATAATGTTTATAAAGGTTAAACAGAATTTCAAGTAGTTTGTTCTCACCCCTCATACTGCAAGGGTTAGCCAGCTGTAACTTTAAAACATGGCTTTGTGGGAGTTACTTGCCTCTTCTAGCAATAATAGGATAAACATGAAAATTTAATTCCATACGTCCTGGAATACATGTCTTTGTGCATATGGTGACTATTGCAGGAAAGAAGTTACCGTACATTTTTTATTTGATATCAAATCAGTATGATTGGGACAAAAGATGGAAATAAAGCTATTTTTACTCCTGTTTTCCACAAAAATGCTTACTGCAGTTGTCCTTCACTTACACCCCCTCATCACACCCACAACACACACTCACTGTATAATGCTGTATTGTTTAATCACTCGTTTAACAGAGGTTTTAAGGCATGAAGTTTAATTTATCAATTGTGTAGGATTCTCCTCCTCCTCCTCCTCCTTTCTTTTTCTCTGAAGTATGGGTTGGTACTTCTTGTGCAGTGATGTGAAGGTAAAAACTGAAGTGTTGTTTTATGTATTTCCTTAGGCTCTCCTTTCACATCAAGAATTTATTATTTATTTTTTTTAAAGAAGTACACACATAATCCTTTAAAATGCTCTACAGTGGAATACTGTTATCTCTTTTCATGGAAGCAAGCCAAATTGTAGTGCATAATGATTAATTTCAGTTTTATTGCTCTTAGAAGTACCTAAAGAACTGTATTTAGATCAATATGAAATAAAATATGTGAAGTAGGTAAAAAATACAAGGATATGCCATCTAAGCATTATCTGAAAAATCAAAATCTTGTCCATGTATATGCTCTGAGTTTCTTGAGGGTTTTTACTTGCTAAGTTTTTTAGGTTGCAGGGAAAGGACATAATGTGCAATATATGGGACCGAGGATAAAAACTACTGCTCTTGAAGTTTTTCATACATTTCCAGCAAAAGTAAGAAAAGCAGGTTTGTTAGAAAAGTATATAGAACAAAAACTGTTTAAAGCTTCCTACGGCATTTCATGAACTTTGTGCCGGTACTTCTTCTTTCAATTTATCATCTAAACATATATTTTTTCTCATAGCCACCTGTTGAGAAAAAGGATCACAGTAGTTCACTTAGCAGGTTTTAAGCGTGTTTTTTCTTTCCACAGACTATCAACACCTCACTGTATTGTTCAGCGTTTCGAACATAAATTTTTACTTCCTCTGCTGTTCTGTTACTTTTCTGCTCACACATTCACACTTGCTTGCTCTCTCAAGCTCTCAGTTCTTCAGTACTCAGAAGCATCTTATCTAAGTTTAGGCATTTAACTATGCAGATCTTAATTTGGCTGAAGAAATATGAGGCTATGCCCTGCCTTTTCCACTACTTAGGAAGGTTAACTGAAGGCCTCCTAATTGATTTGTCTGAAATAAGGACCTAAAATTAAGTAATGATCCAGGTTCTGTTGCCCCAAATTTTGTGCATTTCTACTCTCTAATATTCTTTTTTTTTTTAACTTTACCTCTTGAATTATGTAGTAAATGTAGTAAGTCATAGGTAGAGTAGTACTTTTACTAATGCTTATGAACAGCTGAATTCTCTATCCCATGTCCACATATGAAGCGATATGTTATTTATACATAGGAAGTGCTGCAGCATGCTGCATACTCGCATTATTTGGGACTGTGCCCCTCAGGAGCAGACTGGCTGTGTCGAGCTGTGGGTTTCCTTAGAGCCTCAGCTGGTACTCCTGTATGAGACATTAGTACCAGCTCACAACATTTGGAACTGATGTGAAGGCTGTGTTGAAAACCGTCAAAGCCACGTGTTTATAGCATAAAACAGAGGATGTATGTTGTGTTTGAGGTGTGGGCATACGAGGTCCTAAAGAAACGCCAAGGCTTTTTTAGGCTACCAGTGTTAGCCTGCTGGGACAGTGTTAGCCTGCTGATACGGAGCAGAGCAGGGCAAAGGGATCCAAAACTGCTATGGCTGTGTCCATGCTGAATTTTAGGAAGGGTCTCTGGCACAGACGGCCCTGTGAGCTGTGCTGGGATTGAGTCCTGGCGAGAGCTGGTTAGAATGCTGCTGGTGCTCCAGTTTGCTCCCTGGTCTCATTTATTTAACAGTACAGATATACTCTGTGTTTATTTCCTCTTATCTATGTATTCCTATAGCACTACTGAACAGTTGCATCACTGTTGTTAAGGCTGATCCAATCTTTGGCATTTAACTGACTTTTTTCTACATTCTATACGAAGATATATCTATATATATAGACACACACAAACCCAGATAAAACTGTGGTTTTGGTGCTTTCAGATATCTTTCAGTGAACTGAAAAAAAATAGCCTCATACTTAGCGTTTAGAACTATATCAGCACTTCTTTGCTGTAGTTACTTTTTTTTTTCCTTTCATTTAACATTTCTTCCACCAACTTTTGAAACTTTTGAAGTATTTGCCTAACCTTGGAATATCTGTTTGTACTGTTTCCTGACTTCGTTCATCAGGTTTTATAAACCATAAAGCAGATACTTTGTAAACCATAAAACAAACTGTAGTACTGGGTTTATCTTGGTGAAAAGAGCCTTAATGCTCTAACAATTTTTCCTTTATAAGCAATGTCCCTAGTGCACAGTGGGTGCCAAAAGCATCACATGCTTCTTTTTCTTAATCTCTTTAGTAGACCCTAAATTTTAGTTGTGATTTATAGCTTCTCAGTAACTAGTTTCTAGTTTCATACTCAGCAGTATCACGCTCCTCAAGTTGCTGACCTGCTCAGCAAGCACTTTAGGGGAAAACTGTGGCACTTGGCTGGTTTCCAGCTGTGACCAGACCTCCCTTATTCTGGAACTCCAAGGTTCAATTATTTCAAACCAAAGCAACTTATCCAGAAAACTGAAATAATAATTAAAAAGAAAAAGAAAGAAAAGAATGAGCAAGTGAATTTCAAACAAACAAACAAACAAACAAACAAAACAAACAGTCCCACAAACCAAACCCTAGTGAGCTCTTAAGTACATTGGCCAGTATTTGGGATACTGTCTAGCAGATCATCAATGTGGTGTTTATGCCTTCTATCCTTGTATTGTGTCATCCATGTCAAAGCTGACTCAAAGAGAAATGCAATGTGAAGATTCTTTTTTTGAAAAGCTGACTGTGCCATTCAAGGTTTTATCTTTTTTTTTTTTTTTTTTTTTTTTTTTTTTTTTTTTTTTTTTTTTAAATACTGTCTTTGCCCTTTAAGGTTTTTTTTTTTTTTTTTTTTTTTTTTTTTTTTTTTGTTAAGGTAGTTTAGAAATAAAGCTATGATTTTTGAGTAGTAGCTTACAACTGCCTTACAGGGAGAACAAAAAGTAAAGAAAAATGCCTTTTCTTTCATTACTGCTTTCTGATATCCTTCACCTGATCAGGAGCTAAAGTTGTAATCTAAAACTGATTGCTCAGATTTCCTGATTTTAGACTCCTTCCTCCTGAAAGAGAGGATATGTGTAAAAGTGCCTGTTCTTTACTGATTATCTATTTTATTACTTCATTTTTGAACATCTCTACCTTGCTGGCTTTAGGAAAACCCCTGTGCAAGGTATTATTAACACTGCATATGATTTTGTAAAAGATGTTAGTACTGAGATGTCTGAGACATATGACAGCTTTGTCCAAAGTGTTGAGGAATCTCAGACTCCTTTTTAATGCCATAAAAATGTTAGATATGTTCCATGTTCAGAGATGACTTCTTTTGTGGTAGATCTTCACTGCTGCAAAAGATCTGGAATGAGTTTCTTCTGAACTGTAGGTGTCCACCTCTAGTCACTCTCTGTATTGTCAGTGGAGATAAATAGGCACTTTTAAGGAACAATTCATGTACCTTGCTTTAGATATCCCCTTCAGTATGAGATGAATCACATCGAGGAATTTTCTGTTTCTCTGAAATGACTATAAAGGAGCCTAACTTGTCTTCAGATACAGACACCTCTGTAGCGTAGATACGTGAAGTTATTTGACAGAAATCCTACCCTTTCAGTCTGCTAAAGCTCAAATTTGTCAATGAAAATGATGTTTAATCGGGCAGTAACACTGGTATGGATTTAGCATTCAAATGGCGTTAAAAATCTCAGCAGAGCAACTGAAAGTGTCCAAAAAATAATCCACAGTTTTAACCTTATTTTAAAGATTTGTGCGTATAGTTTACTTATTTGATAGTAACCAACCCATGATTAATATTTACTGCCAACACTTGCAGCAACCTCAATTATTTTTTACTACCAAATCTAGAAATTTTAGGCACCTCATATCAGGAAACATTAAACAGTTTTTCCTTTGGGGGTCTTTCCTCCCACGCCAAAGCTACAGTAGCGTACATTGCTTGCTTCTTGTGCTCTAGTTACTCTTTACTGCAATACACTGTCTTTCTCATAGGTGAAAAAAGTGGATCAGTCTTGTCATTAAGGGGAACACTCGGATTATGTTTTCTTCTTGCTAGTCTCCCAATTTATTTATTAAAATATAATTTATTTTTTCTTAACCCCATCCTTTTATCAATTATTTTCTCTCCATTACGCAAAGGAAAAGTAAATATATTCAAAGACTATTCATACCAAGACATGTGCGTAATTTCAGGGTCTTCTGTGAACTTGCACCCCAGGAACCAGAGGCCACCAGAGCTGATAGGATTTGTAAGACTCAAAAGCTGGTTCATGAACAACCCTTGTGTATGGAGAAAAATTGCTACTTAAGAATCCATTCCCTGCAACTGTATTTGTCTTTAATTCTGTATTTGCTAGCTTGAAAAGCTATACTTGAAAGCATTTTTTAATGGGAGGGGAGGTTTTGTTTGGAGGTTTGGAGATTTTGGTGAGTTCTTTTTCCAGGGCATAAGGAAACACTGCTTATTGTCCTACAAAATCGTAATTGGAAACGTTAGCATATAAACTGCAGTAGATGGTCAGCAGGTTCAGATAAGTAAATTTCTGCTCTGATAGCCAATAAATGCAAGCACTTTAAGCTTCTGTTTTATTTTTAAATATCAGTGTGAATCTTGTTAGAGATTCAACCAAAACGGTTTTCCTGCAATGAGTCAAGCTAAATCTTTCATATAAGAGCTCAGCTAGACTAGGGAGCTCACTTGATTACTTCAGAACCAGGAACAATGAAAATAAACTCTTTTTTTCCCATGAAATCAGTAAGTTATAGTCAAATGGTTAAGGCTGTGATGTGTGGCAAAGTCCTGAATTATGTTTTCCCTAGATTGGGATCACATGTGAGGCAGCAGCAGATTTCTCCATGGCTGTTTGCATTAGATGAATGCTGCTCGAGGGCATGGCAGTGGAATTGGCTTCCATCGTTTACACAGTTATGTAATGTACTTGGAATGGAAAAAGGATGCTTCTCCATTAGAGAATCCAAAAAGCTGTGTCCCCTACTGAACCCAGTATTTAATATGCAGGGGAGAGCATAGAGAGGGGGAAGGCAGGGAGGGAGTGAGCTGTAACAGTGCTCTTACATAGTTTCACAGCAGTTTGGGTGTTTGTTGTTTTGTCGGGTTGTTTTTTTTTTTTTTCTTTTCCTGTGCTGTGCCTAAGCATACTAATTGCTTCTTTCCCTCCTCCTTGTTAGTTCTGTAAGTGCTTCACTGTACTGTGCATAATGCCTTACACTGGAGGTGAAAGTGTGAAGGTCAGCTGGTAGTATGACATTGCTTTAGCGGAAAGGTTTTACCCTCTAGTATTCTTTACACATGGTCTTTTCAGTTATAGCAGTACTGCATATTTCATTTTTTTACTTGAATGGACGTCTGTTTCTAAAGCACATTGTTTCTTTTTGTTCCTTTTTTGGGCAGTCTTTTTTCCTAACTGACGTGTGTAGGTCGTGTGAATTGTGGCCAGAAGTTTTCCTTGGAAGCTTTGGCTTGAATTTGTTTGAATGAGAGGCCCAGGCACTGTTCTGTAAGAATGCCTTTATGAAAGACCCATTGTTGAAATTTTGGAACAGTGGAGAATATATTAGTGCAGTCCTGAGACATAAAGTGATTGTAAAAATGATAGTATGGCACTAGGTACTTGTTTCTATTACTTATTCTCAGATAGGCTCAATTATCAGTCAGAAAATAAAAAAATTCTTTTCCAAATGCCAGGTCGACAAAATCAGCCTAGAATTGGACAGCCAAGCTAATGTGTGTGTTCTGATAATACATAATTCAAATCTTTGTTGCTGTTTGATTTTGAAAAGCAATCATGCTCATTTTCTCGTATGTGAACAGTGAGTGCAAACTCACTTTTCTACAGGAAAAATGAGTGTGGGAAATAGAAACCATAGTCTTTAACAGATTTACCCTTGTCATTGGTTTGACCTTCTATCTGCTTAGAGTCGATGTTCCTGGTGTGACTTGTAAAAGAATTTTAATTCATGAGACACACATGAAACGTGATGACTGTTAGGTATTGAAGATCAACCATTTGCACTTCTCATCTATTAGCTGTCGCTATACAGGTGTCTTGAATAGATACATGTACAAGCTATAGTAGTTATAAAGAATACATTTAAATGGTCTACCTATAAATCACCTGCTGTACCACAACTGGATCAAAAAGGTACGATCTTGAGGATAGAAAATCACAAAGATTTTAAAAGTGAATACAAATAATGCACTTTACAAAGTCAATTTGTACTTAGTTTGTTATAATTTGTTTTGTTAAGACCTTAATATTGGCAAGTCTGAGATACCCTTTCTCTTACTTTCAGTTTTGGTGTTCTAATGCTTTAAGTGCATTTTGTATGATTAAGTACAAACATGATATCAATTTAAAGTGCTAGGAGTGAAACATGTTAGTGTAGGTGAGTTTAACATATTACATTTTTCATAGCAGGTCAGCATTAACAGGAACTCCAGTTTATAACAACATGCATAGTGACATCTGTGCATGATCCACTAAGAAGATCAAAAATCCAGGTCAATCTACAACAATACTGCAAATAATTATAAATTTCAAATTAGGAGAAAGAATATTAATGGTTAAATCAAATTACACAGGCATATGCAGTTTATCAATACAAAGAACAGAAAAATCTGCATTTATAAAGATTAAAAAAAATGGATTTTTTTTTTATCTCAAAAGCAACCTTTAGCATACTTAATATGAACTAGCTGGACTGCTGGGTAACTGTTATAGCTCTATTTTTCTTGAATTTTCAGTTCATAGTTTTGATCAACTTCTAAAGTTGCTTCTCAGATGGTGCAGTTTTCCCATAGGTAGCAAGCAAGAATATAATTAGTTTATTGTATATATCTGTTACTAAACAGCTAAACAGGTACTAATTGGGTATTAGAAATAGGCTGTCACAAACAACATATTTTATTTGGTTTCTAGTTTTGCAGTATGTTAGCTATCTATTTTTATTTTCACCTATCCATCCATGTGTTTACCTCTTTTTCCCTTTTGCCTGCAATAGTTGGACTTAAAATATGGATTATTTTGGCAATCATAGAATGATAAAATGGTTTGGATTTGAAGGGACCTTAAAAATCATCTAGTTCCAACCCCCCTGCCATGGGCAGGGACACCCTTCACTAGACCAGGTTGCCCAAAGCCCCATCCAACCTGGCCTTGAACACTTCCAGGGAGGGGGCATCCACAGCTTCTCTGGGCAACCTGTTCCAGTGCCTCACCACCCTCACAGTGAAGAATTTCTTCCTAATATCTAATCTAAATCTACCTTCTTTCAGTTTAAATCCATTACCCCGTGTCCTATCACTACATGCCTTTGTAAACAGTCCCTCTCCAGCTTTCTGGTAGGCCCCCTTCAAGCACTGCAAGGTCTCCTCAGAGCCTTCNTGCCAGCCATTTCCTTATCCACTGAGTGATCCATCCATCAAATCCATGTCTCTCCAATTTGAAGACAAGGATGTCATGCGGGACAGTGTCAAATGCTTTGCGTAAGTCCAGGTAGATGACATCAGTTGCTCGTCCCTTACCCATGAATGCTGTAACCCTGTTGTAGAAGGCCACCATATCTATCAGTCATGATTTGCCCTTAATGAAGCCATGTTGGCTGTCACCAATCACCTCCTTATTTTCCATTTGCCTGAGCATAGTTTCCAGGAGTGTCTGCTCCATGATCTTGCTGGGCACAGGGGTGAGACTGACTGGTTTGTAGTTCCCCAGGTCTTCCTTTTTTCCCTTTTTAAAACTGGTGGTTATATTTCCCCTCTTCCAGTCAGTGGGAACTTCACCAAACTGCCATGACTTCTCAAATATGATGGAACGTGGCTTAGCCACTTCATCTGATGGTTCCCTCAGGACCCATGGATGAATCTCATCAGGCACCATGGACTTGTGTAACTTCAGGTTCCTTAGATGGTCTTGAACCTGATCTCTTACAGCAATAGCTGGCTTATGCAACAAAATACTATGAATATGTGTGTAATCATAAATATTTATGCTTTCCTTTATGCAGAAATGCTTGTGTGTTAAAATTACACAAAGGCTATTTACTGATTTTGTATCAGCAGAATAATAATTAAATGATTCATAAAACATATGTACATTTCTTAACACTGTAGTTTCATACCAATCTATATGCCACTGCACATCCATCTGGCATTAATTAGTAATAAGTAAATTACTGTAATTTTAGCAGAAAAGAAATAAATGTGTCAGCTATGGACTGCATAGTATTACTGTATCCATTTACCTTTCACCACAGATTTCACACACAGAGCTATACTAGATGTAAGAAACTTTATCTTTACTGATATTCAGTTTTGTTAGCATAGAGGTAATATTTGCTTTGATTGATGTGTGTATATATATATATAAATTCTTAAACACACATACATATTAATTGGCCAAAGATCACTCTTAGTAGTTGTATATATTTCTATGGATATAGGTGTAGGTGCGGATATAGATACACATACACCTACACACACATATGCACAAAGCAATGTATATATACAGTAACTCTAAGAATAATCCTCCTATCATCCTAGAAACAGATTTTTTTTTTTCTGAAAAGCTTCTATTGTTAAAAAAAAAATCCAACATGCCAACAGTAAGTGAAAAGGATATGTTAAACAAGCACAGGAGTGAGAATTGGGACAGAGGGAGATGAAATGAGTTGCCAGTGATCACAGAGGAAGTCTTTGTCAAATGGGAAACTGGACTCGGATCCCTGCAGTTTCAGTAAGCACCTTAAACTACACATTTTCTGTATTCATTTCCTTCCCATATAAAAAAAGTTCACCAAAATTAATTAAGTTCAGTATGTTGTAAATGGGAAATAAATAGATGAAGTTTCCACTTAATTGAATTAGATTAAATCGTGAGATCTGAGCTTTTTTCTGGAAGCTTATTCATTTACTCTTCAGCAGAAAAAAAAGAAAAAAAAAAGTTTTTAGCCAAAAAAGTTTTTAGCCAGAAAAAGTATATTCAAATTTATAAATGTCCCTCATCCTGGAATAGAAAATGTGTCAGTCAGTAACATACAGACTGGCACTGATGGGCAGGACAGGTTGCCTCCTGAGATCACAGTGAGTCAGGAGATAATTTGCTTTTAAGCAGAGATGCAGATCCAAAACAATGACCATAAATGCAAGAGGAATGTGATGATTTATTGACATTAAGCCTTTATTTAGCCAGCTGGTGACAGCTGGCACTGGCTACAGTGGGATGGACGGACAGACTGGATCGTCCAGCAATTCTGTCTCAGGTCACAGGGAAACGTGGACCCACCTGAACAGTCAGAGGACAGGGAGCTACACCAAGCAGAAGCAGAGAAGAATCTTGAAATAAAGTTATATCTCAGGCCACATTTTCTGTAGCAATAGGTTGGATTTGCATGTTAGATAATAGAAACAAAATTACTTGTTCACTTTCTAATAAGACTGACTTCTGTGGGGCTCTTAACCTTTTAATTAATGTTGAAGGTATTGCAAACAAAATAAAGTACTTTGTGGTTGAGAACAACTGATGAAAAATCATTATTGTAAAGAACATTTATTCTTGCCCCAGTAGCTTTAACTCTTATGCATGTGCACCTGTTTCTCATCTGGCAGAACAGTAAATCACTAGAAAATATACAGAAAACATTTCCTCCTTTAATTTACAGATTTATCTTTACTATTCTAGTATTTATCAGTTGTTCTGTTTCTGAGCGAGTATTGAGTAAGTAGTGTCAGGATGAAAAGGATCTGTAACATTTTAGGATCCAGTACAGGTATTTTTGTACAAAATGGGTAGAATTTTTGGCTACTAAGGAACTTAGCTGACCTATTGGCAAGTGGCTAGTCTATTGAAAAATATTTATATTCATACAGAAACAGAATGAGGAATCTGTGTGGCTCGTAGAAGTGAAATGTGCAAAGTGCTTTGTTCACACGTTAGAGTGAATTTGCTTAGCATAATTTATGAAATGTTAATAAGTACACATTTACACAAATAGATTATCACATCACAGAACCCCGAAAGACAGTATGCATATGACTTTTCACATGTGTGATGATTAAAATAAATAAACCTACAAAGTGTGAAAAATAAAAGATGTTTCACTCAAATATTAAGAAATATTAAGAGTATTCCCTCTGTGTGGGAGGTACCTTTTCAAGGCAAGATTTGGTACTTGTGGAGCAAAAAATAATTCAAGTGCTGTGTTTTGGGGTGAAATATACATGGCATCCGAAACAAAAAGAATCTCACATTTATTTCTGCACCAGTTTTTGTTTGGTTTAGGGATTTTTTTTCCTATTCTTTTACTGCAACTTGTTTTTTACATTCCTGAAAGAATCAAGATCTCATCTGGTGTCAAATGTCTTTGAATCCTCCTGTACATTTATCTGCATCTAGAATGTGATTTGCATAGATGGATCCAGTCCTTGGTGAGGCAGGAAAACCTTTTGGATAACTCAAGATTGATCTAATAATGATCTTTACATTCCTGCAGTCTTTAGTTGTTCGTATGCTATCCTGCTTCTTGACAGGTATCTTCTCTGGCACCAGTGCTGTAGTTTTAGTATGGCTTTGATGAATTAGTTCAATTATCATTTTTCCAATGTATTTCAGCCAGTTTATTTTTACAGTCTTTCAAGTCTCATTTGATTTCTAACCTTATTTTGGAATTATATTATCTTTTTGTCTCAACATCGTTTCTTCAAAAATATCTTTTTTAGGATTGAAATTTCCATTAAACTGTCTTTTTTTTGCTTGAGGTGTGTTTTGTTTTGTTTTGTTTTGTTTTGTTTTTGTTTGGATGTGGTTGTTTGGTTTTGGGTTTTTTTGGTGGTTTTTTATTTGTTGTTTCAAAATAATACAATATATCACCCTTTGAAGTAAATAGCATTAACACAATATAATGTGTTTCATTATAGTTTGCAAAAGGGTTATTTAAAGCTTATTTACAAACAGTTCTTTGCACCCATGTCATGTACTCAATGCATTAATAAATTTGTCATTTTTACCTCTGCCATAAATTACAGATGTGCTATTATTTTGCCACTATAAATGTTTCTATTGTATCCTCTAAACTGAATGGGCTTTGTCTAGTGTCTAGCCTCAGTGCTGAAAGAACTTAACATTTGTTGTTAGTGTTGGTTTCATTAACATTTTAATTAACTTTTTTCATCAACATTATTATGAATTAATGAATTCTTACTCCTTTCTCTAAAATAAAACAATAAGAATATGAAATAACTCCATCAATTCACATGTTTAAAAGATTAGGCAAGTGGAAAAAGTCTGTTCTATATAGATATATAGATTTAATTATTTAAATACTTAAATAATAAATATTTATGTATGGTTATTTAATAATAAATCATTTTAAATATTCAATAAGCAATATATTACTATTAGTACTTCATTCTAGATACTTGCTTAGTCTTCATCACCACATTATCTAATCACGTAATGTAGCTCTAATTTATTTCCCACATATGGTTTCACCAGGGTAAAGCAAATTAATCTTATTTATTTAATGTTATCATTTACAGTTTTAATTCTCTCCTACTGAGCCCGTATTATACAGATATCAAGACAGTGAATTACTGGGCTTCTGGGCTGTTGCTTTACCTGCTTCTTTACCTGCTTCTGAGAACAAGAGTAGAATTATATAATATTTCAAATCTAAAAAATGGTGTTATTTTTCATTAGTAGTATTTTCTACTCTGTTTGTCTGAATCTACTGATAAGATTATCCATTTTCCTGTCATTCCTATTCCTATTTGTCCATATGTCACATTGGCATTATCTTTACGGCATCTTTAATTTTCGTATTTTATATGAATTCTCCATATTTTATTTTAGTAGAATCTCTGTCCAAGTGACTGCCACAGGCTACCCTTACAGGATTTGTTTTAACACTCATACATAATCCTGGTCAGTAAGCTGCTGACAAGAAATGGTAATCCCATGAAACTCATGGAAAGAGAGGCACCAGAGCGTACTTTTGTGGTTGTGTGTCCTCACATACACAACCAGCATTCTTTGCTCCCCTGGGTGCCCCAAAGTCAAAATAGCCCAATAAAGTAAGGAGGAAGATGAAGAGATATGGATGCTATGAAAGAAAGTAAAATACCGTGATTAAAAGAGAATCTGTTGAATATAGACATGACTTGTATCTGGAAAGCTTAAGAGGCTCTATAGTTCCTAGCTAATATAACAAATATGTTTTCTGAATGTCCAGACTAGCTAGACACATAATTGTGTGCTCTCACAAACAATTATGCAAATACCATGGGACTTGAAGCAAGAATATTTGTATGCATGCTGGTATCTTGTTGGCAAGGCCGGCCTCTTAAAATGCATTTCTACACAGTATATGATGAATTATTCTGCAGATTAATTCTGTTGTTTGTAGGTTGCTGTAGGCCACTCATGAAGTCATGAGCATGGTCATTCAAATACAGAACACTTATAAATTCTGGCATCAAAGAATACACATAAACTTCTTGCCATGCAACACTAACTTGAAACACTCAACCTGAATATTAATTTCTGTGCCGGGTGTTGTGAAGTAAGGTTTTTTTTCTTATGAAAGCAATGAAACATGTGACTGTCACTGACAATTCTTGTTGACACTGATGTGCTTGAAACACTTACTTTATTCATATAACAAAAGAGACATGACAACAATTTCTGGATCCAGAAAACTATTACAGTAACCATAGTGGTAGTTTAAAGAAGTCACACATGTGGTGAAAATTGTAGGCTGTTGTGGAAGATGACGAAGTTTTGAACTGATCATATCTCCTTCCTTTAGAGCACTTAAAAATTCTTGAAGATTTTTTTATTATTATTTTAAATGCTACAAATATATGTTCTTCGTTTCTAAAACACTAAGTGCTCTTTAGCCCGGAGTGATTCTTTATGATTAGTATTGCCCTGACAAGAATGCAAGGGGTGGCAAACCCTTGATTAACGTGTGGTGAAGGTCACGGCTGTTACACAGGGCTTTACTTAAAGCAGGAGTCCCTCTGCATCTGACCGTCACGCTGCTGAGAGCAGTGAGATGCTGGGGTGCCTGGTGCTTGCCCAGGAGAGGGGTCTGTGAATTTAAAAAAAACAGCAAGTCAAGATACAATTTGAAGCATGTTTATCAAAGCCTCTATTAGTAGGTTTGGAGTTAGCCTCGATCTGTAAATTAATTGTGAATGGAAGTTTATTATAATGTGGATAAACTCTTTTGTCATCTGATGTGGAATGCAGTTGCAATTTCTAATCTGGCTTTAACAAACCTTTTCAGCTTATTATTTCTAGCCACCTTTTGAGTAGTCACATATTTTCTACAGAGCAAGGAATACTTGCACAGTAAGAATAGAGATGGAAACAAACAAACAGGCCATCCAGAAAGTACCTATGCTGCTCTCCCAGCAGGATCCCAATAATGGTATTTGAATTCAGTGATTGAAGCAGTGAGATCTCCTAGCAAGGAACTCATATGCACTTACTGGCTCCCTTTTAAAAATCCATTTGTAATAAATTATTTCATGGCATTCCTTTAATTATTTACTATACCAAATGGTCATTCAACATTCTGACTCATGGCTTGATCCACTTAGATAAGCACAGCTATGCACTGCATGGCTTTCAAATGTCCTAGGCATTTTTACTTTACTCAAGCCTGGTTTAAAATGCCATACAAACTGCAAGGAGAGGCCCAAACTGATTAGCTGGATTAAAATCTAAGACATAACTTGAGACTATAAAATTGAAAGTATGCCTAAATATATGGATGTATAACGGTAGCTATATTGTGTTCAGAAAAAAATTATTTTAAATAGTTACATAACTATTTTATACTCTTTTAAGTTGTTTGGTTTTGGGGTTTTTTTGTTTACTCATTCTCCTTAAAAATACTTCATTGATTAAAATCCTGTACTATGATTAAAGCAGAAAATAATACATTTATGATAAGCTCAATACTACTAGCATAACCAGTGAGGTTGCATTTCAGATATTTATCTCCCTTTGGGAATTAGGCTATGGAGAGCTACCAGGACAATCTTCTGCAGCAGTTAATAAAGGCTCCAGTAAGTCATGGTCTATTCTGAAGAAATTGCACATTCAGAATGGAAACGGACCTGCTTGCAAAATTGGAGTGTACCTTGGATAAGCAGCTTTGAGGTGAAGAAACCCTATATTTTTGTTATGTAGAAAACTAGCTAGCATCATTAGAGTCTTCAAATATGACATTGACAATTGAGATGAGCATCTGGTAGCATTTGATAATGGTCTACCACTGGAAATAAGGTAATATATTTCTCCATAATGGTTCACTGCCAACAGTGCTCATTTATGAGTGAAACAAGATGACCGTTTATTTTCCCAGTTGGGCAATGTTGCAGATTTGTGTTCTTTTCCGTTTGGTGAAGATCTGAAATGGCTATTAAATGGTTATTAAAGATATATCATTGCAAACGAAGTGCATTGCCTTCAAATATTCTGTGCGACAGTTCCTTGTCGTAATTACGTTTTAATGTCAAACACTTTGCAGATATATTCACATAGGAATATATCTGAACATGCAGAATCCAGCTCTTTCCTCCTCACTACAAATGTATGCTTTCTGAATTCAAAGGGTAAAAGCATAAATTTTCTGTTGCAAAGCTGTGAATTGTGCTCTTTTAACAATGTAAAAATCAGCTTAAAGCTGATTCATATGCAATTAAAACAGAGCCTTTGTTTCTGCCTCCTCTGAAGTAGAAAATGCTGTAGGGCCTGGATTCACCACCAAACTTATCTGAGAGAGTCTTGCTGAAGTATGCACATTTAGGAACTGCTCTCAATTATGAATAAAATTTTGCTTTTTGTTTCATTTTCCTGGTGGTGATGTGTTTCTGGGTGCAGCAGAAATTCACAACTGTTTGGGCGAACATCTAATGTTAGTCTAGGTCAGGATCCTGTGCCTCCAGACGGCTTGTATAGCTACCAGAGAAAGCAGGCACGCTTCTGCACTGTGGGAGTAGCTGGGTTAGCTCTCAGCCTCCTTGTGCTGTCGTAAGACTATGACAGCTTTGTTAAAAGCTTTCTCCTCTTGCCTCATTTCTAGTGTGTCGAGAGGAGGAGCGAGGTAATTCCAGTTCTCTCTTAGAACATCTGTGTTGAAGTGCCGGCTAGGACCAAGACAGTGTGTCAAGAAGGACTAGCAAGTAGCGGCTGTTTGTCGTTGCGGTAGTCTGGATTTGATGATGTAGAAGATCACTTCTGCTGTGCTTTTCCTAGCTAAGATACTGTGCAGGAGTCTGGGGACTTTATATGATCACTGAGAGTGTAACGTACTTTGCTGAACAAAGCAATAGCGTATGCTACTCGTGCTTTTTCAGTTAAAAAGATCTTTTTCTTTTGTTAAGCATGTGTGTGTATACCTGGGGAGGGTGAAGGGTGAAGGACAGTAAGCTTGTTCATGATAAATGAGTTGCTGCAGCAAAAGGCATTGTATTGCTTACTATGTCTACTTGTCGTTAAGGAGAAATACAGTTGTAACAGCGTTTCAGTTTCTGCATTACATGCATTTAAGTGCCTGTCCACTAAGGACGCCTGCTTCCACTGATTCAAGACAGGAAAGTTGGCATATTATTCCCCAGTGCTCTAAACTCGATGTTGGCTTCTATTAAATGCTGCCAGACAGGCAGAACAATATTTGAAACAAGACTGTTTGAACTAAAAAGTAATTGGACTCATTTAAAGTCTTATTACAATGAAATCTGACTTCCTCCTTGTAATTTGACTTGTAGAAACCTCTCAAAAAACATTACCTTTTGCCACAGGCTGTAAATTTAAATTCTGCACTAGGTAAGCATAATGAGAAAAGAAAGTTCTGACATGGATGGAGATCATATCAGCTCTGGCTTGATTAATTATTTCCACACGATCAATCAGCACCTTATTTAGATAACTGGAGGCACTCACTAGTTAATTTGTGAGAGTAGAACAATGAGGGCAAGCATTTATATGGTCAGTCAATACTCCAATTAGTGTTAGAAAGTCAAATGCAGGTTTGAAAATAGCTGGTAGAAGAAAAGGGACTGAAATAACACAGCAGCTTCTCTGTTCTCAGATACATTCCTTTCTATGATTACACTGCAGTGACTCCACTCACCCTCCCCAAAAATATTTACCTAATCTTTCTAATCATCTACATCATAAAAAAAAAAATAAATAAAAAATCTGTATACTTTTAAAACTAAAAAAAATAAATACCAAAGCTGCATCCACATAACAACCCTCACATTTGCAGCTGTATATCTACTCACTCAGTTTCTACCTTAACAGGACTTATTTTCACCTGCAAGACAGACACTAGTTCTCAGAGGTAAAATCTAGAGTAAAACCAGTGCACTTTAAAGCTGCAAAACATTGCAAGACATAAGTTATAGAAAGGATCAGTTACTGCTCCATGTACTGCCTGGTGCAGGGATTATTTTGCCTGAAATATGTGATGGCCAAATCTGTAGACTAACTTCTGCATTCAGAATAAACTCCCCGGCCACAATGTCAGATATAGAGGGCTAAACTGGCAGAGATTTAGGACAAACATTGTCCACAATTACATTGTTATTGTTCCCCATAGCATCTAAGCACTGGCAAATGTCTGTACGTGAAAAAAAGGAGAAATAATCATTTTATATAACATCATATTTCTCCACCTTCTGCTTGAGAAAGGAAAGAAGCCAAATTCACAATCTGACATTTCAGCTAAACCATTTTTATCAACATCAGACTGATTTTGACAGAATCTTCTATGGGGGGAAAAAAGTTTAGAAAAATAGCAAAACTTTTTTAACGAAAAATTTTGAAACTTTGAAATATTTAACCATGCATACTATTAATTTCTTATTGCCATTCTTTTTGTTTATTTTTCTATATAATCTAATATCAACTCATTATGACATAAAATTGTCTATGAAGCAACATTATTACATTTTAATTAGATATTAATTGAGACAGAGTTATGACAATTTTGGTATTGATAATCATGGAACAAGAAAAAAAGCAAACTGTACGCATATCTCTTAGGTGACAACAATATCATTACTATTCTTAGATTTTGACAAAATAGAATAGTAATATATTCTATTACTTTCATATTTGATATCACTTTTTATCTTTAAAATCATAAAGTCTCCATAATATCAAGCAAAGGTTAATTTAGATGAGAAGCCATCATAAAAGTCACCATCACAGTTGCAATTCACAAGTACTTTTGCATAAGTATAAGTACAAGAATCACATGAGGAAGAAAAAAAGAAAAAAAAAAAAAAAACCAAAGACTGGGTTGCCTGATTTGCCCTCAGTTAATCAACTAAAAATGAAGCTGAGGAGCCTCATTTCTAGACCATTGACTTGGCTTCCACAGCAATGACTTTTGCTATCGTGTGTGTTCCTGGTATCACCAACCTTTGGAGGAGAACAATAATTCACTGTAACATAAATAAAATTATTTATCTTAAAGTGTACATGTGAACAGCAAATGTTTGCGTACTTCAGTACTGTGAAATCTGAATTCATTTCTTACTTGTTCAGTACTGCTGTCCAGTAGAAATTCTGTCCATTTATTGGCAGACCTTTGGGTCCTTTGCTAAATAAAATTTTCAGCAAGCTGCGTGTTGATGATCTAAGAGATGATCTAGTTTACAAATCCTTAGACTTGCATGACCTTACTGGGCAACAGTTAGGTGGGTGATAACTGGGAATTAATTAGAGGTTTTTATCAGAGCTGTAATTATTCTAAATTCTAAATGCAGCAATTGTGACAGGGAAGAACGTGAGTTAAACCAAATCAGGTTTATCGAGTTTTGATTTATATGTAATAAATGGGCCAATTGATGAACTATACATTTGGGTTCAATATCAGGAATGCAATGGATAAAGCATAATACTGGACACCTAAAAAATGTGAGCGTACCCCTACACATTTCTAGCTGCCCTCCAACAATCTCAGGAAGCTTTAAGTGCACACGCGCAACCACATGGTTATGTGCACACCCCATCTCGTCCATGAGTGTGGGTTCACCTCTTGACACATATGTCCCGGTGGGATTGCAAGTGTGGTGGCTTATGTGTGACTTGCGCACATGCTGCTCCCTAAAACCTACTGCTGGTGCAAAAGGTGCATTGGGCTCGCGCGGGTACTGCGAGGTGTGGGTCCCAGCACGTGGCACTCTGGCACTGCCATCCCTCTAGCTGGAGTGCCGCTGCCTAGCTGTCACATGGAGAGGAGACCCCGTTAGGCCCAGAAAGAGGTCAGGATGTCGGTGGAATGACTTCTGGTAGTGTCATGTTGGAGTTGGACTGGTGGTCTGTTACCGCTTTTCTGTTCCAAGGTGTCTCCCCCATCACAAAATGTCATGCTGCTTTATTCTTCTGTTCTGACTCCTTGCCTCAAAAGTTCCTTTGCAATTATCTGATTATTGTTTAATCTAAGTGATGATCATTTCCTGCAAAGCTTATCATGAATAATTTCCTTTTAAGGGTTCTCTGGTTGGAGGCAACATTGTCTTGGAAGAGATATTCTTGATATTCCATTCACACACATTGTTAAAACTCACTTGCCTATCCATTGTTATCATCCGCTGTTAACCTGGGCATATTAACAAGAGGAAGCTTTGTGGATTCCTCAACAACAACTAATCTAACAAGCATTAGGGATAAGAGATTCCAAGAAAAGTAGAGGAATCTTAGAGAATGTGTTAATACTTGGATTTGGACACATACCCTAATATTGAGTACCTTTGGTCTATTAGCGTGGCTATACCTTGCTTGGGAATGAAGTATATAAAGTAGAATTTGGTTAAGCTTCCTCTGACAAAGCGAGAATTTATTAACAAGATAAAAAATAGTTGAAGGGGTATGGAGGACCATAATAAGAAGAGGTGGTTGTACCTTTTACTGTGTCTCATCTGTACCCTCTCCAGACTGATTGTCTTCCAGCAAGTCCTGCAGAAACTGTTGAAGTGCTAATGTATGCCCTTTACACGTGGCTGTATGCCAAGCCATAGGATTTTGTTATAATTCTCCTTTCCTACACCTCTTACCATATTGAATTTGTCCTTGGAATGGACAGCATCATTAGGAGTGAAGATTTAATTATCGCCACTTAGAGACAATTTAAGAACTGTTGTTTAATTTACTGCAATTTTAAAGTGGAAGCTAGATGGTAGTTTGGAACTTCAGCAGTTTTAAAACACTGACACGTACGACACTTAGTCAGAGGTTTGTGTAGCACAAATTCATTCTCAAGGAGAAGTGAAAGGAGTAAGGACTCTCAGACTTTTTTTTTTTTTTTTTTTAAGCACCAGTAGATATACCTAAGTGTAATCTGAACAAATCTTTTCAATGTGCTGGATTTTTATAACTGACTCACCGATGTCTTAACTAGTCATTTTGACTAGGATTCGTCTTGCCTAGCTTTAGACATCTACAGTATACATATCTGCATCAGAGATGGTTGCCCTTTATATTTAAGAGAAAGATGTCCATTTTAGAGCATAATTCATTTGGCCTATTCCAGATGGCTTCTTTAGGTAGAAATGAATCATATGCTAGAAAAACTTACTTTTCATTCATTATAAAAGGTGCCTAGGGTGATTAGCTCAGATATGGATATTTAGTTTTGTAATGAATTCCATTCCAGTTGTCTTATAAACCATAAAACATTTGCTCTTTTTTAAAATACATGTCTATGGAGGTTTTGAAAGATTTATTTTTTATATCTGACTATCTAATTGAATCTTATTACTTCAGTTTCTGTAACTCCAGACTCTCTTTTCCAGTCTCTGTACATGTGAATATGAAAATATGCAGCATCTGTCATACTAGTGAAAACATGGTGAACTCATGATAACTCTGTTAGCCTATGCCAATTTTCTATCCAGACTGAAGTGGGTTATTTCAGAATGGTTATTGTTAATTTTTTTTTGTTGTTATTGATGTCATAGTCATTGTTTTTCTTTGTGTAAGGATATCCTGCTGGGCAGTCAGATATGTCCAGGGATTTTGATTACCTGTTCAGTAACTTGAATGAATTACAAGTTCTCAATTTCCTTTTATATACCAAGAGCAGGGCAACATAATATAACACAATGTACTTGTACCTTAATATAGAGTAAGATTTCCAGACTGCTATTCAGTGAGTATGTGTTTCTCCATTTGAAATCAGTGAATAATCACATCCTTAGCAGTTTTAGGAACATTGTCACTGTAAAAGGATAATTTCCAACTCTAAAATATTCAGCATAGAGAAAGAAAAAAAAAGTCCCTGTGGCTTGGAAATGAAGAATTGATTTTAAGCTGGCATAAACTATGCCTTCTTTAGGTAAGATCTGGCTGGTAAATGTGCTTCATTTTGTCATATTTCATATTATTTTCTCATTCAGTCATTTATTTCTACAGCTGACCTTGCATTACTTTGCTGGTTTCTCTAAGTGAATAGCACTGGTGGCTTTGGCACCAGTGCAAATTTTGTTTCCAATTTCCCCTAGTAGCAGGGTAGCACAGAAATGGCCTTCCCAGCCTTTGTCAAAGTTAAAAGTTTCTGTGTGGGCATGTCAGAGAGGAAAGTGGGTAACATCAGATCCTGAGGACCATGAAGGAAATGTTATCATGTGTATTACAGAGGTTTTCCAGTTTGTTTATTTGTATCAGTGTATTTTATACAACAGGACACTTCTAGGTTAGGCGGCTAGACTCAGCCTAGAAATTAATAAGGTTGGGGAATATGGACCTTTTTTCATACTTTGCCTCAGATCAATGGTGAGCCCAGTGAAGATCTGAAGGACAGGAAAGCACATTTCATGGTTTTACACAGCATTTTACCTTCTCTATAGTTTTCTGCAACTGCCATATTGATGTCTTGAACGCTAGTTGCTAGAGCTGTGGAAGGGCTAACGTCAGAAGTTCAGGGGAAAGAGTTTTGTGCTAGGAACATGTGCTGACACTGTAGCTGGGGAGATGGGGTGAACGGGGAGCAGAATTTCCTTATCCTTCTTCAGTCCCTTGTTGCTGCCCCTGCCCGGCTTAGCATAATGGTGACATATAACATTGCTAGTAGGAATAAAATATGGTTTAATTAAAGTTGCTGGCTCCTTCAAAAAAGGTATCTTTTTTAGTTTTCAGTGATCTACTGCGATAGTGCTCAGAGAAACTTTGCAAATGTTCTTTAATGATACTTATCAGAAAGTAGTAACATGATGCCTAATGTTGTGATGAAAATTAAAATGATGTCTAACCATACCACTTTCTCCTTTTTAAAATGTTTTATTATAAGCAATCTTCATTTTGGTGCCCTTCATATGGAAGTACTTGATAACCATCTTTCAGCAACAACAATATTAACGCTGGAAAAATGTTTTATTCTAAGGGATACTCAACACCACCACCACTTTCCTTACCATTGAATGTATTTTTTTTTCTCTTGCATATACATTTGCACAGCTCTCACAATTCTCACTGCTCTCAATTATTTTTAGCTTTGACTTAGTAGTAACTGGTGCATATTAACAGTTTTAATGCATTTCAACATATCTTTGCTTTCTGAACTTCAGTTCATAACTCTTTATGCATATAATTGAAATTAATTTAAATCTCAGCCTTAACAGAAATTGTATTTAATGGGCTTCTAAAATCTGCCCAAGTCTCTTTACACAAGAAAAATATTTTTTTTCATTTGATCTAGAAATGGGCTAAGTAAATTCAGCAAGTTTTAAAGAAATTTAAAAAGCTGGGATATTAAGATAAAATATTAGACTATTTCTACTATTTCTTAACAAGATTTCTGAAGCATGCAAACAAACAATCCAGTATTTTTGAGCTACATGATATTCCTCAGACATTTAAACTATTTTCTTTTTTTCCCCCAAACTTTGCCATTCCTGCAGAGTCCACAAATCTTTAAAAGTTTCTTTTTTCTTTTTTCTTTTTTTTTTTTTCCCCCAGAGAAAAATAACTGAATCAGGATGTAATAATTTTATTTCCTGAAAGCAAGACTTGAAGTCAGTTAATTGAGCATGATTGTGTCTTTCCAATTCTTTTTCATTTTTCTTCTGCTTTGCCCTAGGGTGTTTTTAGATAAAAGTTATGTTTATAACCAAATTAATTGCCATTGGTTCTTTGTTGTCAGGTAATCTTTCAGTGATGCCAGAAACCTGAGCACGTATACAATCAAATTTCTCTAATTTAGAAGCTGTATCATAAAAAGTTTTAGTACATGCTAAAATACTTGAAAGAAGTATTTAGTTGCTGACAAGGTATTTTTGTCATCTATAAAGAACTTAAAAATTACAACTGAGGAGACAGCCTCTCTTTACAAGAGTAACTTTTAATAGCTTGAAAATTTGCAAACTCCCTGTTAAGCGTAAGTTACAAAGAAAACTGGGATCCTCCCTCAACATCCCTGTGTACTTACATCTGACAAAGTGAAATGTCTCCCCTGTTCTTAAACTAATTTGGCAGATGAGAATAAGTTGTTTACTATTTTCATCACATAACCCTAAAGAGGGTGTGATGACTTGCACAGTCATGTTTGCTGGGTTTTTTTTTTTGAGAATTGACCAATTAAGTAGGAGCAAATTTTAATTTTCTTTTCCCATTCATTAATAGACACAAGGGTATCTCCTGAAAGTAACAGAACTAGCAGATGCAAGTAATGGTACCTTGGATCACTGAGTGAAGTATATTTATGGATTTTCAAATACTCTTAATTTTCAAGAAGGAATTATTTTTTCATGCCTAAGATCTCAAGACACGAGCGCATGGTGCCTGGACAACTACTGTCCAGCTGCAAGTGATGTCATATCAAGTATGCAGTTTGCATGACATACAGTTTGTCTGCATGCGTACTAGTGAGACTAGATTTACTAAGAAAACAGTGCAGAACTATCACCGTGAAGAGAGTCAAGTGCCGGAGTAGGTTGCCTGGAGGTCTCTGCAGTCTCCATCCCTAGAGGTTCTCCTGACTGGGTATAGCCCTGAGCAATCTTTGCTAATCTTACAGCTGATGCTGCTTTGGGCACAAGGGTGGACTAGAGACCTCCTGAGATCCCTCCCAACTTGAACACTTTGACTGCTCGATTATTTTGTGCAGCAGATGTGTTGTGCCCAGGACCTGCTTTATACTGTGACTTACATGTCCAGAGTAGGTCTGGTTCGTAACAGGCAAAGCAAATTTCATCTGCTTGTATTAAAATATCTGATCAAAAGGAGATGTTTGCCATCTCAAGTACGTTGTCATCAGGGAACATCCAGGAGTGCTTCTGTAGCTCTGGAAGTCATTGTGTTCATCCTCATGACCTCATTTCACTGCTTTCCAGCTAGCAGCTGCAGATTTGAGGGGGAAGCCTCAGGTAATATAATCACTTTGATTGAACATGTGCTGTCCCATTTATTTTCTGGAAGTTAAAAGAGGTCAAAACAGAATTTCTGCGTGTCCTAGAGCACAGCTACAAGAGGACAACTTGGCCAAGGACTTGTTAGTTTTCTTTATTCTGTAAACAGAAAGAAAGGTTGCTTTAACATTTTTTTTAATATATAAAATAAACAAGGTATTTTATTTTTCAAAGAGAAGAATTAAATATTTATATGGAAGCAGGTTTAGATTTAGTTTGTTTTGTTTTGAAGAAAGTGAAGGACTGGGAGTTTCTGGATTTAGATCCATTTGTCTGGAGTTAAGAAGGCAAACCAATTTTTCTTTTTATTAAATCTTCTGTTTCTAATGCCATTCCACAAGTAATCAAATTCCCTTATTTTTTATCTTTGTGGTTTTATTATTTCTATAGGGCATCCTGATGGTATTTTACAATGTTGAATGTGGTACTATTACCAGATTCTTGTTCTTGATTTTTTCATCAAATTGGAAGTTTCCTTATAAATAAAAAAAGTGTTCACAGTTGGATTATACTCTAGTAATGCTTTTTATTTAGTGCATAAATTATCTCATATATAGAGGCTTTTCAGATATGGACATATCTGAAAAGCCTATAGACTAGCCTGTAAACACAGACATGTTGGTGTATTTGTTATGTTTGGTAATACTGCTGTCAGTGTGTCACTTTACACCTTGAAGTAATGGCCTCTGAAGCTAGAGGGGTTTTTTTGTTTGTTTCTAAAAACATACAGCTTAGGATATCTTGAATTCAGCAATTGTTGATTTAAATGCATATTTCTAAATTAAAGTTGATTATGTTAACTATATAATCAATTTAATGAATAATAAATTAGTTAATACATTATTTTAAATACATCTTTTTCATTAGATAATAAACCTGGAAAGGTTTCTTTTGTTAATTTTATATTAGTAGAGGCTTTAAGTGCCTTTTCCTGATTGTATTCTGTAAAAAGCTATTGCTTCATAAGAAGTGAAACCTGTTCAATGCTTCCCTAAGAGATCTGTGTTTTCTATTAAGGCTTTATACTGTCATTCATAACCATGTCATTGAAATATCTTCCATATAACTCGCCTATCAATAGCAAATCTCTAGTGACAACATAGGCTATATTTATACTAAATAAAACAGCTCCAAGGAATGTTTCCAGCCACTGGAACTGAATTGTAGACATTGTTAAATTGTTAAATTTGTCTCTCTCATGGTTTTGGCCCAGGCCAAATAAGACTCTTCCAAGCAGCTCCTAGGCACAGCCCAGGAGTCAGAGCAGACCAGAAACCGTCCCCAGTAGGCAGTTCAGATGTGCCTTGTCCTGACCTGATTGTTTTGCCGAGCAAAAGAGTTAATAGCAGCAGCACAAGCTTTTCCACACTGGTGATCTCAGCACCAGAGAACAGTCCCAGGATATTTAAATCATAGCCTTAGAGCCTTGTTCTCCCGTCTTTTCTGTATCAAAAATGTCCCAGTGAAGGTCTTTTATTCCTTTATTTTTGGTAGGTTGTTTTTTTGGGTTTTGGGGGTTTTTTTGTAGTATGATTTGCTCATTATTTTTGAGATCTTTTGGGGTTTTGGTTGTTTATTCTCACCCTTTTGAGCTACTTGTACCTAGCAGGATCAGATAGATGGATCTATTGATATGTTATTGACAAAGTATTCTGTAGGAAGGTCTTTACCAAAACTGGATATTTTGCAGAGCATATACTAGTTTTCTGCTTTTCCTCGAGCTCTCCTGGATCAAGTCTTTTCTAAATACAAACCACTCAACTTTTCCTCACCATTCCATCTTGAGCTCTGTGGACCATTTTGTTCTAGGAAAATTACTGTCTAGGTATTTCACATGAAAAGGATTTGAACCAGTCATCACTATGCAAATTTACATCCTTAATCAAGTAGCAGGAGAATGGCACATGCGTGAAATATTGATGTATAATGGTTGTATAACCGTGGTAAACTATGTCAGTAAAGCGCGTGCACAGCAGCAGTTTATGTTTTATTTTAATACCACATTATAAAGCGGATAAATGCCTGAGAACATGGTTCATTCTTAATGTGCAAGTTCTGTTTTCTTTTACTCTCGTATTTATTTGAATATATTTAGATTAATTGCAGCAGAACACAAATACTTGAGCTGTAGCAAAGTTATTATGTGAAAGAAAGGCAGAGGTTGCACACTGATCAGATCTTAAAGCTGGGTATAATTATATTGTTTCTTGGTGCCAGAAATAAGAGAGGAATGGAGCGTAGTGTACTTCCATCTGAACTCTATGAGCTAACAACTGTTATATGAATCAAAGATGGATTATTCCTTTACTGGAGGATCTGAAAAGCCTTTATAAAATATTATTATATTGCCAAAGTGTTGAATGACAACAATTCCAATATTTCACGTTTAAATCCATTTTCATTTAAACACACAGCTTTGTGCTATACTTTCTCCTTGGGGCTTTTCAGCAAAGTTATTTCATAATCATTCCTATAAAGAGGAGTTAAAAATGTAGCCCAGAAACACATTTTGAATGAGTATTTCTATTTCTGTGTAATTCAGCTTTCTTGGGAAGTATATTTTTAATATCTAACCACTTTTGCTTATACAGTGAGAAAGAATGTAACATCATTTACAGTTTTGTTCCCATGAAGGTCCATTTTCAGTCTCCCTCCAGCAGCAATTACTCATAGGACTATTAATATTGCTTTGAAACAACTACTGAAGTGCTTGCAAGTGTCTTGAGAAAGAGGGAGTTTCATATTATTTAACTCTTCTGAAAAACTGTGAGGTTCTGTTGCTGCCTATTACTCTATTTTTTGCTATAAGTTTGCCATAAATCAGTCCTATGTAAGACTCAGGGAATGTAATATTAGATTAATGCAGACTATTTTCCTTTTTTTTTTTTTTCCCTAGATTTTGAGAGAAATAACCAATTCTTTACAAGGAATTACGAATAGATCCCTAATAATCTCCTAATTCCATGCATTGGCTTTAGGAAAACTCTACGGTTTTCGTACAATAGTTTCTAAATCTTGTTCTGAAATATGATTTGAGGTTTTCTTTTTCATTTCACTACACCTTACCAATACAAAGGAACCACTACTTCTCAGACTTCTGAGGGATCTACTATTTTTTCACTAAGTGATTGCTTTTGTTAGCTGCTGTTTAAGTAGTGTATTGTCTGTGATGGTCTGTGATGACTATTTGCATACTGATTACACTGTACCTGTTAACATGTGCAAGACAGTAACGTAAAAAGTGAACATGTTCATATAAATTTCCACATTTAACCTACAGCTCTTCAGAAGCCTAGTCATGGTTACTGTTTATTTCAGACATCTGCATCGTAGTATACTCTGTGAAGTTGTGGGTTGTTTCTTTTTGTTTTGTTTTGTTTTGTTTTGTTTTGTTTTGTTTTCCATATGATAGGTAAACTGCTGTCTTTTGTTTTTATTTGACTTTTTAAATGTGGATCAGTAGAAAAATACATACGAAGCAGTGGAGAACCTATGTGATCGTGTGTGATATTTTAAAGAACCACTTCCATGAACATTCAGAAGACATCATTGGAAATAGAAGTGCTCAGAGGTCTTGTTACAATGAGCATCCAGACACACGTGGTTTCTGCCCAAAAGTGCTGTCTAATCTAAGAGCAGATAAAATGATTGAATGTGATGAACAAGGGCATGGTGAGGAAGGATCATCATGCCAAAGCAAACAACACATGATGGATGTTACTTGCAGTGACTAGGACTTCAGTGGAAGTGCTTATATATGACAAAGGAAAGCAAAATATAAGAATGTACCCGGAATAGCCAGCAGCAATAACTGATTCAGAAAGAAGTTAGGAGAACAATTCAGTGGGGAATTCTTCAAAATATCTGCTGCTAAATCCAGTGCTATACCCTCACTGATCTTATATAACAATAGATGTTACAATTTATCTATAGTTGCAGGTATATTGTACGGACTTGCCAGTGATATGTTGCAGATAGATTTTTACCTCATTTTTCTTTTTAAAGATGTGCAAAACACTCTGTCAAGTTTTGTATAGGTTTTATTATTATTTAATAACATTTGGAATTTTAAGTTCTTGTGAATCAGCACATGTTGAGAAGTAATTTTACAAATACCCAAGAGCCTAAGCAGTGGAAATCAATGAAATCAACGTATCCAGAATTTTGTAAAAAAAATGCCTGCTGGACTCAAAGGTATGGATTATTTCTAGCTAAATGTTGATATGTTGTAAATGCTTTGTACAGCTTCAGCGACATTCTTCAGCAGGGAAAAATGGAAGTTCCTTTCCATTCTTTTCGAATTGTGTTTTAAGCATCAGAGATAAGATCTCTACCTTCAAGTGAAATTCCAGTGCTAAAACAGATTAACTACTGGAGGACAGCATCTTCATTAGGTCACATATTTTTAGAGTTGTCTGTAAAATACTATTCATTGCCAGAGGAGGTTTTTGAGGAGAAATGGGAAAGAGAGCAAAAGGGTGAAAATAATTAGGAAATGCAGATTAGAAAGTAGTACGGTGAGGAATATATGTGATGGTGAATGCATTACAGTGTTTTAGATGGATTAGTATCAGTGTTAACTTTTTCTGAGGGAACCTTTGGAATGCAAGTGAAGTGAGTGAATATGGTTGGTACTTCCCCAGGAATTTTTAGAAGTGAAGGTATTTGGTGATGGGCAAAAAGTTTCTGTCCTCTCTCTGTTAGTTTTACTAGATCTTACTAATTTAAGAAGGATTCCTTCTCCAAGCTATGGTTCAGTTTGTGTATAAACTTCTCGATATGTGTGCTTCATTTACTTTTGTGTTTGAGCACACACGTGAGTGTGAGTAGGCAAGATAGTAGCCAAGCTTCTCCTTTCTACCAGAAAGCTGAGCACATAGCATACTTCAGACTTTTGACCACCAGAATTTGACAATGATACATTGCAGAGAGATATTTACCTCATTTGATAGCTAAGAATTTGTTATTTAAGCAGGTTATTAGGCTGAAAGCTAACAATTAACTGAATCCAAACCTAAACTAATTAAGATTACTTTAATCTATCTGATGCTTTAGGCCATGTCTCTATTGTGTGTAGGAAGAATTAAGAAAAGCCTGTAAAACCTTGTTTTTCATTATGAAAATTTTGTTTTCTGTGGAAGACAGCAAATGGGTGTTGATGATCCTTTCATTACAAAGAAAAGATGATGTGAATAATAATAAAACACAATGGAGGTAATTCATGAATGCCGACAATAAATTACACTACTTCCAAATGTCTACACTAGTTCCACAAGTCTTTCTTTAAATATTGATGTTCATCTCTCATGTATTTCATAATAAGGATTTCTCTATAATTGAAGTTAGAGCTATTTTTGATTAAATACATCAGATGAACTCTTCTGAATTAGCTGCTTTTCTTACTCTGTTTCTGCTTTAACAAAATTCTTCTGTTAAAATAGAAAAGTGTCTGATCTGAAGCCTTTGCACATAATTCATCCACAGAACCATAGCAAATGGGTGTAAACCAGATGATCTAGTTCAGTGTTCTGCCCTAATTCATTAAAGTTGTGTTTCTGATTTCTGTCATAGATTATTTCAGATTTGATTTGCAGATAAGGCCTGAGATGAGAAAACATTTGTAACTATAAGATTTAGAATTTGGGTAATGTAATAATAATAATAATAATAATAATAATAATAATAATAATAATAATAATAATAATAATAATAAAGTTTTAACCAATCCATTTCTATGGGCACTATGAGCCTTCTATGAGATTCTAATGAAAAATTGTTCCTTCCTTACAAAAGCATTTATAGAAAGTAAGTTTTGAAGTAGCAATTCTTGCAAGACAATACCAAGAAAGTGCGTTCTCATTTAATCAGGGAATGATGTGCTGAAGAGCTAATATTTTTAGAGAAGTAAAATTAAGTTCATGGTTAGCCTATTTTCAGTGAAGCTTCTTAGTGGATTAGAGGTTGTCTACAGATAGGATTGTCTATATAATTAGGCTTAGATTCATCCTATTACTTGATACCTTGTCAGGTGCCTCACTGGAATTTTATTAACTGCTAGCTCGCTGTTTTGTAACAGAAGATAGTACCTGCAGAGAGTGATTCAGATTTAAAGTAAGCAGAACTACGTAAAGATGTGCTCATCTTTGACTGTACTTGCTCTTAGATGTGTCACTTGCCTGAAGTGTTGGTGTTGGTCTAGTCACCGGATTCTGGACGGGGGAACAATATAACTTTCTGCAGTAACAATATCCATTTCTGGAGGTAAATTAGATTTCTAAGCTATTTTGATACTGAAAAGCATTTCTAGACAGACCAGGTTTTGCTGAGATGTTTTAATCTGCCTTCCTACAAAAATATGCCATGGTCCATGTTGAGCCTTAGTTCTAATTTAGCTATGATGTGGCCTGAATTAATCAACTAAATGACTGTCTGCAATGGAAAAATTTCCAAGACAGATAGGTTTTCTAAGGTCCTTAATCTGCAACAGTGTGAGATTCATTTCATCTAACTCTGGCCATGTAAATATTTATTCACCTAAGTTTAACCTAGTCGGGATCCTTCTATCATCAAAAGAAAGAAATAGATATCTTCAGGGGAAACTGGTGTCTTTGCAAATAATTTTGGAAAGGAAGGAACTGCCATTTGAAGGTAACAGTTGCTCTGCAGTGACTATCCACTACCTGATGTCACTGTCACACACATAATGTTAGGTGAGATAAATCCCATTGATATCTCCAATTCTGAATTACTGTACTTTTCTGCTGTGAGTCATACCCTCTTGTACTAACCCACACAGAACAGCTCATGACCAGAATGTTCATGTTTGTCAGTTTAATGCTGCATACACTATTCTTTCCAAACGTCAGCTTTCTGCATTTATTTTTATTTTTAATTTGAGGTTGTAAATATGTTTTCTGACATTCAGTCTGATCATTTTTTCCATATATTTCAAAAGTACTTTCTAGAAAGTGTGCACACAATTTATCTTCTGAATTGTTCAGTTCAGTCAGCAAAGCCATTACTATACAAGAATCTAATTTGTAACCAAGTTTATTTTTATTTCTATTTTTACTTTTACCATTACAATTAATGTCTTTGGTTCTTTGCGTGTGTTTATTAAGTATTTTCTTCCTATTGTTTTTGGTTTCCAATATTTACACGTGTATATAGACTTACCGATTTATTTTAGTCATTTAGTAAAAAAAAATGATGTCTGGTTTTCCTCTAAGTTTAAAAAAAAAAAAAAATTATCTTTGTCTTATTTTTGCAAATCTTTCCCCCCCTCCCCCCCCTCTAAGAAAAATGGCTCAGTCTTTGCAGCTAACACATGATTCTGTTGGTGTGTATTCAATTTGCTTCTTCACATGTATTTCCAGTGCCACTTTGGGCAAATCTTTTGTGTCTTGGCAGTTCATTTCCTTCTGTTGTGCAGAAGATAAATCCAGTAGCCTTCTGCAGACCTCATACACAACTCCAGTATGAGCCAGGGATAGTCTCAGGGTCTTCTGCTGTTCTCAATATCAGCCCCAAAACAAAAATACTGGTCATGACTGGCTAGTCATGTCTTGCTAAAGTTTCTTTCCTACCTTTGCTGTTCTCAAAGCTGCTGGGCATTCTTATCATAATCTTCACTACCTTTATGTGGTTTCAAGCTGGCAACTTTTTTTGGATCCCTGAGAGACAGGAGGCTGCAAAACTTTAGCAGTTTTTTTCAAAGAGGTGGACAAGAGTTTTGCCAGGTTCGTTCTTTCCTGAGAGCCATTAGGAAACCACAGTGGAGTCAGGGTGTTCAACACAGCAACAGAAGCGGGACAATCATTTTATTCCTGCCTATACTAACTAGTGAATAAAATCAGACAGGAATCTGGAAACAGAAAAACACGTACCGAGGAATTTTTGGAACTTGCACACAAGCATAGGGGAAGCCTCTTCATAACCATGACTATTTGAGAAATGTGGTTATTTAAGGCAAAATTTTTACACCTGAATGTGCCATAAATTCTGCTTAAGTAGCTGCTGGTTTATATTCTGCTTTTTAAGGCGTTGAGCTACCAATATCATTTCAAAACTACGCTCTCATTTCTACAGTTCTCTCAGTTTAACCACTTGCAGATACATAGCAAAGGAACCCTTTCAGGGAAGAAGCTGTATTCAGTATAGAGCTTTAATTACATGATTACATTTTTAAACTTGTGTTCAAGTTTCACATAAGTCAATGGCTCTTATAGCACATGCTTGAAGATGAGCATGTGCTAAAGTACTTCTCTAAATGGAGACACATTTAAACACATGCTTAAGTGCTTTCCTGACTCAGGGACCAAATTATATCCAGGGCTAAATTCAGGTAGCTCTAGCAAGATTAGTATAGCATACACAGCTTTTAATTTTAATTCATTCTTTATATCTTGGCCGCTGTTTCCTTTAGCATTTCCCATTTGATATTTTGGTATTATTTATTCCCTTTTAAAATTAAGACTGTATGAGTTTGCAATCCTTTTTTTGAAATTAATCACACTTTGCTGAAATTATGTATCTCAGCATGTCATCTCACTCTCTGATTTCTCATAACACTGTCACATAAAGCTGTCTTTCATTCCTACCCCACACAGTGTAAGCAAGACATGCTAATGGAAACCACTCTGGAGCTTCATACCTTATTACAAAATAAATCAGTCAGGTAACTGTTATCTACATCCCTTAAAGTGTTTTTGGATATAGAAATAGGTGGAGAGAGGAATGGAGATGGTGGAAAAAAAAATAGAGCATTCTTTGCTAGTGTGCTCTAGTTGAAATGTGTTGGCTATTTTGAAGGAAAGGAAAACAGGAAAGAAGGTTTGAGGGTCTGAATGTGAAAAAAATCTTATTTATTCTAGATGAAACATGGACTAACTTCACTGATATCCAGGGGAATATTACTTTAACATGTGCACAGCTAAGGCTAGCATTAGAGTCAAAGCATTTTGGAATGCCATATGCATTACGCTTATTAATAGTAATTCATCATGCTGCCTCCTTCTGTCCAAATCCTGTATGCTTAACTCTGCTCCCACCAATCCAAGTTATTCACAAAACGCATGCTGCTAAGGGCATCTTTTTTTAAAAATCTGGTTGCTTGCCAGTATTTTATAAGTTTCTGCCAGGAATGACTTGTATATATGCCCACTCTATAGAACTGCACAGTCAAAATCATGCTGGAGAAAAGCTTTTGGGGTTTTGTTTGTTTGTTATTGTGCTGTAAGTGAAGCTATTCATCTATTTAGAAAGTACCTTTGAAAACTCAAAGCTTAGTACTTCACATGAGACTTTTCACTCATATTCAGTGCCTCTGGCTTACAAGCAAGTGTCATATGGTTGCAATTAAAAGGATGTCACAAAAACTTCATTGTAAGTAGGGTAACATATGCTCTTAAGGGATTTGTTTCAGTTTCCAGTGCTTTGAGTCTTGCTGGGGTTGGGAGTCACATCTTTCACAGCTAGTCAGCCTTCCTGCTTTAGATATGTCAGCTGACAGGGTGCCAGTTAAAACATCTTCCGGAAATGTTGACGAGTATCTGAAGGGAGAAAGCCAACTGCTCTAAATAAACAGAGACGACTGAGGAATAGGAGTGGCGAGTTTTACTCCAGGGGTGGTACATCTATCCGTCAAACAGACTATGGGTGCCATTCGAGCACTGTTTCTTGTTGAGGGACAGGGGTGGGAAGGGTTTTCAGTAATTCTACCTTCTGCTGCGAGAATGGCCACTGGCTTGCCAAACATGAGCCAGAAATAGGGACAGCATGCAATTAGTAAAACCCCAACCAAACAGCACTGATAGCACAGAGATGAGAGATGTGTGACATTCCTGCTTATCACAGAAGGCTAAAGCTGCACAAATTCGCTCATGTTACAAGAACAAACTGAATTAGTTAGGGAGACTCATCCTACATGTCTACACTCCTAAAATGCATGGCTGCAAAATTAGTTGGATCTGTTTACAAAGAAATGCCTTGCAGAGCTATTTTCTCATTATGAATTTGTTAGAACAGGGGCAGGCATTTGACTCAAGTTCTCAATTCACTTTGGCACATGTACAATCAAATTTTCCTAGATTTCAGCATAATCTTTACATCTACTATGCAAAGAGAGCAGGGAAATCAATCTGCAAATTGCACGTTTGAAGGCTATAACAACATATTGCCATTTGGTCTTCCTTCATGCAAATTTTTTTCCCTGACAGAGACTTATTTTTTTCCCCCTTTCATTTTAATCCTTTATTTGGCAATTGTGCTTTCCTTCCCATACGGCTCATGTCTCAGCGTACACTAGTAATTTAGCTCCGGCTGTCAAAAAATTTAGCAATGTAATGTGCAGAAAGTAGCTATTCTTAATTATTTTCCCATATAACCCAAATATATTCTTTCAGTTATGAACAGTAGGAGGGGAAAAAAAAACAAACCACAACAAAACAACCAAACCACAACAACAAGAAAAAAAAAACAAAAACCAGGAATTCTGCTGCAGATTAGATTCTATTTCAGTCTGTTGTATGACTGAACTCATCATTACTTCCATAAAAGCCTTAAACGTATTCCCTTTACCATCTGTGTTAAAGTTCTTACAAGGAGGGAGGTGCTAAGGCTCTAGCTGATGTTCATATCAACTAATATTTTAGCTTTGCTGCAAAAAATTAATTTGATTACGTGGCAGTGATGGAGATCATTTGCTAGGTTAGGTTTATGACAATAGTATCTCCACAACTTGTAGTAAAATAAAATAAAAATAAAATAAAAATCCTTAACAATTTATGGCAATGGGAAGAAATTTTTTTTCTGAAATTAATGATCTTTTTCCCCAGTGAATTCTGCTTTTATACAGGAGAAAATCAGTTTAGAATGGCAGTTTAGTAATGTATCTAATTTACTGTCTGTCTTAAAGGTGACAGGGATCATAATGTCAAAAGTTTTAAATACACAAGTAGTACCAAAGATATTTACAATTTCTGGGTGATATACTTTTTTTTTTTTCCCCCTGAATCTAGCTGAAAATTTTACAATTTTATTTTATCCTGTTAATTGCTGTCAAATTATTAGATTGCACTCTGCCTAAACCATACTCATTCTTTATGACTTTAAGATATCCTTACGATATCATATCCTGCTATAGTTGTACTAATCTGTTTTTAAAAAAGCAAACAAACAAAAAAAACCAGAAAAGCAAAAAAGCCTGCCCCACCCCTGAAACCACAACCCCACCCCCAGTGAGATTTAGAGAAATAAGCATATGTCTGAAGAACAGTTAGACTGGGAAAGTTTGGTAACTGACTATATCGACGTGTTTTTTAGAAACAACATTGATATTAATTAACAAAAGTATTTTTTAATAACATGACCACAACGTGCATACAAGTACTATTTTCAAGTTCTAAGTGGTATCTTCTCAAATCTGTGATTGTGAAGTGATATTTTTAATAACTGAAATGAAAAGTACCCATTCTGTTATGGCAAGATCATCTGCACAATTCTCATTCATCTATTAAATTCAAACCATTGTATACCTGTGCAGTATATTTCAATTTATGTAGAAGAAAGACTGGTTTGAGTTATACACGTTTACTGTTAAGATGCAAAACTTCAAAAAAATGGAAGACTCTAGCAGTGAAATTATGAGATTAGCACACAACTCTTCACATCAGTTGAGAAACTCCTTGTGAGAGTGCAGGTTCTATCTGCTTAATACATGCTGGTGGTGCTTTTGTGTAGATTAAGAGTTGTATTGATTCAGTAGAAGCACACAGTGGGGGCATGTTATTATGTAGATTATCTCATCAGTTAGCCAGTATAGGAATATAGAAGATTTTAACTTGATTATTTGAGAAAGCAGAGTGGTAGCCCGTTTGAATGAATTGTCTTCAGATTGGTCTCAAAGACTGTATCTGATCAGAGATTGTATCGAAGAATTGGCTTACCTTTTAGGTGTGTTACAAGGAAAGGTTTTTCAGTTGCAAGGAAAAAAAAAAAACAAAAAAAACAACTTTGATAGAGCTGGGATAATTGTTTGAGGTGTCAGGATCAAGCTACCTAAGAATACAAATAAAACATATATGTTTGTATGGTAGTAATTAAAAGGATGATTTATGGAAGAGTGGATTTGTCCTCATTCCTTTGTGGTACAGATTTGTGAGTTCTCTGTGTGGAAACGGCTACTTTAAAAAATAATGTTGAAAGCCTGCTCTGTCAAGTACAATGACATTGCACCTGTTTTTGCGATCAGCATTTGCTCAACATAAAGAGATCTGTGAGATCTACTGTATGGCAGTCATGAAGGCGATAACCCCTTATAAGCACCACATCTTGAGATTAATAAACACTCTCCTGGTTTCAGCATCTGGAGTGCGAGTTCCATTTTGCATAGGATGACCTTGGTTGAAGCACCGAAACAGAAATGTGTGTTACTGAATTTATAACTTGCCATTAATACCAGCTACAAGGAAATAACATGTCTCACTGTTTTCTGCTTTCTTACTTTATCAATATTACTTTACAGCTTTATTCAACCAGGAGATGTACAAAAGAGCATCTTTACCTCTGTTGTTCTCAATGCTGTTTCTTTTAAGATAATAAAAGAAAAACTCTCTGAAAGATGCCCTCATACAATCCTTTTTGTTCTAGGGCCACATTCAATAGCTGCTGATATCAGCTGACAGACTCATATTGAATTCATTGAGTGCCTAACCTTTATTAACCTTTATCCAACACGAGATAGATAGTCACCACAGGTAACCTATTGCAATGGACAGCCAGCAAAAGGTAGTGTACTAGTAACTTCTCATTATTGTACGTGTTGGGTTTGAGTTCGTATGCTTCCGCGCTGGGTCTTCTAGATGTTTCCTTTTGAACGCAATTCATCTTCATTGGTTCTGTACTGAGAGAACAGAACCTACACACCAATTTTATAGCCAGCAATATTTTTATTGCTGTTCAGAAAAAACTCCTAAGGGTGCAACTATTTTATTTTTTTAGGGACATACTGTGTGTTTTCACTATTATGAATGATGACTTTGCTATACAAGTGGAAAAATTGTAACTGTCACATATTTTTATGGATTGCCCAAGTATTTTGATTTATTGTAGCACTGCCTTTCAAAGTGTCCTGGAGAAGGAAAGGGGTGATATCCATTCTATGTGTACAGTGGTTCTTAGCTGGTATTCACAAAATCTTTAGCATAGGTATAATAGAGCCGTGGTTCTCCAAAACTGGCTGACCTACAGGCAGCAACATTAAGGAAATAATAAGCTGTGAGCAGCAACATGTTTCCTCCTACTTTTGGATTTCAGTTTAATTTTGAATTTTTCTGATGCAATAAACAGCATTAGATATTTTACGAGGCAACACATTGCCTAAGAGCCAAAGGTGGGGGAGCTTTAGCATTTGCATCCTGATGATATAAAAATAATATTCTGAAGAGCCAAAATTGGCCCTGGTTTAGATCACATGATACAGTTACACACACACAAAAAAATTAAAATAATTTTAAAAAAAATCTTAAATGCATTCTCAATGAAAAAATGAAGAACAAAAGAACAGCATCAGATGGATAGTTGTTTTGAGATACAGGACCTGATTGTTTCTCGGTGAAGTTTTTCTTCAAATAGTTTGTACCCAGTGAGTGCCTTCTGATTCATAACATGACTTAGAGATTCCCATCTGTTGAACTGAAGTATTCCACATGGTAAGTTTAATAAAATAGCTGAGTAGCACACTTCAGAACCTAGCCGCATAATAAAGGCACATAGTTGTGGATTTTGAGACCATCTGTATTGTGGATATAGCAACAAGTCATTCACATCATTTACCATACAATAACAGTCAGGGAGCTATTTTAGGAGCAATGGTCCTTACATTGCAGACATCTAGCAAGAAACTACAAAATACAATTTATTTACTTCAGTGCTTCACAAAGATTAACTTTATCCTTGGGAGGCTAATAACCCTAGGCTCTCTTAATAGTCCATGGAAAGAAATAAGCTCTTTCAGTTGATTCTGAGCAGAACCCTATCTTGAAGGATGGGTACCATTTGGAAAGAGTACAGAAGAGATCAAGAAGAGATTTCAAAACAATGATCTGCTTGTAAAGATTGTAAAAATTAGACTTGTCATGAAGGGGAGATGACAGGGGGATATGAGCATTTTAAAATGCATAACAGCCTGCTGCGAAGGCTGTTCTCCATGTAGGCAGCGAATAAGACAAAACAATAATGCAGCAAGGAAAAATTATATTAGACAGTAGGAAAAATCTAGGGATAGTAGGTTGGAAGATAGGGAGGTATGTTGAAAGAATTTCTCTTGAGTAGATTACAGTTTCTGTCATTAGTGGACTATAAGAGCAGGTGAGACAGACTTCTGTCAAGAATGCCATAATTATAACTGATTCAACCTGTAGACAGTAGTGGACTAGAGGACCCGTGGAGGTTCCTTAAAGTCCTATGATTTCTCAAGAGGGGCCTATTTTATGGGATGTTTTAGGGAGATTTGCCTCTTTAAATGAGCATTAACTTCTGTAATCATTCCTTGTTTAGTGTGCAAGAATATCTATAGAAAGCCTGTCAGGATGCTGGGTTCCTGCCCATAAGAGATCATCAGCCCATGCATTCTGTGCGTGAATTCTTGTCTATGAGTGGCACTTCATACACAATGCATTTGGCACTGTATCATCTTCTTACAATACATATACGTATTAAAGCATTTGATATTATTACCTTCAGTATTGTCTTAACTCTCTTCTGGGAGATTTGATTCCATGGTGATTCTGTTTTTACTATGATAATTCAGTGTAGTAATAAAGTGTTCTGAACTGTTGAGTCAAGTTTTATACCCAGTTTTCATTCTAAAACTTAAAGCTTTCTCAATCATCTCTTCATTCACTACTCCTACTGAAAAAGTACAGGCTTCAATGATATCTTTCCAATGCCATAAATTTATTGTTGTCGTTTATATACACATGTAGTAGACAATGTATTTGATTTATTTCTCTCTTCATTTTTACCAATGAAATAAATAGAAAATAATTCTTATGAACTAATATTACTTATTGCAGATATGTAATTCAATACTATTTGTCTCCATGTGTTTGCTTATAAACAATTTTGTGGGTTTGGTTCTACAGGATATGTTAGCATGTTCACCCTTTAGGTGCAAACGATAATAAATATATAAAAAGTGAGAAATTAAGATTTCAAATGAAAAGGTATGTGGCTATTTTCACATTTTAAATGTATATAAATAGCACTATTTTCATTAATCAGCAACTGTTTGAAATTTAAGTTCTTTAGTATTTCTTCCAACTTGAAATACTAACGAAATGTTTAGAATTGAGATCTTACATTGTAATTCCTTAATATTCAAATTAAACTTATAATTTTGCAAGCGATTTAATTATGATGTATACATAAGATCAAAATATTTATTTCATTAGAATTTAATCATCACAACACCAAATGTATTGATGATTAACAAATTTTCAGTAGGTATAAACCCACTGAACTGGAATTTCTGTCCAACACTACCTTTTGTCTTTTTGTTATTACATTTATTTAAACTCTCCCAGGCATTTTTATTTAAGTATTTTACCAAATTTTATCTCATTAAAAAAAAGCACTAAACGCATTGCAGAGTGTATTGTACTAGAAAAGTATTAAATAGGCAAATATTAAAATGGAAACATACTTGCCCTCTATTTGTGGATCTGACCCTACAATCACATACTCAAGTTATTAATTTTGCATTTAAACGAAAGCTCATGAGTTCACTAAAAGTACACAAATGTGAATGGAACTGAAGGCGTTTTAAATTATGTTGGCTTCCTACAATAGTAGTTTAAGATCATCCTAATGTAGCTTCATTATACTTTAAATCATACTTGGAAAAACTATATATGTGTTAAGCAGTATGACTTCCTATTTCTTTTTACTTTATTTAGTGTCTTTCTATAAAGGATGAAGAGCAGTTAATATCTCACTCACTCACTCACTAAGAGGTACAATAGGTACAATTTAAAGATCCTGGACTTCTCATAGCTTAGCTGAGGTGTTCTGCTGTTGGAATCATACAACAGTTATACATCATATAGCAGCCAAATTAAAAACAAACAAGCAAGCAAACAAACAAACAAACAAAAAAACCCAACAAACAAACATGGCTTGGATAATTATGTGGTAAAGCCATTTAGTAGAAAATCTGCTATATTTAGTTAATAGTAGTAGGGGGCCTAGCAAATGAGAATGGTAAATTATTGTCATGCAAAACATTAGCAAGTTGCATAATGTCCAATAGCACAGAGGCCATAAATCATCAATAGTATGGGCAAGAGAATACAGAATTCTATAACGTTCTGCGAAGGAACTGCAAACTACCTTCATTGTCATTCTGCTCAGCATTTCTCTTTGTTTTGTTCTGTAGGCATACTTTGCTAAGAAAAGTTAGATGATCTGAATTCAGGCCACAGTATGTAAATCAGCAGAATGTTGCAGAGATTTCTATTTTTTTAAAATCTGTAGTCTGTTGAAAATTTTTCTGGAAGCGCATTATTTCTGGGTGTTTTCTACAGGAAAAGAGCAGTGCCTCTTCTTTGGAGTTACATGTTCATATGATTGGAAGCATTTTTTTTTCTTAAAAGTCCATGATGATGGGGATATGCATGAGCATGTAATGTTTACAAAAATATAATCATTACAAAAATAAATGCCTAGCTAGTACCTGTGATCTGAGGAAGAAACCTGGAAATGAAAAGTTACCTTAAGAACTGAAAGAACCAATTAAATAGGTTTGTGGGGTTTGTTGTTTTATTGGGGTTTTTTGTTTGGTTGGTTTGGTGTTTTTTGGGGTGGGGTTTGTTGGGGTTTTTTGTTTTGGTTTTTTTTTTTGGTTGGTTGGATTTTTTTTATTATTATTATTATTATTATTTTTGTAAGCTAGCATGAATTTTGATCCTGGACTCAGGATTTTAAATGTTTGAGATTGGCAGTGCTTCATGCACATAGTCTTCTTGGGAGAAATTTTCTTTCAGCTAGTACATGAACCATGAAATTGCTGAAATCAAATGGAGTTTCAGGACTGTAGATAGAGCACAGGCAGTTTTTCTTTGTTTACAGCAGTGGATAAAACAATGTGCCTGATGAGCTAAGTCAAGGAGAAACATTTCTGCAGAGATACGTTGTGGAGTTTTTTTTCTTGGATTGAATCAGTGAAACAAATTGTCTGCTGCTATAAATTGTTGCAGATTACTGTTTTGTTAAAGGATCGCTAGTGTGCCCTCTGTGCATCTTCCATTTACATTCCTTTGCTTATCATCATATAATTCCAGCCAGCATTCTTTCAGGACTAAGTTTATCGCAGATATATTTGATTCCCTTGACAAAGCCAATTTTTGATCACTAAGGACTTCAGAACTTGCATTGGACTATACAGTGTAGCAAAGGAAGAAAAGTTCTTTTGCATGAATTCCTCCAAAGGAAACAATTAAAGGGAGGGGGGAGGTGATTGGAGTTGCTTTGGGATAGAATTAAGTAGCTGATGGAAAAGTTAAGTTGCCTTGGCAGAAAGGTATGGACAGTCTTTCTGAAAAATTAACTGATATTAAACTATGTCTCTAGCAGGAATAATTATATCTTGTAAATTATGATCTTCCTAATCCCCATAAGCAACAACAATCCACAGTAGATGCTGTAATCCTAATGATAATTATGTAAAAAGTGTATTGAAATTGCAATTATTAGAACTTTTTTTTTTCCTTAACATGCTTTATCTGTTGTGGAAATTCAATCTAATTAAATCTTTGCAGGTTAGAAGGTATTTTTTTAAACAACTTCATTAAATGACTGTGGCATTTCAAGCAATAACAACTATCAAGGTCATACTTTTCCCTTTCTTTTGCCCATCATATCCTGCAGAATGAGTCAGTTCTTAAAGCCTCTAATCAGTTAGAGGAGAGGCAATAGGCCATGTACTTAGAACGCATGATATGAGGACTTTTTTCTTTGGGAGAATTTGCAAAACAAAATTACCATTTTTCTTCTTTTTCTTCTTTCTTTCTTTTTTTTTTTTTTTAACATATGAACTTGCTGGAATTTGCGTGGCAATCAGGAAATGTTTTGATGAGTGTAGGGAGATGTCTGTCCTCTTGAAAAGTAAGAGAACTCCATTAGATTTGGGAAACTAATACCATAGATTCAGTAGACCCAAAAGCAAGTATTCCCATAAACTAAAATACATTCACTTATATATCCATTAACATTATAAATAATTATCAGGGATTTGCACTTGTACTAGACTTTATTTTACACATAGTAAGTAGTTTCACTGAGTTAAAAAAAATGTGTTTAATTCCATGTGCAAGTCTTTTCAGAGCTGGCTTCTAAATGCAAGTGCTACAAAGTAATGTTGAGCCTCCATACAGGAATGAACGTAATGTAGTAAAGAAAAAGAACACAATTTTTGCGGTTGGCTTTACCAGAAACACATGGGGTTTTTTTGAAAAACAAAACAAAACAAAACAAAACAAAACAAAACAAAACCAAACCAAACCACAGGTGTTTGACAGGTGCTGAGAGATTTGAAACATTCAAAGTGGTCCCAGTAGAACAGAATTTGTGGGCCAAGCACAGGTGAGATGATGCACAGTAAAAGCAATCTGATTTTATGCCTGTGGAGTTTATTGAATGTGTCTCATCATATCAGATTTAGCTGGAGTACCTACTCATTTGACTTTCTACTTGACATCCTGTTTCTTGCAAGTCATCCATCATTGTCATCTTTAAGGTTGCCAGAATGGACTTTCCCACTGCCATTTTCTTGGGCTTGAAACAAGCATGGTGAGAGGGTAGCAGAGAGCGTAGGACTTCAGCAGAATTTTTCATGTATGATGCTGCTCAGTGTTACTTGCAGTAAAACTGCTGTAAAACCTCTAACATAAGACTATAATTCTGGTGGCATGCAAAGTTTGTTGATCCTAGTTTCATTTTCCTCCTTTATGTTCTTTCCTGTTAATACAAGCAGGAGAAAAATGGTAATTACTAAAAGTCACTTGAGTTTTACACTCAGTTCAAATTAAACCTCAGAATCATGTGAAAAGAGGTGTTTGGAAGAATAAATCTAATCTTTTTTGGGCAAAAATTCCAAACCAAATATTTTCTCCCAATGATAAAGTATTTTAATTCAGAAATATGTGCTGGTACCTCAAAAGATCTGCAATGCAGATTCCTTATCCTCCTTTCTGTAGTTCGACCTTCCTAAGTGGATTTTCATCTGCAGTAACATTTGGAAATGCAGTTCCCTTTTAGAAATGGCAGACAGTTACATCCTGAAAATTTCTATTTTCTGTTGGAAAAAAAAACCTCACATTTTTTGTGGAAAATATTCAGTTAGACCTAGCACATCTGGTATAGAATTTATGCTTTGTTCATGCTAGCTCAGGTAATTGGTTTCTCACTTCTGTTTCTACTTGACCTGTAGAATATTCTGGCACAAATACATAGGTGGGTAGGATGTGTATGCCATAGGAACAGATGACATTAAAGGACACCAGCATACTTGAGAAGTTATGATAGTTTCTACTTTATATTGAGCTTAAAACAAACGTATTGTATAAAGGGATTGTCTGTGGTGGTTTATGTAGTCCCACAAAAAGTACCAATGCCTTGTTTAATAAAAACAGGATGTAACTTATCTTACTCTTCTTTTGCTATGGGTTGGGAAAAACACACATACACACACAAAGCCAAACCCCCAAAAAACCCCAAACAAACAAACAAACAAAAACTCCAACAACCCAAACCAAAGAAGTAAAACATCATCAGGTTATAACAGATTACATTAGTGACACAGACAAAACTAGGGAGAAAAAGTTAAACACCATCAAAGCCATTAACTAAGACAAATATTTTGTTTCACTCTTAAATGCGAAAGTCAGATGCACTGCTGGATTCTAATAAGTGGATTTTCTATTTAGCCAGTTGTTTCTCTTCACAATATTCAGCCACCTAGTGACTGATTTGTGCCAGGTGGCATTTCTCCAAATATGTGGTATTTCCGTGTCTCTGTTCACAGCTTTCTGGAGACAGACAGATAAAAATACACCAGCATATCATTCTACCTGTGGATAGATGAGAATACATATGCAACTGAGACTAATTTAATAGCAGCCTAAAAATGCAGTAGAAAGCAAGAGTTTATTAATGATTTTAGGGTAAATGGAATTGGTATTAGAAAGCAAGAAAGAAAAGCTAAGACAACATATTAAATGTGCTAGGAAAAGGAAAATGTGCAAACCAGAAGGATGGGTCTATGCCAAATATAATAAATCACTGTATTGTAAAAGCATAAAATAAATAATACTGTTAACCTCCCTCATTATCAGTGTTCGTAGCAGCTTATAGTGAACTTTAAATAACTACTGCATTACACTTGCTTGCTTGAAGTAAAAAAAGACTCTAGATGACTGTCAGATTGACAGAGCTCTCTTGCTTATTTTGAATCGGAGAACCCAGAAGTTTGCCGTAGTGTACATTTAGTCCCTACCAGTTTGGAGCTTCAAAGGTAGATCTCCCACACACAACTGCAGAAAGGCAAAGAAATCAAGTTTTCTTGTTTCCCTCTCTGTACTGAAGACTCCCATTCAGGAACTTGATGTAGGGCATATCTGGCCACTGTAAAGCTTCATCAAAGGGACGTTGTGCTCAGAGAGAAAGAGTCTTACAAGAAAAAAGACTTGAGGTGATCTCCTTACCAACTGGGAAGGAATATTTTCATTCCCTTTTTGTTAGCAGGTCTAAAATAGGACCTACGTGTTGGTGATATAACAAAGTTTCTGAAAGGGAAAATGAAAGATCTTAACTACTTTGCAGACAAGATGTCCCAGAAGAGTGTATAAGAAAAAGAATTCATAAAAAAATTGCCTTTTGTGTGAATTTGGCCAAGAATAAAAGGATTAGAAAATTATGAACAGTAAATGCGGCTTTTATTGCAAACAGTTGCATCTGAGTAATTTTTGTAATACTTAATAGTTTTGCTTTCTAAACTGTGAAAGCTACTTCTTCTCACTGAAGATTTTGTAGCAGCAAAAGAACAAAGAACAAAAGAGCAATGCATAATATGCTTAACCTGTGGTTGATATCTTGGACTTGTGTGTATATTAGAAGAATAGGACTAGACTGTAGCAGAGCATTAGCATGTTCGAGGCACAGAAAGGTATTCATTAAGAGCACCTTACTCTTGCTCCTTATACCATTTTGGACTCCCTCTCCACTGTCCATGGAGGAAGCCTGAAATTAGCTCTTGTTAGTATTCCCCAATTACCAAAATATAGTTGTCCAGTATTTTTAAGAAAAGTTCATGGGATTGTCGAACCCTGCTGTTTAAAAGCTGTAGAAGTTAGACCATTAGTGGATTTTGAAAAAATATATTTTCCTCTTTATTTTTCTGTCTCCAAGGTTTTGTTACAGTATTGATCTTCAAGTCAATGCATCATTATGTTGTTCTGTGAGACCACTCATATCCTATTGCTATGTAAGTGCAGCCACTGGAAAAAAAAGTATATTTTTTAAGGAAATAATGCTTGGATTACAAGCAAAATCAAAAGAAGGAAAAGCATCAAAAGGAATTTCACTTGAATCTACGATCAATAATATTTGACCTTATCCAGTGTTTAATTGGTTGGTTCTTCAAGTCTTTAAAATGGTGGATTACTTACCCTGGTTAGTGGAGCTGTTTTACAGCAACTGCGTACCTTTGCATTGATCAGGACTGTGTGCTTGGTCATGATTACAGCGTAATGGGTAGCTCAATTGGAAGAATTTACTTGAGCGCTGTTACCTTTTAATAAGTCACCATATGTTCACAGAGTGGTGCAACTCTTCAGTTCTGTTCCAGAACCGAATGATGCTGAAGCAGTATTATGAGACAATTTATAAGGCAGTGTTATCAATCTGGAAAGATTAAATTTGAAGTAGAAAGGACTGGTGAGCTGTGAAGTTCGATGGAGTTCAACAAAGAGCTGTCAATAGTTTTGCTTAGTTTTGGTTGTATCTTTAAATTTATTTCACTATTGATATACAGTTGTATACATGTGTTGAAAGACATGCTTATCCATACAGGTGTGTGTGCCTACACAAGCTTGAATGTGTCCTGTAAGCAGAATTACAATCAAGCAATTATATATATACATGTCCTTTTGCTTTATGGGGTCTTCAGTAAAGAAGGAATATATTTTTCCCTTTTTAATTCTAATTCTAATTCTAATTCTAATTCTAATTCTAATTCTAATTTTATCCTTGATAAAATTCAGAACTTCAGTTAAAGGTGATGATTACCAGCTACTGACAGCAGATATTTAGGAGTTAGAGATACTTTGCCCAAAAGAACTAAGATGCTTATTTCCTATAATTTTGTTCATTTTCTTTTTTACTGCATTAAATTTAAGTATATTTCTTCAGCTTCTGTGGAATGTAGTAATTTAAATTAAAAGCTCGTTAGACTTCTTAAGTCAGAATTACCTTCAGAATACATCTTTCTGTTGTCATTAACAGGAATTCCTCTACTTACTAAACCTCTAGCTTCAGGAGTATTCCAGTAACATCACAGCCAAGTACAGAAATCCTAAAAAGAACTCATTATCTAAATTGTGTGTTCTTGTGTTATTATACAAATCATTCAGCAAAACATTTCTGTTATCATTAAACAGCCAGTTGGCTGCTGTATGCTGGTATGCAACCATGATGACTTCAGCTGAGGAGATATTTAGTGTTGCAGTGCGTAAAATAAACACACAACTGTTGACATGACATATTTAGGACAAAAGAAGCGTACATACAGTATTTAAAAGAAAAATTGCATGCTGAATATTTCTGGTTTTAAGACACTGTACAATTTGTTCACATAAATCCTTTGCGGAGTTTCTTTTTTGGTTATGAATTTGGAGCATAGCCTACAGCACATTCTCAAGGCCAGAGTGACTAATTGAGGGAATTCTTTCTATTATTTATAGACTTTACATTAGCTTAAAATTCCTCATATTTCACAAACAGCTTCTTTAGGATGGAGGAGCAGAACCTTGATCTAGATTCTCCAGTTAGATTCAGTTAAATTCATGTACCCTTACTACTTCTCAGCCTATGTAACAACACTGGTTTTATCTGAAGTAAATGTTCTTCTGAGCTGAGAGAGCGTGCTGCGTCTTTTAATGGACTTATTTTTCACTGGAAACATGGCAGGACAGCAATTACAGCAAAGAATGGGTATAATGGAGTATGGATTACAAAGCGTACGAGACAAGAGCAGAGGAAGCTTTAAAGGCAGCTGATTACTCAAGACTGTTTTGTAGATTGTAGATTCATACCACAATCAGTGTTCACCGTGTGAATGAGCAGATTTATCCAGAAAAATTCTGTTGTCTTAAGTAAAAAAATTATTTACAACAAAGAGACTAATTATCTCTGTATGTGCATATACAGGAAGCAAATAAGAGATTTATATGTGGATTATTATTTTGTTTCCACCGGAAGGACAGTGGTTTTTAACAGTGAAATCTGAGTATTTGAACAGTGAAAAACTTATTTTCTTAACGCAAGTAATAAGTATAGCCATTTTTTGTCCTACAAGTGTCATTTTCTTTATCAGACATACCTTTTTGGTTTGGAGGACATTTTTCTTCTGGGTGACCTTTCAAACAATCATCTGTTAGCAGACAAGTGTAATGAATCATCTGTTTTCACTTTTCGGTTCCACTAGGTATTTGTGACAGGGTAGTTCATTACAGTCTTTTCTTCTGGAAGTTGCCTCAAACTTCTTTTTCTAATGTAAGGCACTTTTTCCCCTTCCTTTAAAACCAAAATAAAATAAAATAAAGCGTTTCTGGAAAACTCTTGACAGTGAAATATAAGCAGTAATTCCAAGGACTGGACAAACTGTGACACAGGCCAGGATACTATTTGTGGCAGTAACATTAAATGTAGGAAATACATTTACAGTTACATGTGTCTTCAAATGTAGACCAAAATGTCTGGGGAAAAAAAAAAAAAAGACGTCTTGCCCTTAGTCCATATTTATTTTTATTAACTGAACATTTTTAATGGTTTGCTCACATATACATCTCCAGACAACTAAAATTAATTTCTTTTTTTATTAGCAGAAAATTACACAAATGACAGCAAAGTCTTTGATGCATTTTATTGGTTTTGCTACAGAGACTCCCTATCTAATAAATACGCCTGGGACAGTGTCAAGGCACTAAGATGAACTGGATAGCCCACGTCTCCGTGAGCCAGCACAGCCTCCTCCGGAGCAGCGTGGCTGCACGCCGCCTGCCCGCTGGGAACGATCCCTGCCCCGTGCTCTTCCCCTCACTGTGCCTGGGAGAGGTTCTTCCAGGAGAAAGGCATCCCAGGTGTAAGCTCACACAGGCACTGATTTTTATTTTTTTTTTCTTCTCTTCATTTACTGACAGTGTGCCACCGAAATAACTGCGAGGTTGTCTTTAGTGAGTCAGCCTTCGAGGCTATTTGACTGGATTACCTAAAATAAAAGAGGGAAAAAATAATCCCAATTCTAAAATAATCTCTGTTGGAGATATATGTACGACTAGACATGAGTTTACATCTCTTTTCAACCATATCCATTTCTCTCATCTAAAGTATACCATCAAGTGATTCATAAAGGTTAATTAATTGAAGATTTTGCATAACAAAATGCATATATGTCAGTGATGTAGAAAGTAAACTAGTGCTAGAAACTATTCCTCCACTAATCAACACTGGGAAAAAAATAACAAAAAAATAAAGCTACTTTCTTTTCGTAATGATAACAGAGATCTAGATTGTAAACCCCCCAAAAATAAGTTAAAATAAGTTATATTATAATTTAGATTTTTTTCATAAACTTATTTTGAATGAACCCCAAATTATACAGAATTTAACCTGCATTATTGGAGACTATCCTCTGAAAAGTAATAAAATTATTTTTCACTCTAAAGTTATATTAGTCATAGGCTTTTTCCAATTAGTTTATTTATAAACACTTTATTTGATAGCTGCTACTCTGCAGAACTTTTATAATTTCTGTGCTTTGATTTAATGTCCGCATTTAGTATGTTCACTAAGGAGATGGAGAAATACTTTATTTTATGTCCATTTTGTCTCAAAATTGCCGACTCTAGTTTAATACAGCAACAAAAATCTATTTCTGTGTTTTGACTTTTTAAACCTGTAAATGTTGTTTTATATTTGATATTCTGGTATTGGTGTAAGTTGTGAAATAATTTTAACAATATTTGCAAGGCTACTTATACTTACCATATGATTAAAAATCTGCATCAGAATTTAGAATATTTTTCTTCGTAGTGGATTAATGTCTTTAAGAAGTTATCTTTAAACAGCATTCCTTCTTATTTAATATTTATAATCTGATTTCTTTTTCTGAATACCAGCTATGCTAAGAGGTGAATGTTTAGCAGAGGAAATTATATACAAAAATTTCAACATGAATATATGTGAAAAACTTAATATACTCCAGTGAATAGTTTTAAAATTTGTTCTGAAATATCTTGCCTAGCAAGCATTTCTTTTTGCTATATGTATTACTGGACTTTGCAGTCAAAAAATGCCATGGGATTAAGCAGGAAAAATCTTGGTAAAAGATGTTAATTGGCAGTTAAAGTCAGGGATTCTGCTGTTATTTACAACACAAAACTTGAAATAGCGTTAGTGGAGCTCTTATCAGTTTGAGTTCAATATCAAGTTTTGGCTGGGAATAGGCATTAACTCAGATTAGTATCTGAGAATATTTGTTTTTTAAAACACTTTTTCATGAGTGCTTCAAGGGGGACAAACAAGAAGGGGGCCAGCTGCAGCTCTCTTCAGATAGCAGAAAGCCCGGAAAGTGTCGTTCTCCTTCTTTATTCAGTATTTAACCCTTATTATTTTTTCATTGCATTTTCAAAAGTTTCCAAATGTAATTGATGAATAGAATACTAAGATCTGTATCATCAGTTACTCTGAAAAGTATGAGTATTTCAAGCCTTTGGATTATAGATTGCCAGGAGTGTAGCCTTCCATGTGTCTATTTTACATGTCTAATTTGGCCTTAGAGAATCTAAAGGAGTACCTCACAGGTCTTTTCTTTATAGTATGTGAAATTATTGCATTTTTTCTCTTGTTCTGTAAAGACCAAAAGCTCATCTGGATAAAAGAGGACTTCTGTAAACTTAACTTAGGGACAGTGGAAATTCTCCAACAAAATCCTGTGATTCAACAAAAATTCTGTTCATACAAGAGCCGTATAAACCTGACCCTCATGACTACACTACCAATAATTCAAATCAAATCATATATAAAATGGCATTGGGTCATAGCAAAAGATACAGCTGTTATTGCTGCTCAGTGATGGATGGACTCACAATGTCAAAACTTGATATTGATTCATTAAGGTTCTGCTACTTTCAAAATAAGCAACCTTCACCTTGCCTTCAAAATTTGTGTGTGTGTGGGGGAACAGTTTCCCTTTCTTCGTCTAGATAGATATTTCAAAAGCTCATTCCCTGATACTTGTAATATTCACAACCTATTTGTGCTAGCTGTTTGCATGATTTACAGCAGAAGGGATTCAGTCTACATGAGAAATCATTGTCTGGAATAAATAGTACAGTGGTGGCACGCACAGTGTAGAAGATAACCTGTGGTGAGCGGCGGCCAGGAGGGTGTGATGCGATTTAAGTTACGTGTGCTTTACTTATAACTATTTTACATCCCTGTGTGATGTGTAGGTGACATGATGTACACCGCGTATCTTAAACATTTGCATTTCTGTTCCAGCGTTGAGGAGAGAGAAATACTGTGTTCTGTATTAATTGGATATCTTTGGCTTAAGCTTTTAAGTGTGACAAATGGAGATGTGCCAAACTGCCTGAAAGTAATTCGGGCTGTCAGTGAACCACAGTGGCTGCCAGTTTGCAGACAATTTCTAGTCTTCTTGGGTCTGTCACATCTCTTTCGCACTACCTATTTACCATCTGAATAGAGAGCCAGCTCTCTGCAACATAAATAAATGTATTTGTCTTTAATATGAGAGTGTTTCTGTGAGGGACTTGTGTTACATTGTGCCACGCATCGTAAACCAACCTGAGCTTGTGCAATGACACAAATTGCAGACAGGTCTCCTCAAGCAAGCAACAATTAAAGTGCTGCTGGAAGCCAAAGAACATAATTAATAAGCAGGCGAGTTTGAGGATGCCACGTAATCTTCTCATGTTGGAATGATGTTTGTGTTAGATTAGCTCATTCTCTCCAGGACACCTGAAAGTATATTTGCGATAGAACAAACAACCTACCCCTGCAGATGCAACAGCAGAAGGCTTTGTTGCTTTATGAGTCTGGTCCAAAGCTGCCTTATGCTCCTCAGTTTACAGGAAATCCAGGGTAAACCTTTTATTTACAAATAGGGAACACTTGCCAGAAGAGAACAAAAAAGCAGCTGATTAATCAGCATGCAGCTTTCATCTTGAAGGGCCTAGCTGCCTGGACCTTTTTAATATTTTGAAGATAAGCCTTTGTGAGAGAAATGTTGTGTGGAAATGCCTTTGATAGCTCTGTGATTAAGTCTATCGTGCTTCGGAAAGGGGATAGCACTGGGTTTGAACAAGTCTGCATGATAGAACAGAGAATGTTCATGGCTGGGGAAAAAAAAATTACCTCGTTATAGTTCTGTACTGCTGCCCTTTGAAGCAAAATGAGAGGAAAGCTTGCTCTGGTACTTCAGCTGATAAAATCTGCTTTCTGGAACACGACCAAGTCTCAACATATATATCATCTATGAGAAATAAGGCAGACAAAGGATTGTGTTCCTAAATAGGCTTGGAATATCTTGGCAACTGCTAAGGAAACACAAATAAGGAACAGTGCCTTGCTAGTTCGACCCTTAAATTATGCAGCTGTTCATTACCAGAATTATATATATCTCATGCTGCCCTTTGGAAGGAAGGCATAGTGCACAGAGCTGGAACAATTACTGAATTATAGTACAATAAGAAAGACCTCCTAAAGTGTCACATGCATGTAGAGGAAGATAAGAAAGGCCAGCTTAAGTTCTTGGCATTTTAAAGAAGGCAATCAAGAAACCCTTTGAATTCTTTGGTTTTCTTTCCCTGCAGTTCATCTACATTTTTATGCGAGTCTGACAAAGCATCCCATTCATGTGTCAGCAATCTCGTCTCTGGATGCATTAGTGTTTATTACAGGCTGAATTTGCAGATGCTACCATTTGAAAACAGTAATAGAGCCAGTTGTGTGGCCTTAATATTTATATAATTACTAATGATTTCATGCTTCCCTCCCCAGTGCTTCTGAAATAAAACTGGCTACATTAGCATGGTCAAGCATAACAGTGCTCGATACAATCCTGTAAGCCTAAATTGTTTTGCCATAACAGGCTTTGAATTTCATTCTGAAATAAAATATGTTGTGTTAATCAGCTTACCGTTAATGAATGATTTGAGTGACATATTTGGCACATTTTTGCACATTTAGCTATGATCTGATTATTTTTTTTTAGATTAATAGCACATAAAATGTATACTCTGAAGAGTGTGCTGGAGTGTCTTGAATCTTTTCTATATATTTCCTGATTTGAAAATAATGTGTTGTATTTTTCATCTCCCAAAAGCTTATCTGGGACTGTGGTCTGGAAATTAGCCTAATAAAACATTTTTTGTGTTCCTCACATTTATATTTTCAGATACTGTTTCTCTTTATGCATTTGGATTTCACTGAGAGTATCCATAATCATACCCATTCTTTTGATGAAGCAAAAGTCATACAATATTTCTGGTTAAGATACTACTTAGCCAGAAATAAAGCCTGTTGATAAAAAGTAAGAATTGCACTCTCCCAGTATATTTAATACAAGTGTTCAATATGGCTGTGTGTTAAATGCTTCCTGATTACCTAAAGAAAGGCAATTTAAAAAATATATCAGGTTCCCTCTTTTATTTCATTTGTTGGGAGTAGGAGATTTCAGTTATTTCTGTTTTAAAATTTTAAAAAAAAATGTTGGTAGACTAATAGAGCATTTAAGGATGTATGTTTTGTTATTCTTCTGTTGTTTTGTAGTATATTTTTTGTCCAGAGTTTTGAAGGTGATGGGTCCAGTAAATTCTCTGTAAATCAGGATCAAATTCTAAGTAATCATTCTGTAAAAATATACAAAGGAGTTATTAAGGAAGATGAATGTTTTAGACTCTGTCCCTCTGTTGTGTAAATATTTTGTGACCTAAGAAAAAGTAAAAACAAAGCAAAACGTTTTGATTGTAAAGATGGAAAAAGGAATGACTTGTACTTAGAGGATCCAGCTAACAAGGTCTATATGTCTACAGCTTGGGAATGATGTGTGAACACGGAGGGACCTCTAATAGGGTTACAGAGCGGCTGTGCCTCGGAAACAGCATCCCCATTATCAGGGCTGAAAGACACTTTTATTGCTTTATCTCGGATGCTCTGCAACTTTGTTCAGAAAGTCGCTTTACCAGAACTTCTAAGGATTGTGCGCGAGGGTTCTTGCGTCTTTTGTCTTATATTCCATTCAATTTACTCTGCTAGCCATTAAGAGCTTGTATCGCTCCTAATATCAATAAAATCTCTGTTGTGTAGACTGGGCAGAAATCACCTTTCCCTTTGTTATTTTCTCAGTGACCCAAGAACAGGACTCTTGAGAGGGGAAATAATTAAAAAAGTCATTAATGCTTGTTGCTGTCTACTTGAACAAGCACCTAATAACCAGGTTTCTGGTCTCAGGTCCACACTCTCACCACGCCAGTGACACGTGGACACTGCAGCGCCTGCACACCTCCAGTTCTGACTGGTGTCGGGTGGTGAGCGGACATGCTGTTTATTATTTGCTCATATTGTTTGTTTGTGGTTGATAGATCAGGTCAACAGAAGGGGAACTTCAGGACGAACAAGTGGGTTTTGAAAAATTAGAGGGGAATGAGAGGGTTGCTGAGAGGAAGTGAGAGATGGTGGGTTGAATGGAGGAGAACAGAGGCTTTTTAGTCCCCTGATAAATCTGCAAATAGCATAGGCATTCTTTTAAAAGTAGAAATTGTATGTTATTAAGATCTTACCAATACAGACTTGAATGATATTTGCTCACTGAAAATTAAACTGGGAAAACTTGCCATCTCACTGATAGTTTTAAAGAGTGTCGCTGATGGAAGCTCTTTTTTTTTTCTTAATAGATATTTACCCATGTTTCTAACCATGTACTTTAGATGTTTTTAGGAATATGTTTGATCTCATGGAAATTTTGTTTTTAGATATGAGAGCTGCCAAACTGGAGTAAGGTAGTTCTGGATGACTTTCAATTGATCATGTTATTTCCTTTCAAGATGCAGAGCTTTGATTATGATCTTTCAGGATATAGTTTGAATAATGTGATTTGACATCTAGATATTTGAGCTTGGTATCCAGATTTCTCTCTTTTTAATCTGTAAGATTTCTCAACTTGCTGTATTTTACTTGGGGTAATAATTTATTATAACAAGTAAAATCCTGCATCAATGCTTTGAGAGAAAGACAATTTATCTATTAAAATACAATAGCTCATTAAGTCATCAGGTTTTGCTTCTTGTCCTGGAAGTTGTCTGGTTAGCAATAATGTATGTTGCAAACATATAGCTACAAATAATTGGACCTCTCTTCATTGTTTTGTATGTGGAGATTGACTAGTATTAGCTTGTTCTTATGTGCCTCTTACAGGGACAGATACTAGGGGGGACACCTAACTTTAAGTGGTGCCGTAACAGTTGATGTAGCTGGGGATCTGGTTTATGACTTCTGTGAGCTGCTCTGCCTTGAGGGGGAGAAAAAAAAAAAAAAAAAAGAAAAAAACCCCAAAAAAACCAAAGGTTTACATTCATTTTATGATTCTTTGTTCCTATGGAAATTGAAGAGACCTTTTTTTCTATGAGATGAATTCCAACTTTTCGTATCTCTTGAGAATGAGTTTCAGGCACTACGGGAGAACAAAAGAGAGCATTTCTAAGTAGGAAGAGCGCTTTCAGCCCATCCACAGAAAGCATGACACTTCGCCCCCCCGGTAAGGCTTGCTAGAGGGGTTACTAGTCTGTCATCTCTAGCACAGTTATCTCAGTACTTCTTTTGAGTGACATAAGAAGACTCAAATTCGGGGCTGTGAGCTGCAGATAACTTTTCCTGAGATCAAACAGAGAAAAGAATGTCTATTTTGGCTTTAAACATTGGACTGTAAATATAGTGCTGTTGTTCTTATTATTGACAAGTACTGCTTTGTACCTATTTCTCTGCACTCTCCAAATTCTATCATCAGCCATTAGCTCTAGACAACCTAACAGGACATTTTTTTATTTGCAGCAACTTTGAATGCTTGCCTTCTCTTTATAGCTGCTGCTGCTGCTTTTAAAATATTTATATCCTTGATTTTAAATAAATAAGGCCTCTATGTTTCTCTAAATCAATGTGGTTAAAAAACCTTTTCTCCCAGGAAATTCTGGATGAATGCCAATTTAGCCTTACAATAAAAAGGCACTTTCCTGCTGAAGATTTGTAAGCTCTGGCTGAAATATGAGGATTATTCTTGCATTGGTTCTAGGGTAAATTAGCAGTAATTCAGCTGAAGTCAACTGGTATTGGTGTAAATGAGATCAAAATCAGACTTTGCATGTATGAAGCAGGCACATATCATGTCACAAGAGTCATAGTTTAACACTAGCAATGTGTTGCAATGAATTTTTCACTGAAGATTTGAACACTGGCAAGCATTTCTCTGATAGCTGTCTTAAAAGAGGACAAAGAAAATTTAAAAAGATGTATCATGTATCAGTGAGTCACGAACACAAAGGATTCTGTTGTTGCAGCAATTGTTTACTTGAATCATGAGACAAATGGAACCAATTGTGACAAAAGAAATAAACATATCCTGTGTGAATCCTCTTGTTCAGGAGGGAGGGATACTATCCCTTTCAAAAACATCACTGTTATTGTTATGATTAATCATAGCGTGCTTTATGTGAACCCCATCCTTCAATGGTGCTTTTTTTCAGGGAGATGTCAAATGGCCCTCTCCAAAAAGAAATTGGTTTGTGAGATTTACTCATTTGATTTCCTCATTTAACAGTCCAGAAGAGGCTTAAGTACTTACACGGCATCCATTGCCATGGCATTAAAGAGCCATGTAATCTGCATCCCACTGCATTGCCCTGTAAGGTATGGAAATTCTACTATCCTCATTTTGCTGTTGAGCAGTAAAAACACAGAGGAACTAAATGACATAGCTAAGGTCACACACATTGTCTTTGATTCAGAAGAAATTTTGAAAGATCTGTCTTCTGTTGCTTCTGTTGTAGAAGCTAAGGATCCCACATATACATTTGATCTAGGAACTTTGTGTAATTTAGTAGTCAGCAGGGAGAAGTAGACACTTTCAGGGCACAATTCATCTCATCGTAAAGTAAAACCTAAAAGAGTTTGGATGAATCACATTGTAAAAGAGCCTGTTTAAAGAATCTAGGTGATTAGCTGAAAGGTATTCTTCAATTACAAATGCCAGTATTTCATCAGATCATCCTCGTACCTTCTTTTACTAGATGAGGTTTTTCAAAAGTATGTGAAAGCTGGACAGCATTCATACTGAAAAATCCACTGTCTTGCTAAGAATTCTTACCCTTAATGCTGCATATTTTCTCTGTAAGGAATTATAAAATCCTTTTACCTATCTTATATTAGAAACAGTACATTGTGACTGTAGTGTCTTGATACTTTATTACAGTGCAAACTTCTGTTATACATCAGCTGCCATGACTGTAGTCAGACATTAAGAAATGAAATGTAAGAGTATAAACTTCCACTAATATGAACAGTGAAAATAACCTACTGTTTGTCTTGTGGAATTTTTGCTAAAATAAAAATCTAAATGTTAGGAAGGGGTCCAGTAGTCTGTTATCATAGACAACATATCATCAGATTTATTCTCATGACAACACTGTCTCTTAACTTACAAACTAATTTTACCTCTCTGTCTGGTTACCCTTGCTCTTCACCTTTTTCTCTCTTTGGTTTCATTCTCCTAAACGAAACAAGCTTAAAATCTCCTCGTCTTCCCTAATAAGAAAGACTCCTGTCTCTTTTCCTTTCTCTAGTTCTTTTGATAAGATAAGTTGGTCCTTACTGACAGTACTTCCAAGTTTTGTGTTAGGAGCAGATTGTATCAGGTCTTTTCATGTATTTATGTCAAGGTCATTACTGAAAATATTGTTCAGGATTAGTTCTGATATTGAATTGTGTGGAACCTCTCTCCAGCCCCATACTTCCCCTTTCAGAACCATCTGCTCACTCCTTGAATCAAACTACAGGTTCTATTATAGCTAAACTAAAATAATTTCCTATATGACACTTCATCACATGCTTTACTGAAGTCCAGAGAGATGAGATTTACTCAATTTCCTCTGCTTCTAAAAAAGAAGTAATTTACTATGGTAATCTCACATTACCTACCATTCTTAAAATTGATGTGGCAGTTCTTCCCATTTTTTCAGTTGTTACAGTGTTATATTTTCCTTTTTAATTCTGTTTAATTCCTTCAGATCAATTCTGATAGATTTGTGGTAACTTGTGCTCACTTTTCTCTCCCCTAAGGTTGGCTGTACATTTATGGCATCCTAGTCAGGTAGCACTCACCTCATACTTCACATATTTATAAAACTGGTTGGTGTTGAATTTGGATTTTCCCTCTCATTAATTGTGCCTGTTTATCTGTAGTAAATGCCTCCCCGGTAAACAACTGGTATCAGACAAAGGCACATAAAATATGGACAGGGAAGACTGGGTGATATGCAGCAGTTAGCAAGAAGTTTAAGCAAGTATTTCTATTTGGTGCTGCGACTGCTGCAGACCATGCTGAGGTGGGCATTGGTGCAGACAAGTGCTGCAGTCTTGCTCAATCAGCCATGTCAACAAGGAGATCTTACTACCTCCATCTTTTAGCTGTAAAATAGTAGGACCCTGAAGGTTTGCTTAGTAAACTAACATAGATTCAGAAAATACACAGTCCATGCATAATCATTACAACAAAAAAGTGGTTTTAATGTTACTGCCTTCTGGAAAAAGAGCACTGTGGAAGGGATATGCAAGGCAGCAGTGAACAAATTACCAAGATGTTTGTGTCATTCCCATGTTTTTTGACAACACAGGTATAGCAACTGACAGAGCGTAAAGTTCCTTTGAAAGTCAGACTACTGAGAAGTTGTAAAGTGATTACCTGAGACTGTGAAATAGATTAATTAACAAAGAAAAAAAAATGCAGTGCTTAATAAAAATTTTCATATTCAAGGTGTCTGCCAGGTGTTTTCTGCTTTCAGTGCTATTTTTCTCCCCACAGCAGGGAGCAACATTTTCCATTTTAATCAAGAATACTGCTAGCATTTAATGCCAGAATGGGGGACCAAATACAACTTACGATGTAATCCAACTTTTCAAACTTTTTTGAGGAGTTTGTCATCTCACCTTGCACTCAACAAGGCCATTAGCATTAGTGGAATTTTCAGTTGTTGACTGTTTTTCAGTTTTGTTTGCCTGGCCCACTGTCCTAGAGCTACGGCTTTGGTCCCTTAATACTCCAGAAATCCATACTGCTATAGTGACAAAGACCTGCAACACTGTGAAAGTGAATGCTATCCCTGGTATTTCTATGAAATTATGTTCTATTTTTTTGGGTTACAATGCAGAAAAAAATGAAAGTTTTCTCTAGAGAAATTGTCCTGAAACTCCTCTGCATGTTTTTCGAGACCAACTGAAAGCCTTCCTATAGTGGGGGCTCTATTCTGTCCAGATGGAATCCATTCACAAGTAACAGAGCTCAGGAAAAATTGATTACTTCAATGGGCTTAATTTTATAAGTAAAAAAGTCAGTGGTTTGATATAGCAATTAGTTTTAAAGAAATAGAATCATAGAATGGTTTTGGTTGGAAAAGACCTTTAAAATCATCAAGTCCAACCATTAACCTAACATTGCCACCACTAAACCATGTCCCCAAGCACCACATCTACACATCTTCTAAATACCTCCGGGAATGGTGACTCAGCCACTTTCCTGGGGAGCCTGTTCCAGTGCTCGACAACCCTTTCAGCAAAGAGATTTTTGCTAATATCCAATCTAAACCTCCCCTGGCGCAACTTGAGGCCATTTCCTCTTCTTCTATCACTTGTTACCAGGGAGAAGAGACCGACACCCACCTGGCTACAACCTCCTTTCAGGTAGTTGTAGAAAGCGATAAGGTCTCCCCTCAGCCTCCTCATCCCAAGGGTAAACAACCCCATTTCCCTAAGCCGCACCCCATAATGTTCATTCTCTAGGCTCTTCATCAGCTTCATTGCTCTTCTTTGGACATGCTCCAGCACCTCAATGTCCTTCTTGTAGTGAGGGGCCCAAAACTGAACACAGTAGTGCCCAAGGTGAGGCCTCACCAGTGCCGAGTACAGGGGGACAATCACTTCCCTAGTCCTGCTGGCCTTGCTATTTCTGATACTAGCCAGGATGTGGTTGGCCTTCTTGGCCACCTGGGCACACTGCTGGCTCATATTCAGCTGGCTGTCGACCAGCACCCTCAGGTTCTTTTCTGCCAAGCCGTTTTCCAGCCACTCTTCCCCAAGCCTGTAGCGTTGCCTGGGGTTGTTGTGACCCAAGTGCAGGACACTGTACTGAGCCTTGTAATTGTGTAAATAAAGGAAGTTTTCCTAATCTGTGTGCACGTATTAAGAGATCAAAGTGATGAAGAGTTATGGCAAAGCCAAGGGTAGGACATAGCTCCAGATTCAAATGCTAAATTTAGCTATCTACAATGAAGGTGTGTACATAAGAGTTAGGTGCCTTAACTTCTTATGGCTAATGGAGATCTAGTCAAAACAGTCAGTATAATACAGAGAGCTGTTTAGATTCACTTCTGTACATTTTGTTTGGAGAAAAACTATATTGTATTGACTGGACCAGTAGGATTGACAGGATCTCTGTTAATTAAAATAAGAGTTCAGAAAATTTCATGTATCTATGGTTCCCATGTAGGTATATATATTGTAGAATCTAAATTTGAATCTCAGTCCTATACTTGCCTCCTCTGTAGCAGTTTATCACCTTGATCTTTTAAGTTGCAAGTATACAAGGCAAAACCTTCTCTTTGCATAATCAGTTGAGATGACTGTCTCTAGAGCTGAACCCTAGGGTGGAATGAATCCTACCTTATGACTCTGTATTTAAGTAACCTTAAGTTTTATACCTAAATGAAGTACAAAAAGAAGCCCCTCACTCATTTTGAGTGAAATCTGGTAACTAGATTCAGTGATATAAATGTGCAAGAAAAGGACTTATCATCCAAGGAGCTGAGAAGATGGTGGGAGGAAACAGGTTTTTTGGAGAAAAAACAGGAATACTGATGAGACCTGAGTTGAAAACATGTCAAAATGAGAGTAAGCAGAACTATATATAGACAACTTGGAAAAAGTAGAGTCTTGAGCTGAAGAACTTGTAAAGGAAGAATTGGTGTGGTATACAGGGAAGCTAAATACTAAAGGAATGACTTGTAGTTCACAAGGGAGTTATCTGTTTCTTTCAGTGCATGCCTTCCTAAATTAGACTTGCTAGTAAAATTTGGTATTCTATAGACACAAAAGACCCAGTTTTACACCCGACGAAGGCAGTAGCAAAACCCACCTATTTTGAAGGAGAAGAGGTGTGTGTCCAATGAGTGAAGAAGAGAAACAGCTGCCTATCTCTGTTATCCCATGGAATAAATTGGCCTGAAATATTTCTCTTTGTCTACCAATAAAGTATTCTGGCATCCAAGATAGGTCATTGTGCTCTTAAGTGTTTGGCATTTTTCCTAAATGACTTGCTGCCTCTGAAGTTACCATTTAATAAATTAACTCACTTGATACAAAGGTAATAATCTTCTAAATGTGACTGTTAATTCCCTCATAACTACAATTTTATAATAGTTCCTCTTCTAAAGCTAAACTGTTGGCACAAAGCCATGCATTACTGACTGGAGTTTGCAGGGAAGTACTGGGTGTCCTAACCAAGTGTCAGTGATCCTTTTCAGCATTCTTCAGCTCAAATCAGTCATTGAAACCAAATGCAGGACAAAGTTATTAGCGGAACAATAATTCTTAGGTGTTTTGACAAGGTGTTCTATAAATGATAATTAACATCTACACCACAGTTCCTGTCAAGAGGTGAAAAAGTGGAAATGTTAAGTGAACTAAATCTAGCAACTGGAATTCTTCATTTGCTTTTCATATTTTCATAAATCAGCGTTTTTCTTTTTTCTTTTTATGGAAGGAAAAAAATGTATGATTTTAGGTTGTTAATCTGAGTTGCTTCATAGTTTTCTATTCTACAAGTTCAGTAAGCACAAAGCTGTTCATATCGCCCAGTACTTTCAGAAGCTTGAATGTGATAAGCCTATAACATACCTCATTATGTATGTGCCAAAATGATATTATGCATTGATTTTTTTTTTCTTTTTATTATTATTGCAAGATGGAAAATAAAACAGTAAATTAAAACATATGAAACAACTTTACCTTTATGTCTCAAACTGGAGGGGAAAAAAAAGTTCCAGTGAACTGCCAAGTATTCACAAGTCTCATGTCATAGAAATTTTCAGATTTGTATATGATTGGGCAAGGAAGAAAAGTTTTTAGCCACATTTTGTAACAATGAAATGAATTCAAAGGAGGTAAGAAAGTCTCAAATCTTGTCTTTTGGTATTATACAAAAAACAAAGGTTTAAAGAAAACAAAACAACAGTTTTTCTTGGTAAGCTCCTGCCCCAAAATTTCTTTATACATGAACCAAATTTCCCAAACTTCCCATAATTTTTTTGATTACTTAAGAAACCAAGCTGTGTACAATCATAAAGGAGAATGTAAAAAGCCCATTACACATGTAAGTTTTCATGATCTGTGCTCATAGTAACAATTCTTCCTTCAGCATCTCTCTCAATCCATTTGAATCCATTTGAAAATCAATGTTAATATGAATATTAATATTAATATGTTAACTTAAAAAAGTTCAGGCACCTGGAGATGCAATCCAGGAAATTCCTCTAAATGTGTTAGTGGAGACCTACCGTATGCACTTCGTGCACTAATTTCAGATGATTTTTTTACTACGTACTCAGATTTGGATACAGCTTAAAGTGGCCTACTTTCTAGCTTCTCTTGCATGAATAAATATAATACAGTAAAAAAACAAGTGTAAGAGGTGTGGAAGGCTTGTTTTTTCTGAGATTTTTCATTACATAGAAAGAAGACAAAAGAAACTTTTAAGCCTCCATTAAATGTGTTTTCACTATTCATGTGAAATATGGTTTGATTTCCTCTTTAGAATCAAAAAATATTTTTTTCTTCAGTCTTCCAGGTAGGATTTGAAAGCCTGGAAGTCTAGCTTTTGCCAAGGATTACAATAGGACTGTACAACTAACCAAAATTATTTGGAAAACTGTGTATTGCTTCCATATTAATTTTCAATATATTCAACGTAATGACTAAATGCAACACAGATTAGTTTTCAAGCATGGTTTCATAAAATGTAAGTGTTTTGACTCAGGAACATTTGTTTAATGGGAGTTTTACTGTAAACTATATAAGCTCATTAAGAGACTTATGGATATCTCTTCTGAAAAAATGATGTAAATGAACATAGTTTTTAAAGAAAATGAAGGAACTGTAGCATGAGTGTAGCTCAGACATAATGAAGGAAACCACTTTCTAGTATTCTGTGTAATATGCCTGCGGTTCTGACAACTCAACTGGCACTGAACTGAATTTTACAAAATGAACTAAATGAGATGCCATTACACAAGCAGAATTAGGAAATGGCTCCTTCGTCTCTGGTTTAGTTTAATGGCATCTCTGACATCTGTGGCCTGTGAAATTTATCAACCAGATATTTTTGTGTAGAATGGAAGAAAAAAAAATCAGCAATATAATCAAGCTTACTAGGCACCTAATTTAAGCACTTTCTTCTGTGAGGTACTTCAGTTATTCAGATTCATGTAGATTAAGTTAGGACAATGATTTCCAAGATTTAGGTTCTAATTCTGCAAAAAGAAATGTGCTTCAAAAGGTCTTTTCAGTTAAGCTACTTATTTACATAACAGCACTTAAACATAAGACATCTGCCACAAATTTGCAACAAATTCAGTTTAACCTAAATTTGATTTTGGCCTGAATTGTACTGAAGGAAAATAGGAAAACACAAAAGTGACAAGAAACATACATTAGTAATAAGGCTTCATAAAAAAGTTGCATTTCAACTTATATTTAATGTTTGTTTTGACAGCTGTAATTAACCTAATTATGAAATGAATTTCATGTTTCTGTGCAAAAATGGTCTTAATTATATTTCTTAATTAACATTGAATTTTTAAAGGCTATAGTATATGTCTGCATTTCTGTTTTGCTCTTAAATGAATTACTGCCTGTAATAAGATTTGTAGCTTTTTGATATTGTTTTTTGTCTTGAGGGTTTTTTTCCTCATTTTTCACTTATTTCTTAGACAATTGATTTTTCCTCTTTTTTTTATTCAAAAGTCTTTGGGAAAATGTTTACTTTGGCACTTGCCACCATACAGAGGTTAATCTAGTGTTAAGAAAACAATACTTAGAAATAGGGCTGAATGTTTAAAAATACAACTAAGTGATAGAATTTGAAATGAAGCTACACTGACTGTTCCTGGTAGCAGCTTTATTTTATAAATTTGCTAAAGGTCACAAAGTTAGTAACTTGGAACTATTTTTCCCAAGATTAAAACACAGACTTGTTACTTTTGGTGAGAAGCAATCTGACAACCCCAGCCAGGAGTGCCTCATAAAACTGTGGTTCGTTTGATTTGAGGAAAAGTGAAACTTATAGAAATGCAGAAATATACTGAAATCTGGTACCAAATTGCTGGCCTGTAAAGGTTGTAGAATGCTGAAGTAAGTTGTATGCTTATGGTAAAGTAGTCTTTTCCATAAAAGTTAGTTTTAATGAAGAATACTACTATTTGTGATGAAGTGAGAAGATAACTCTTGCTGTGGTCCCTATCCTGGTTTCCTCTTTACACATTTCTGTGGTGGATAATAATAGTAGTAAGCTTGTGTTTTGGACACCCTGTAGTTCTCCAGTCTTTTTCATCAAGTTCTGTTGGACACTCAGCCTACTACTGTTTCTAGAAGGTGCTTGAAAACAAAGTTTTATGCAACTTTAAGTCATGTGGTCTCCTTTTAAAGAAAAAGTTACATTTTATCAGAATACATTACCTCCTATTAAAAATATTATTTCAATAGGATAACTCCCTGCCTTGTTCTTAAGCTATCAAGTATACATTAAACTAATTGCTGAATATTATTATTCATTATATTTCAAGATTACAGGAAAATGGGCAATACTTGGGGCTTACAAGAGAACTGGAGATATTTGGGGAGGATTACTGAATCACTCATTAAAGAATCATACCATCATAGAATGGTTCGGGTTGGAAGGAACCTTAAAGATCATCTAATTGCAACCCCCTAGACACCCTCCTCTAGACCACATTGCCCAAAGCCCCATCCAACCTGGCCTTGAACACCTCCAGGGAGGGGGCATCCACAACTTCCCTGGGCAACCTGTTCCAGTGCCTCACCACCCTCACAGCGAAGAATATTTTCCTTATAGCTAATCTAAATCGACCCTCCTTCAGCTTAAAGCCCTTACCCCTTGTTCTATGACTACACACCCTGATAAACAGCCCCTCTCCATCTTTCCTGTAGGCCCCTTCAGGCACTGGAAGGCTGCTATAAGATCCAGGCTGAACAACCCCAACTCTCTCAGCCTGTCCTCACAGGAGAGATGCTCCAGCCCTTTGATCATCTTTGTGGCCCTACTCTGGACTCTCTCCAACAGCCCCATGTCTCTCTTGTACTGGGGACCCCAGGGCTGGATGCAGTACTCCAGGTGGGGTCTCACGAGACTGGAGTTGAGGGAGAAGATTAATATAAACTAACAAAACTGCTAACATTTAACAGATAGTTTGTGTTTCATTAATCCTATATATGGGCTGAGAATTTCCTTGAGATAATTAGACTAAATAAAGCCGTATGCATCTCTGAATATAAAGGATTTCCCCAATTTAAAACTCAAATAGATTTATGGTGCAGTAAATAACTTACAAAGACACCTTTCTTAATATGGCCCATAAATGTAATCATTTTCATTTTTTTGCAGTTTTATGTTTTCCAGGCTTTTAATTGTATGATGTGTCCTACTTTTAAGACTTCAGGAAACATCAACAATCATAGTCTTCTCTCTTTTATAAATAGCAGCGTTTCAGGGTCTTCCACCTATTTCAAAGTGTGGAGAACTAAAGTAATTTTGAAATATTAACGTTCTGAAAGATAACTTGACTATAGCAGACACCCTCCAGTAAATCTCTTCCAGGTTTCACAGAATCATACTTCCTGCGTATGCTTGTAATGCACTGTCATTTGGGTATTTTGGATAGTGTAGCAGTCTGCTAGTTTATTCACTGGCTGCTGGAACCATTTTGCTTGTAATGGAAAAACTTTATTCAAGTGCATTTTCAAGAGATCAGAGTGAATTAATCTAACATCTCCTGGAATGACAACAAGGATCTAGACTCATCACATACTTTTTAAATGCACAGAGCTAAATGTAATCACCATCCATGGATTCCCTTTTTATTAATAGACAGAAACTGACACCTCCAGAAAACAGTCAGGTCTTCAGAGAGCTAAATCACTTCGTGCCAATGCTTCACTCTCCAATGATAACAGGAGGAGGTTAGGATGACTGCATACCCAATTTGAGCACAGCAATTAAGTTGCTTATTTTGTGAGCGATTTGATTTACTTCAATATGCATCACTCTATTCATTCCATGCCGTTGCTAAATGAAGATAAAGGACTTAGATGCATAGATAGAATATATATAACATGTATAAAAGTAAAATATAGAAAATATGTGATATATATACAAATAAAATTCATTATATATATTTGTACAGATAGCACAGTTCATCATACATATGTAAAGCCAATGTCCTTACTTCGACAAAATCACAAAGTAACATGCATTCCCTCAAGGCATAATCTGTATTTATCACAAGTCAGAAGATCAGGCTTTTGCTGTAAGTTAGAGAGTGATCAGTGAAAACAGCTCTTTAATTTAGACTTCTTTTAAAAATCATGAAAATCAAATGAAGGTCAAGTTGACTGGTTTTAATTTTTCTGCTGTACATGAATTAATGGTCAGGCATATAGCAGCTGCATAAAAAGTTTACAAAACTGTACAGTGTTGAAATAAATATTGTTCAGCTCAGTTCACAACTTTCTGCCAGTCTTTCTCATTTTTAATAATACGGTTTTCACATTGAATCCTACCTTTACTCATATACAATTTTTAGAAATTACTCACCAAAATTTGATTTTATGATAAACAGTTGACAGAATCTTCCAAATTGAGACTTAAGTTGTTTTTGACTGCCAGCAGGTTCATGTTTGGGGCATATTAATAGAACAGAAAATGTGACCATGTTAAAAGCAGTGCTGTCTCAGCAGGTTGCCTGTAAATCAATTCAACAAAATATTTTGATCAAGTACCATAAATATTTAGGTATGAGAGAAAAAAAGATAGTAAATGATTGTGACCATGGGATGCTTTATAAATATTTTATTATCATCATCCATCATCACCTTTTGGGAGTAAAGACTTTTTTAGGCAGCAAAATGAAGAGCTACATAACGAAAAAAAGATTCATGCTGAAAATTAATATTATTCCAAATACTTGAACACTGACAGTGCTTTGGTCTCATTAAGAGATCCAATCAAATTTAGAAGGTTCATTTGAATCCTCTGCAGAATTTTGATTTGTTAACTTGTCCTGCTAAAATTAAATGTGTGGCAGGAAAAAAATACTAATTTTGAGGAAATAAGATTAGATGAGATAGCATTCTTCATAGGAGTAGCTTCAGTGGATGAGAAGATGGATGAGTTCCATGCCATGCTGAAGATGTGTGCAAATTTATAAAGATATGCTGCCTGCTCTTTGTGTGCCATAAAGTCTGTCTAAATAACAATATCCTCTCAGGGAGAGAATCTGCTGTTCTGGCTGTCCATGTATTATTGTATTTGGACTATCTCCATTTGCAAATGTTGACTTTTCATCTGTGACCAAAGAATGAAATCTGTATGAGAGATGTGTAAAACATTTAATCTTTATTTATTTGTTAACAAAAGGGGTTTTTGCCAAATCCTGTTTGCACTTCTTTTTTCCCTCTCTCACTGGAAGGTGACTGTCTGCATCCACAATGTGACACTTAAGCTGAGAATACAAATTGCAGTCGTTTGTGGAGTTTTGTTTGTTTGTATGTTTTTAATGACAGAATACATTAAACTAGAATAAAAATCCCAGATACTATTTTGTATTTTCTGTATTTCTAAAGGATACACTACAATTGGCTACATTTGTTAGTGAAAGTTTATACAGAAGAGTTTTATGTTAATATTTGCTGGACCATAGATTTTTAAGACCTGAAAGAACCTCTAGATTATCTACTGAATCTCCTTTTTTTTTCTTTTCTTTTTTTTTTTTTTTTTTCCTACTATGCATGAGCGTTTCACCCAGTTAATCCTGAAAAGGGAAAAAAAAGAAAAAAAGGTGGAATAGTGATCTGAACATAGGCAATGTGCAATCCATGATAAGTAACAGAGCTGGATTTTTATGAGCAAAGCACTGAATCATCCAGGTTTGAGCTGTTCAGCAGGCAGCTTAACATCACTCCAGACCATAACTGGCTTGGAATGCTTCCTGTGGCATCTTCCCACACCCTTGATTGCATGGACCATGCCTTTGTGATTTCAAAGAATGTTGTAACTTCCCTGCAGAATGATCACAAGTCTAACAATTCCTCTACCTATCCATAAAGACTAGACAATGCTAAGCAAACTTGACCCCTAATATCTCACAAGCTCAGCAGTCAGTCACATAAGGGTATTCAGTAGACATTAGGAAATGGGCTGCTCACCCTTTCTTGGAAGATTTCAACTCTTGGAAGGTGTCTGGCCTTGGAAAATGCAAGGAACTAAAAATCTGTCTAGGCTGCCAGTGCTTCAAAGTGTGGACTCTGCGATACTTGACTACTCCCTGAACATGCACACATGGACTTGTATACAGATTTATATTCATGTACGCCAATGCAGAAAAAGTAATTCGAAATGGGCACAGAAAGTTAGGCCAGATAAAAATAACGTATTGACATCAGAGCCATTACTGATGGAGGTTTAACTTGTAAATGGTAATAGTATTAAATTTCTAGGAAGGGTAGCAGGAAGAAAAAAAAAAAAACAAAAAAAAAACCCAAAACAAACAATCTGTAGCTTTTGCACTGGAGTAGCTATAGGTGAAAGGAATTCAAGACAAGAAATACAGAACACTTTCTAATAATGATCATGATGTTAACAGGCACCTATTCCATGGTAGATTAATAATTTCAGCATTCCCTAGGTGTGCAAGAAAACATTATATAGTGTCCTTCTCTACAGGAGGGATTACAGAACTGTCTCATTTATCAGAGGAACTCTTGTTACCAAGGTCGAGGTTGATTCTTGCACATCTATAGGAGAGATGGGCCAGAGTCCATCAGGAAGAAAAGGGAGCTGGAGCTGAGCTTTCCAGAAATGTTCTTACTACAAGTGGCCTTTGCACAATGCTGGAAACAAAAGGCAAGTTGCTCTTCTGTAATGAGCCTATGGGTATAAACCGCAGGGGGGGAGCCTACTGCACTGCTATATTTTTCAAAGCTACAACCTCTTGGCATATGTTAGTTGTACTCTTAAAATACCAAATACATTTAGATGTTCAAGATATGAAGGGAAGGGAACACTTACTTTCTTACCTTTGAAAAGATTTAGGCACGAAGCAATCTCAGAAGACTGAGGCAGAATTCCAAGTAGTTGAATAATCTTGCATTTCAAACTTTAGCCATGCATGGAGTCAAAGAAGTCACGTATGATTTTTGAAATTATAGTTTGGATCTTAGACACCTACATTTCCATGGAACCCATCTAGATCACTTAAGTACTTCACAGAATAGTGTAGGAAATCTTATTCTTCCAGCCTTTCCTATCTTTGTGCTAATGAAGGATTCTAGCTGCTTATCTCTGCCAATGCAGATACAAGCTAACCTTACAGTATTTTTTAGTTCAGTAGTGATGAAAAAGAAGTTGGGGCCAAGACAGGGAACAGGAACTAGCAGGGGTTTCTTGATCAGTGCCTGAGTACAGAGGATGCACCTCCAGGAAAGGGAGAGAGAAGCAGCAGGTTACAAGGTGCCGCTGGTAAGTCTACCAGAGCTGGTAGCAGGGATGACAGGAGTCGAGGGAGCCGGGAACAAGGTGATCTGGGGACAGAATGTGATTTTATCAGCACTGACTGTGCCAGGTGGAATGACCATGCAATAAGCCACTAAAAATATATTTTTAGTAGTCACTGATGAATCTTGCTGTTAATTAATAATGCTAAGAAAACATATTCAGCACAGCATATATGTGGCTTTGTAGTCTTGGATTTATTTTTCTTTAACAAACTAGAAATACAGTACAGTCTTTCTCATTTATTTGGCTGATATTTAAGAGAAAAGTCAAAAGAATCTTTTTTCATTATATACTGTTTTCTAGTTTTTATATTTATTATATACAGTAGTTGCAAAACCTCTATGAAATAATAATAATGTCATTTCAATTCCAATATGTGTGGGGAAGGCTGTAAAAACTTGTGGTCTCAGAAAAGGTCATTTAGTAAAGTAGCCCATGAAAGCTTAAAAAAGCTTTCTGTATTTGAGGTTAAATAGAGCTGAAAATGTTGTTACTGTTGTTTTCTTTTCTTTTTCCTTTTTAAGACGCAAGATGAAAAGTTAAATAAATATGATTGCCTGAAACACAACTATGGCCATGTTCAAATCCACTGTTCTTAATGTTAGTGCCCTCAGGCAAAGAGTACCTTTTTTTTTTTTTTTTATTTTTTCTTTTAGACCAAAAAGTCTCACTTAGTGGAACTTATCTTATGGTCTTGACTCTTTCAAAATTGAAGAATGAATTTTCTGTCTTTAAGAGAGTTTTAAAGCAGCAGGTTGAAAAGCAGCTGGTCAACACACCAGAAGCTAGTTGCTAATTGCAGCAGTAAGTTAATCAATGAAAGAGCAGTTTAGCTTCTGGGTATAATAAAAAGAGATAAAAGACCACACAGAAATTCCAGCATTAGGGTACGACCGGCTCTTGAGTGGCATACATTATTTTCCTTCTTACACCTGTCTGCTTCTGAGTAGGCAAGTCATGCATCTGCTTGACAGCTATTAACAGAATAAAATAACAACAAAAAAGCATTTTGGGGTAAGATCTGATATAAATATTTACAAAGACAATTTAAGGGAGTGTTTGTTATGCACTTTTGTGTTTGCTTTCAAAACATTTAACTCCAGAGACAGATGGCTTGTACAGTTTTATCAGCACTTGTGTCATTATATATTCAAGCAGCCAAGACTGATAACCAGCCTCATGTATTACGGATTGTTCAGAGAACAAATACTTTGAAGAAAAAAAAAAAAAAAGCCCCACATATCAATAAAGTACGTCAGGGTGGAAAAACTTGATACAGAAATTTCAGTGACATTTTTATGAAGAGAAAGGAAACAAATTAATGCAATTATAAAATTAAAGCAGCAGGAACAGGTTTTTAAGTGGTGTCTTTGTATGTGGTAATGAAACAACTTTAGAAAATTGGGTGAAAGCTATTGCTCAGCAGTGGTGGAGGAGAAAGATAATTACCATTAAGGCATCATTATGCTTTCTCAATACAAAGCAGCCAACTCTTCAGTGCAAGTTACCCCCAGAAGATCTCTCTCCCATCATACTACTCATGATCATTTCAGTTTATGCTACTGAATAGCAACCTGAATAATAAGGAGTCTTAGAAAAGAATAAACTGTCTACACTTGAGAACATAATTACACAAAACAGAAGCTGAAAAAAACCATATTGTTGAAAGACTGTCTTTTTTTTTTTCTTTTTTTTTTTTTATGAGATCCTTTTTTCCCAAATCTGGTTTTCATCTTTTTTCTGTATTTCACAGTAAGACATTTACAGAGTCCCCTAAATGATGATCATCACAATTATTAGAAATAATATTTACAAAAATATTATGCTTATATGTAAGGGCCTTAATTGCAGATCAGGTGTGACGGGCACCACACACATTATGAACAAAACTGCCTTTTTCCTGAATCAGTAAGCATGATGATTCCTTGTAGTAGCTCAACAGTAAAATATATTATTTTAACAATCTACTTTTCTAAAAAAAAGAAAAAAAAGAATACTTTGTGGATATATTTTTCTCTTGTGATGGTTTAAACCGAAAGTGATTAGAATAAATGTCAATTATATATTAGATGAAGTCTTGCAAGGCATTTTGTAAACTTAAACCTCACAATATTTTATAAGACAAGTAAATATTCCCTGTATTTTACAGATTGGAAAGTATGAGTCAGAGTACTGGAAAATATGCATACTCGAGTAGGAGTCTCAACTCTGGACATGCATTTTATTTGTAGATTTTTACATACCAGCATATGTAGAGATGCGTGCAGACTTATAGCATACCTCACAGCTATTTGAACAGTTATTCAGGTAAAAGAAGTGCCCTACAGGTGTTCCCCTGGGATTCCTAGTCCTCTCCTAAAAGGAGAGGGCGTCACTCTGTCTGCGACTATCACTTGGTGTGACCTACATCCATACAAAAAGTGTAACTGGCCTGCTGCAGAGACTGCAATGGTCTTGCCTTTGGTTGAAATCTCTGCATAGGGAAAGTTGACTAGAGGAGGAAAATTAATTTTTGAAGTGTAAGTGGGATAGTGGTATTTGGTTAAACCAAAAAAACCAAGAGGCTGCTCCTCATCTCGGCATTGTTACCCCATTCTTGTCTGCTGCTCGTAATAACAGATAGCTAAATATGCCAGTGCTCTCCAAAAAGTTTATCAACTTAAAGATGGCTAAAGCAAAAGATGTTTAAAATTCATTCTGAGTTTAACAGCATTAACTGCCTAGAACTGTTGCTAAAGAAAGCAAAACACGTGAAGTACATCTTTCAAAGAGTTTGACTTGTAGTTTATAGGGCCACATGCATATTTAGTCCTAAGTACAACCAGCTTATTACTAATTTAAATTTTAAATGGCAATAAATGTCTTATCTCTTGAAATTTATTTAACTAAACAGAAAAAGTAATGTATCCCCTTCAGAACTATAGTACTAAAGGCTCTCCACTGTAGATTGGAAGGACAGAGTGCATGCACTGTATTTCTTGAAATGTGTCATTCTGTGGTGAAGGATTTTCTTTGTGTTTTGAATGTTTCAATCCCTGCCAAACCTTTCCTCCTTGCTCAGCAAGATAGCACTGTACTGTGAGAGTAGCCAGGTTGAAAATAATTCTGCCACTTCTCAATTTTTCCCATTTTTCCCCTGAAAATAGGAAAAAAACTAATTAAAATTAAATTTCTGTTTTCAGTAAAAAAAAATAATCAGCTGTTAACCCATAGATTAAACTTTGGAAATGTTAACAATATATCATGAGTACTTCATTTACTTTTTATTGCGCTTTTTTTGTGCTAAGTATCTGCCTCAGTTTGATTACAACTTCATACTAGAAGATTCAAAGAAGAGGTTTATAGAAAAAAGAATCTCTCTTTTCCAGGGACTTATCACAGTTCTCATTTTAGAATCAAGGTTCTTGGTGCTCACTGAAATCTCTGCTAAGCTCCTACTTTACAGTTGCTTTTTCTTTTTTTCCTAATGTTCTGGCTTAATTATTTCATCTTGTATTGACCTAAATGGAAAGTAGCATTGACTCTGTACATTTTTCATGTTCTAGTTGTCAACAATAGGACACTTTCTTATATGGGGAATGCAGAAGCAACTGTTGTTATGATTTATTATATTCTGTCACTTCAACAGCATACTGTATATTCTCCAGATATTCAAAAAGAGGAGCTACTCAGAGATAAGATTAACTAATTACATTGTAACATGTGGAAATATACCCAACTGCATTTTCTGTATGTGTGTGTAAAAGCAATGGGTCGATAATCTCTGGAATTTACAACTATAAGCTGTTATGTGCCAGTTAAACAAACAAACAAAAACCCACAAAAAACCCACAAAAAAAACCAAACAAAAAAACCCAAACCCAAAACAAAATGAATCAACCAACCAAACAAAAAACCCAAAAACCCCACAAACTTGGGAAAGAATAGCAATTTCCATAAAATTAACTAGGATAATTTCAGTATTCAGAAAAAAGATCTGTCACTAAGGGTAATTTATGGTATATGCATGGAGTACAAGAGAATGAAATATTCTTTGGCAATGTAACACAGAAATCTTTGTTAGAATGTCCTCACTTATCATTTTGAGTCTCAATTATATTATTATAAAGATACACTTTTTTTTTGCTGATATACTGCTGACATTTTTCTTCTGATTAGTAATGCTTTTTAACATGCTTCATAACTTCACTATTCATGCCTACCTGCAAAGGTTTTTTCTCAAAAATCGATCTATAATTTTCTTCCTGTCACTAGTCTGTTTAATCAAGGAAAAATGTCTCCTTAACTCTTCAAACGTCTACAGCACTAGCCAGTTGTTTTAGTCTGAAGTCAAGAAGAGGCATCTCAAAATTCTTGCTCAAAATTACAATGCACTTAGCAAAGAACCATGGCAAAGCAGATCTCAAATATGGAGAAATATCTAACAAAGACACTCAAAGTGATTTCCCTACATTTTTCCTGGCTTGCCCTTCCTCATATATCCAGTCTGATGAGATGAGCAAATTCAGCTATTTAGAAATGCAGTAAGACTGAGAGGAATTCAGTGCTGCTGAAGACATGGGTGACCTGTCTGCTTGATTGCAAGATGCCTGTAGCTGGCCAGCTGTGTCCTCAGTAGTGTGTGAAAAATGATGTGGATATTTAATATGCATAGTACTTCAGCAGACTTCATTTCTGTCTCCTGTGGTCACATATTCCTGACTTACAAAGAATTATGAGAGCAGTTCTTTATCAAAAGCAAGATTTACATAAGCTTTCCTTCTTTTATTTACTCCCTGATTTTTCTGGTTACATAGCAGCTATCTGAGATATGTTTAATGGTCAGAAAAATTACAGGTTATATTCTCTATCCTGTTGCAATGTTTTGAAGTGTTTCATGGTTTCATATTAAATCCAGCAAAATGTAACTTCTCTCTTACTTGTTGGGAGTATCCATCAGAGTTTTATCCACTAGGTAGATGCCTAGCACTGTGCACCAACCCCAGTTTGTAAAATATTACGCATTAGAATAATCCCGTGTACAGAGCATTCCTCTGGGCAAGCCTATTCTTGGATACTATAGATGTTTCCCAATTTGCAGTAGACTATTAGTTCACCAAGGCTCTGCAGCAGTAAACTGAGTTAAAACAGAAGAGAATACATCCAAATTGTAGGCCTTTACAAGCAGCATTACTTCTCACTCAGAACCTGCAAGGGTATATTTACTTCCTCTGACATTTTCACCTACCTAGCTCTATTTTCTTGATGTGACCGAAAAAGGGAGTTAAGTTTATTCATAGTAAGATCTGAGACTGATAACTTAGGGTGAAGTGAACTGTATTTCCACTTCTGGAAATTACGTAGGTAGCGTATGCAGAGACTATATGCCCTACACAGCCCTTACTCTCTAATAAAAGAAAATGTATCTGGGATTTACCAGCACAATATTTTGCTGCAGATTCATTGTTAATTTTCTCATGAGGTATATGTATAAATTTAATGCCAAATATCACGATCTAAAATTATGTCTTCCCCCCCCCTTCCTTCTTTCTGTTTGTTTTTCTTCTGCAGATGGGCCTCTTGGGCCACGAGGATTAGCTGAAGCTACAGAGATGTGTACTCAAGAATGCCTGGTTTTGGGTCACTCGGACAACTGTTGGATGCCTCCCAGCTTGGGCCCATACCAACAGCCAAAGTCTCCTCTCTCCACCTTTGCACCTCAGAAGGAATGGGTTAAGAAGGACAAACTAGTTAATGGACACACATTGACCAGGACCTGGAAAGAAGATAGCAACAGAAACCAGTTCAGTGACCGAAAGCAGTATGGTTCCAGTGAGGGCCATTTCAACACTGGCAACCACATGACTGACATTCCTCTGGCCAACTTGAAGTCTTATAAGCAGGCCTCAGGAGCTGCTGAGAGTCCAAAGGAGCACCAGCTATAAGAAATAGTTACTTTGGACCAATGACTTTAGCCTACTTAGACTTGCTAATACTGTGTGTGTGTCAGAGCTTTATGTACTGGGTAGACCTCTAGAACTATGCTTCACCTAGCAGAGATATGCATATCTTTATGTTAGCACCGTGGAAGGTATGATGTCCTGCAACATGAAAGAGTGTTTCTACTAGTTGTGTGGTTTTGTTAAATAGACATGATTAAAATCTGCAGAGATCTCTCCAGTTTGCAAATATCCTTTTTTTGTTTGTTTGTTTTTTGACCCTGGACTGCTGCTATGAACAACAGAAGATGCATTTGGAGAGTGAGAGAGCAAGAAAGTTCAGTGGATTGTGATGATTGAAAAGCATATCCAGTTAGAAAATTGTGCTTTTGTTGTCATTGATCTATGCTGGGACCGTTATACTTGAGATCATATTGCAAACAAAACAACTGAAACTGTAAACATTAAACCTATTGTGCTATTAACAATGTTAGTGGACACTTATAAGTCAATCAGTGTTCGAATACTTGTAAATAGAAACAATTATTACTTACAATTTTTGTGTACTTATAACGTTCACTTGAAAATATACTGTAGCATATTTCTGTGTTTCACAGTTGCTTTTTACTTTCTTTCATTTGCTTCCCGTTGTTTTGCTTTTATTTTCGGTGATGGTGCTTCTGTGTTAGTAGTCTGTCTGACACACAATGTTCCAAGGAACTCAAAACACTTGTGTTACAAGTGAAAAAAGAAGTGATGGGGTGGGGGGGAAGGTTGGTTGTAGAAAGGAAAAAACCAAAGGTTTTTCTTTCTATGTAGTAGCAAATGATGCCAGCATTCAGGTAGAATTTCTTCTTCTTTTTTTTTTTTTTTTTTTTTTAATAGCAAGAAATGAAAGGACTTGTGTAAGGGCTTAAAAATTTAGCTTTTTTTTTTTTAAATTCCATTATTTTTCATAAAACAGGGAAACTGCAAAACAAAAGCAGATTTAAATTGGTGGTGGTGGGTGAGAGGGAAAGCTGTTAATTTGGAATCCTTGATCAAATTAGCTGCAGTCTGTCATTTAATGAGTGGTAGCTGACATTGATCTCAGCTGGGATATATGGAGGAAATTCTACAGGAGCAAAATACAATAATCATGTTTTTCCAATTGGGCAGGTGTGTGTCTATACCTAAGACAGTTTGTATTGCTGAAACAGCAGCATTTGTGTTGATCTTCATCTGCGTTAATGTTGTAGTAACACAAGTGTTTTTAGACCATAGCCACAGAATATTTAATGTGTTGTGCCTTCATGATGTAACAGAGCATTCTCCTGGTAGGCTAGTTGGGGGAACTAAAGGGTTAAATCTCTAATTATTGCTGTTTAACTGTTTGTTATCATAGTTGGTCAATGCCTGGCAGGTATCAGTATCATGTCACCTCAGTCAAACCAGCAGAGTGACTCCTAATGTTAATAAGATCTAAGTTGCACGCAAAGCAAATCCAAATCCAAACATTTTTAGATGGTTTTTGTTAAGGCATGACAGATGATTTACACAAATAAATAGCATGCAAAAAAAAAAGAAAAAAAAAAAGAAAAAAAAGGAAAAAAAAAAAAGTCCTTACAGAAAAAAGCAAAAGTTACTTATGCCACAGTGAAACATCAGTCTTAAAGTAACAAACTTAGCTAATCTGAAGGTGATTTTATTCTTACCAAAAACACAAGCTTTTTTTTTTTCTTCTTCTTTATTCTTTTGTATATAGCAGTTCAATTTTTCTTTTAATTTTTTTTTGTGTTTTTTTTTTTTTTTTTTTCTTCCCTCCCCAATTTAAAATGTTTAAANTTTCCTTCCCTCCACAGTATAAAAGGCATAAAAATGGGTTAGGGGTGCATTGCTTATTGCAGTACTTATGTCAGTTTGTGAGGGGTGTTTGATGACTTTGACAGAATAAATATCTAACCAGTTATCCTTGTTACTGCTTTGCCAGTTCAACGTTATTTAGTTATTCAGCTCTTGCAATAAATGTTCTGAATTCCTGATTGTGTTGTGTTAGTTCTTGGGCAGATGCCTAAGGGATTTTATTCCTGTTAATTTCTTTTCCTTTCTGTTATTATTGGTTGGTTTGTTTCTTTGTTTCATTCTGAATTTCCAGTTATTTTTCTAAACATATCATGGTCCATTTGGCTCATATAGATATGTATAAGAATGGAATATACAACAAATGATAAATCCTGAGGGCCACATTCTGTCATTCCTGTGGTAAGTAGGAACTTGTTCAAAATGAGTTATTTGAATTGGGTAAAGTGTTTCTTACCCAGCACAAAGGTGACAGAATCTGGCCCGTATTTGTTAGGCGTACTGAAGCACACGTAATAAGCATTTTTGCATGAATCTTTGTAACAGTACAGTGGTAGCATATAGGAAAGTCAGCACTTACCACACCTCAGTCTTTTTTTTTTTGAGAGTAGAATAAAGTCATATCGAAATACGGTAAATGCTTTCTTGCAAAGAAAATTTGTGTGGTTATATAATCACTTTTGTTGTAGCACAGTAAAAAAAAAAAAAAAGAGAAAATAAGAAAAGCCCAACAACTTTCAGAAAGACGTATCGATAAAAGTAACCTATTTTTGAACATGCTGAGTTTTAAAGCAGAGGTGCCCTGAGTTCTATATTAAAATCAGAAACACAAAAATTATTTGAAAACTCAAATAGCACCAACTGTTTAAATTGTAAGTGCCTTTTTAAACAGAATATATTTGAAAAAAAATCTATCATGGATAGAAAGTAAATGATGTGACTTTTGCTACAGAAAGAGAACAATATTCTGTTCCAACCTTCAATACTTTGTGCTGCCATCAACCTGTGCAGGAGGAGCACAAACAAATATGATTTAAATTTCTAGCAGGTGAAAATTTTCTCATCTCATTTTCTCAATGCCATGTAATTTTAGATTCTTAAGCCCTTACCCAAATTTGATTTTTTTCTTTTTTTAAGACAAGATAGAAAAGAGTGGAGAGAGAAGGAAAGAAAGAGGGAAGGATAGAGAAAGAAAGAAAGAAAGAAAGAAAGAAAGAAAGAAAGAAAGAAAGAAAGAAAGAAGGAAAGAAGGAAAGAA